>MNCI01019113.1:718009-766925 GCA_015680685.1 Gnetum montanum | reverse complement strand
CAAAATTTTACTTGTTACAAGCAGGTATTATAAGGACCGCGTAGACTAGGTAGTTGAACAAAATAGGAAACTTTCAATAACTCACAGTATTGGACAAAGTTGGCTGAATCTCTTTAAAGTAAAGTCATTTGTAGTTCACACACAACGAAATTGTCACATTTCATACAACCGCATGCCGCAACAGCACACACACATACTCACATTAACTACTGAGTTATTTGGAGGTATCTGGGCCTTGGTGTTGCCAGAGACCAGCAGGCACCTAAATCCTGTTCAAGGACACTCGTTGGCGGTCGCGTCCCAAACGGTCGCCAACAGACCTGATACCGGGTACTTGATATCATGTCCCTTTCAAAATAGGATACTTGAAAAAATTGATAAAATTTTGCATTTCCAAGACCAAAAATGAAGGATGCAAGGTAAATTTGAAAGATCTAGGGTAACGTTGAGGAGACCTAAAGGCACCAAAAGTGTAATGAAGTAGAATTTTACATTGAAGTTCATGAATAGGGTGAGGAAAAAGGACATGTAGTGGTGCACAAGAAAATTTGAATTAAAATGATGATAAAGGAAATGATAACTTTAGCAATGCAGTACTTGGAGGGTATAAGATGATGTGGTGATGTGCAATGAGCGCAAATTACAAAAGTTACATAACTGGGTCCTCCCCAAAGTAGGTTCCTACTATCATGCCCTTATGTAACCACGCCTTAAAATGTCCTTAGGAACTAGAATGGGTTAAATGCAATCCACACCAATGCAACAAAACATACACATGTTAAATACCACCATGATGAGGTATGAGTTCTTTGCCACATAAGACACAAGTAAAAAAATACTTAGATAGTGGGGTGAAATGAATTGTAGAAGGGGCTGCTAAAATTGGGGCATGAGGTAACTGACCCTAGGCACAATGAATCCTGAGTGTGGGGCATGATTAATATATCATTAACCTTTCACTCCAAAATCAAGACCAAGTCCATGCCCTCTGATTAGTGACATTGCATTGTTTCATTCAATGATAGACAACCATAAAAGCACCATGATAGCAAGGTGTACAATCACTTGGCATTTTGTCTAAGGGAGGAGTGATTTAGAATTTTTCTACAACACATTTTTCTTAATCTTTTCTTTGTTATTTTTTTTCTTCTTTCTTTTCTTTTTCTTCACCTGGCCACCTTGTCACTTTGTCATTTCCAAAAGTGTTCTAGGGAAGTCACCAACCTTTAGGCATGGGTGCATGTCTTTCTAGTGGGATCCTCAATAATAACATTGAGTTTCTTTATTGAGTGGCTTTATTACTCTTACTTTCATTTTTTCATTAGATCTACAAGGATTTTATTACAACCAAGCTGCATGCTAGCACATACAGATATCACCAAAGAAAATCCACATGTCCCCTTGATGTCACACCCTAGCCGTTCCCTCTTAGTCCATCATTCTTCGTTCTAGGAATAATGAATACAAAGTTACTATAGGTTTTAATGATGATAAGAATACCATTGTACCTAGAGTAAAACCTCTTATTAATAGAATGGATGGGTGGATGTTGTGGGTTCATTGTCCAAATAATTAGTCACTCATGACTTAATAGCATAGAACAACACCTCAATTGACAAGTCACATGAGCATTTTATTCATCGATGAGATTACCCTCAAGAAGATAAAACAACAATTTGAAAAGTGAAAAACTGAGAAAGAAAAAATTGTAAAATCAAAGAAAAGAAAAAACATTTACTAATTCTATTTATTAGAATGGGGGGTATCCCCTATGACTACACCTGTGAGCATGGCTAGAATTAATAAATGGAAAATTTGGATCCATGCATGTTGGAAATATTGGGGTCTAGTCATATCCAAGCCATTGGGTGTCTTTTGATGTGGTAGCTAGGATGTACCCAAATTGGGATTCACACACTTGATTGAAGTAGGCATAGTGGGGTAGATTATAAGATGTGGTTATGTGATAAGGAGTTGAACCACTATGGCACCCGTGACCATAAGAGGGTATGAAAGGATCCATATGTCTTTTCACGTGGTTATATTCATTGGGTCGCATGGTTGTTGGAGTGTTAATTGATGGCACAGATGATGTAATAGGAGGTGTTGAGTTTAAGGAGGAAGATGAATCACAACACTTGGATTGTGTTGAGTTGGAGGATGTAGTGGGTTTAGAACCATGCAGTCTTTTTCTACGGTCATGCCTAAAGAAAGGATGCTTTTGATGTTGTGGAGGACCTCCACTACTATTGATAGCAGTAGCACAGGTAATGTTCATGGGTTGGTACCATGGTGTGAAACATTCTGGCACAACTGGTGGCCATGTAGAGGGAGGTGAAGGATGAGAAAATTGAGGGTGAAGAAAAGTGTAAGGAACATGAGGTGGTGATCTTATTAGAGAGGACATGGGTTGATAGTACTTAGGAGAATGATAATAATGAGGTGAAGTAGAGGATGTTGATCTAGTTAGGGAAACAGGGTTTTGAACATAATAAGCATTTGGTGTCGGGGTATACAAAGGGTGTGGTTGTGTGGCGGTGGCCTCCCCCATGATTTGGGGTTTTTCCACTGTGGTTGGAGATGATATTTCTTTATGAAATATGGATGTAGCATTCCTCCCCAATGCTCATGTAAATGTGACAATACTAGGCATTCACTTTTAGGGTGATTGTATAGACAAACATCACATTGAAATTTATGATTTGTAGTTGAGCTTCGATCCTTATTTTTCTCAATCCTTCTTTTTTATTAACAAATGATGTTCTATCCTATTTCTAAGTTTGGCATCCTCTGCTTGTTCTGGTTACTAGAGTGATCTTGCATAGTTCTACCTCTAATAATATTTTCATATTCTCCACATTTTTCATCTACTCATTTCATCATCTTATTGATCTTTGCCTCAATTTCATCTAGTGATTGTAGTATTGGCAAAGATGATATCACCTCCTTGAGGTGAGTTGATTTCTCCTCTTCATGATTATGGACCTTTGTTATTTTAAGATTTTGGTCCTATTGAGATCTTTCAACATTCTCCCATTTGGATATTTCTCCTTCTTCTTTTGCTACCTACTTAATAAGCTCTTGGTATTGGTGGGTTCATAGTTCATATAGTTTCCCAGGGGCATACATCCCTAGCATCTCCCTTATTTCATTACGAAGTCCATCCATGATTTGATACATTAGCCTTTTCTCAAAGAACCCATGGCCTAGGTAGTTGTTTAATAGCAAATAATATCTTTCTAAGGCCATGTCCAAGGGTTCATGTTGCCCTTTTTTTCACTCTTGGATTTTTCTCCTCAAGGCTGACACTCGCACATGTTTTATATCTTTCATTGAAGAGTTCTACCATTGTCGGCCAATGGTGAATTGATTGTGGTTTTAACGACCTATACCATACTTTTTCTTGGCCAACGAGTGTCATAAGAAAGAGCTTAAGTATTTTCCACCCATTATCAATATTACTCCATGCATAAGAATCATAGAAGGCTTGTAAATGATGTTGCGGATCTAAATCATAGCCTTCTAAGAACTTGGAAAAGTTGTTTAAATTAAGCCTAGGTAGATGACTTTCTTTACGATGCCTACAGGATATTTGAATAGCCTCTTATATATACATTAGACTCTTAGTGGCTAGTAGGGGTTTATTGTCACTAAGTAGGTTATGAGTTTGTGAGTTGGGACGATGTTGTCTTTGTTCATGTTGGCGTTCTTGACTTTGCCCATGGGTTTGGTTTTTATTTCTATGCCGACCCCTTGAGAAATGGTCATCCATGTCATGACTTAAAGTTGAAGGAGTAGAGAAAGAGAAAGAACTGGAATAATCATCATAACTTTTGTAAGTCTCCCAATCATCCTTAGATAAATTCTTGTTAACCATTGAGAAGGTCCTAGGCCTTACGAGCCCCCCTGTTCTATGGGATGTCCCATCCTCACTAAAGGTGTTTGAGTTGGATGACAAGAGTTCTTGAGTATCATTGGGGTGTTCATAAACATATGAGACTCTTGCATAAGATTGAGTACTCTAAACTTCTTCATTGTCATATATTTTGTTGGTTCTTCAATGAATTGCCTCACTAGTTGTTGCATTATCATTGTCTTGTGAGAGAGACATTATTGTGAATTTTGTGTGAATTATTTGAAATTAATTTATTTCCAAAAGATATATTGTCAATATGTTATTATAGTGATATTGTATAATATAACTAATCCAGATAACTAGCACCATCCTCAGCAACAGCGCCAATGATGAGCGGTGAGGTACCCCTACACTCAACCATACGAATACGAGCATGTATGCACGATTTGGTCAAACTCTGTAGACGGACTAGTTGTGGAACCTAGATAGTTATACATTGATCATAGTTCACTATCTTCCCACTTGGACTAGTAATTTCTTTTGTCACATATGGTTTAGTCCAATGTGAGGTGTATGATGTGATTCCTAACACTAGGCTACTCCTAGAGATGATGAAAAATAATCTTGATTTAAGCTAATGAGCAATAGGAAAAAAAATATAAACTAGCCTAAGTGTGATGAGAATTTGTCCTTAATCATTTTCATGCATCTTGGACCTCGTTTACTACCTTTTGGGTTACCAAGTGCATTTTACTTGAGCACTACTAGGTACGCTACTAGGTTACCAAGTAGTTGCACTTGAATGTTCGTGAGTAAGACATACTCATTCCGCACTAACAATAGGAATAGTAAATAATGATAAAGAAATATTAATTAAGAAAAAAATAAATCATAATTAACAATTAAACAACTAAAAACTAAGTGAATGCTACAATGGAGTAATCTCAATTTTTATTGTTGATTGTGTGCGTATTGAAAACTAACTAAAAACTGATAAAATGACTCTACCATAAAGACTTACCAACTCTCCCCTTCCTATGTGCCTAAGTGCTATATTTATAGTCCAACATAGGAATCATGATATCATGTATTCGATATCGTTATCTAGGCTATGATATCGTGTATCCAATATTGAGGATCTGATATCGGGGCTTGGAAAACTAGGATTCATCAATTGGTTATGGACCTATGGTGTTATTTTGCATTCTTTGTTAATATCTCTTAGGTTAATCCTTAAAACATCAACAAAGAGGGGCCAATGAAACACCACTAAGAAAATTCATCTTGTAACCTGTAACGTTTATCATTAAACTTGAGGCTAGATTTTATTATAAACTATGAGGTTTGAAGTTCATTGGCTGTAATCTTGCATACTTTAACTTTTTGAGGCTAAAAAATGCCTTATCAGTTGTTATAGCCTTACTTCCTAAGTGGAAAAAGTTATGTCATGGGTATATTTAAGATTTGGAAGGTTGAAAATGCCTTTGGAATTTCCAAATTTGGGTTTTTTTCATGGGTTTTATGTTGGTTGAAGAAAAAAATATGTTGGAACCACCTAAAGGTAACATAACAATTATTGGGCTTTGATTTTCATAATAAGGCCAATGTAGTTTTCATGGAAGCCAGTGTATCTTTCCAAGGCCAGTGTAGTTTTGGTGAAGGTAGTGTAGTTTTCAAGGTCAACTTAATTTTTAGAGCCCCCAATGTATTTTTAATGGTGCTTGTGCATCAAAATTATGAGAAATGAAAAAATATGCTAGAATGAATGGCCTGCAACACTTATAAATTGCATCAATCTATCAAAAATCATGAGAAAAATTTGCAGCTCCAAATAAACAACCATATGGCCTATGAAAATAAAATTTGAACACACTGAAGAGACTTTTTGACACTTCAACCTTTTGGTACTTTTGAGGCTATTTGCAACTTCGCAGTCAACTAAGCATTAGAGACTCTTAGAACATTGCAGTGTAGTAAAAGGTTAAGTAACCATTAGACCATTTGTTCAACTAATGCAATAGATCTGAACCTGAGAACCAACAAGGAATTTTAGAAATTGAAGCTTGGAAGCACCTAGATCATGCAATCAACTACAAAACACAACCTACTAGTTTCACTATAGTTCAAGCATCATTTGGGTAGCTCCTTGTGCATCTAGGTAAACACGTGTGCTCATGTGAACTTTATTCTATTAATAATTTTATTGTTTTAATAAAATTCATAGTTCATTTTTTGCAAGTTTATTTAAAGTTAATTCTCATGCTTTCTCTTAGGCTTAAAATAGTATTTCCTGTTTAATTTAACTACATTTTTTATACCTTCTAAGTCCTTGGGTAATCGACAAGATCATCTAGGGTGCCTTGGATCCTCTTTCTTGGAGGCCCTTGGGATCCAATATTAAACTATCCATTAAAGATCTTTTATTTTCCATCATCAAATTTTTCCAATGCAACAGGTACTTGAAGGACTTCTACTACATGCTAAACATTATGCATGTTACATCTTGATCAATGTGAAGAGGAGATACTTTATGAAGAAACATGGATCTGTGATTGAAATATAGAATCATAATGTACCATGGGTAGATCATTTAGTAAGGGAGGAGGAAACTAAAAGAGATATTCTCTTATAGCCTCACTAATCACGATAGCTTCCATCATGTTCAAAAAGTTGTTGCTAAGATCTGGTGATCCATTAATATGAATTACTGTAGCCTATGCCTCATCTTTAATGTGCATAATGGATCAAATACCACCATCAAGAAGAGGTTCTTAGCTTTATCTAATGTTAAAATTAGAAGGTCAAAAGACATATTGACTAAGCTATTACACTTATGTATGCTAAGAAACTTGAGATACAAATGATGTCCTTGTTTGGCATGGGTGGAATTAGTTTAAAGGATGGATGCAAGATACTATCATGGAAGGCATATGATCCGTGAAATTAGTTATAATCCCAATGATTTTTAAATATCATCTTTGGGGCACTACCATTACATTCTCCTACTCTACCATTTTTTCTATTATGAAATGTCTTCCAATATGATTAGATATTCTTGTTAATTCACTATGTTTTTTTTATTATCCTTGGAAAGGAATATATTTCCCTCTTATTCTAGCTTATATATTCAATATTTTGGATCAAGGCCTTATAAAAAAAATAGGGGATCTTTGAAATGCCACCAAGAAAATGCATGTTGCAACCTTTTTAGCATTGTAACCTTCACCCCTACACTTGAGGCTAGATTTTCATTGTAAAATTGTGAGGTTGGAAGCCCATGAGTTACAATCTCACATACTTGAACTTATGGGGCTAAAAAATTTCCCCATAAGTTGTCATAACCTTACTTTCCAAGTGGAAAAATCCATACCATGTCTATGTTTGAGCTTGGAAAGGTTAAAAATGCCTTGGAAACTACCAAATTTGGCATTTTCATGGGTTTTACATGGGCCATAACCTTAACTACGCTCGAACCACCTACACCCAAAATTGATTTTTTTGGGTTTTCATTTTCCTAGTAATGGATAGTGTAGCTTACATAACCTTCAGCATGGATGTTCCAAATCCAACATTGAAGTTGTGGGATTTCTACATTTTCACAAAAAGTCAATGTTGGAGTGGTTGGGGTTTTGTTGTTCTAGCTAGGCTAGCATTGTTCCATCAATTTTAGCATGGATCCCCAGATGCTAGTGTAGTTCCTATGAGGCTAGCATAGATGGGTGATGCTAGCATAGTGTGAAAATTTTATTTACTATTTATGGTATTCAGCATGATTTTGGTGGCCTTACCATAAATGGACAACTACGTTGGAAATGATGGCCTATCATACTTGCAAATTACATCAATATATTAATAATCATGGAAAAAATTTGTAATAATAATTTGAACACTAGTATCCTATTTTTTAAAAAAATTCCAACACTTTAAAAGTACTTTTTGAAAATTGGCAATTGGCTGAGCATTGGAGACTCTTAGAGAAATTGCCCAACACAAAAAATTCAAGCAATTACCTTAACCCCCTCGGCAACCAATGCTGCACATACCTTATCCCCTTGGCAACCAATGCTATAATTACTTTATCCTCTATTCACCAACATTGCATATCCAAGTTGAAAACCACCAAGGAGTTTTGATGATTGAAGCTGGAAAGTACTTGGATTGTGGGGTTGATTGTAGAATGCAAGCTCCTTGTGCATTTGGGCACATAACTTGTACACTTTAAAATTTCATAATTTTTCAATATTTCATTATTGTAATAAAGTGTTTAGTTCATTTTTTATGCAAGTTCATTCCACGATTAATTTCTATGTTTTTTTTAAATCGAATCTGCATTTTATATAAGTTATTTATCTTGTTTACACTCCCTAAGTTCCTCAGTGATTGATAAGATTGTTTAGGGCACCTTGGATTATCCTTCTTGGTGGTCCTTGGGATCCAAGGCTAGGATGTTTTATGTGGAATTTTTGATTTTCTAACAATTGAATTATAGTTTCTAGCATTAGGAGGGCCTTTGCCCATGATCTTCACCAAATCTTGTTTTGCTTCCTTTTGAAACAAATATTTTCTTTTTTTACAAGTCTAAACTCTTAAAATTCACAGCAAAATCTCTATAAAAAAAATGCTATTGCTCATTTTTCTATAACAAATACCCAACATATTAGTTGTAGGAAATTTGGGTATTCATAGAATTTTCATAGTAGTTGTTGGATTTTTCAAAGATAGTGTGGTTACCAACAAAACCTACCATTCTTCCTAGTTGAAGCCTACTTTTTTATGATTCAAAGGCTAGTGTAGCTTAGCCCCAACCATCCAAACCTCTTGCTATGAAAGTTTGTGGCCAAATCCAATGTGGTTTCACCTAGAACTCCAGCATAGCTCTCAAGAAAATCAACATTTCACATTTCCCTTTGCAAAACTTGGTGCATCTTTTTTTTTTTTTTGAGAGGGGGCATTCCTAGCATAGTTTTCCTAGGAAAGGTAATTGATTACTTACCCTCCTCCAATGTAGCCCTTTCTGACAAAGCCAGTGTAGTTGGTTTGACCAACATTAAAATTTTCACATTTTCTTAAGTGCAGTGCATACCACTACCATTGTAACCTGGACTGTACTTGTAGTTGTAGTTACAACCATTTTTCAGCTAAAACCCTTTACACCTTGGGTAATTTCACTTGTTATAATTTTTATTTATTTAATTAAAAAAATTTAACCAAAGTTAAATTAAAATCATTACCAATAATTTCTTTTAGCTAATCAATAGTTTTACCACTAGAGCTCACATACATGGCCTCTAGCCAAGATGTAGTTTATGTCTATGACATGAAAGATCCCATGGTCATAGAATGAAGAAAATCACTTCAACAACGGGGTAAAAAACAAAATTTCATGATCATCAATGAGGAGTTCTACAACATCCTTTGTGCCAAGATGCAAGTGTGTCTCTTGACACCACACTTCAAATCTAACGCTAAGCATTAATTCAAAATTATACACTAGGATGGCAAAGAGTACATTCCATCTTCTCATGACCAAATTCCCCTCACCATTTCTTATGCACAAATACTCATAAAACTCATAGAGGTTGATAAGTTTAGTGATGAAATTAGCTTAAATGATCACCAAGAAGAGAAAGATGAGTTTGAGGCTAAATAATAGTTAGACACCTTCATTAGGAGTCTTTTTCAATGACCAGCTTCCCAAACAACTACCCCTAGCTTCACATCTTCTACCTCATTGGTGGGACAAGTCCATCAGTCCAATTTCTCTCTTGTCCATCCTACTATGCTTGGGTCTATACCCATCATTGTCACATACTAGGCATAACTCATGCCTTAGCCTACCTTCTTGTTTTCATCCATGCCCTTTGCAGTACAAACTCATTTCATGCACCTAGCCTTGATGATGTGTACCTCACCATCTCCCTTTGTCATACCAATGGGATCCTCATTAGGGTCCCAATTGACATAGATGTCTCATACTCCCTTTTGTTCCTTTGTACCACATATCCCACCTCAAACTTCTTTCTCCTTGTTTAATTCAACTATGACAATGGTCACATGACCTCTTCCTTCTATGCTAATGTTAATTCTATAGCCTCAAGCTACTCAACTTCCTCCACAACCATCAACACAAACACTGCAGCCCATAGGGATGCCCCAAGGCTTGGATCAAGCCTTCCAAATGATCCAAGGCCTTATTGAAGAGCTAAAGAAACTTAAGGCTAGTACAACTCAAATGGTTAATATTCTAGACTTTTACCAAGATGATTCTATAAGTCCTACTATGCCTGAAATAACCTTACCTATAGGTATGTCCATACCAAACTTCACCAAAAATAATGATGAAGGGGATCCCAATGCATACTTAGTCATATTTTTGTCTAAGTGCCTCTTTTTCCAAGCTTGGCCTAATACAATAATATAAATTTTTCCCATGTTTCTCAAGGGAAAGGCTTTAGATTAGTATTAAACCTTGCCTAGGGGTTTCATCTCTTCCCTTGAAAACTTACTAGATCATTTTGTCAATTGCTTCAGATTCAACTTGAAGCCCAATCCCACCTTGGATCAATTGATGAAGGTGAAGTAGAGGCTACTTGAACCAATCAAAGGTTCATTCAAAGATGGAATTCAACATTCAATGAGATTCTAGAGCCTATCTTTGAAACTCATTTCTTAGCCATCTACAAAGAAGCAGTAAATGACTTCATCAATCAAAGCTTTAATACTTAGACTCCCAGTCATTGAGCCAAGTCTTTTCATAAAATAAAAACATTAAGGAGGTAGCTAAGGCTAGCAACAAACTGGCCTATGTGGCATATAAAAACTAACATGTGAGGAGGGATAGGAATAAAACTAGGCAAGAACATACAACCATGGCCATTGTAACAAAAGAGTCAAAACAAGGGAAAAAACAAGGATCACCACCATGTAATACATCCCAAGACTCGTCACAACCATTCATTTCCTATGTCCCAAATCAACCAAGACAAAACTGTGGATGGAAGGATAGGTCTAAGTACACAAGGTTACCTATGAATCCCTTTGAAATTTTGGAACTGTTGCTTAAAGACAATCATATACAACTTAATCAACTATTTAAGGAAGCTTGTAGGAGACACAACTATCTTTATGACATAGTTAGAGACTCAACAATAGTAACCAAGGATGATTTGAAGCTACTGAAGTACTTTAGACTGGATAGATTTTACCATTATCATCAAATGGTTGGTCATGATACTAATGTTTTCCTAGAATTAAAGGATGACCTCTAGAAGATGATTGACCATGGAGAGTTGGTGTTGAATAACCCCAACTCTCCAAGCACCAACAACAACTCCCATACCATAGCCTCATTCATAGAAACCAAATAGTCTAATCCTCCTAGGAAACCATTTTTCATCAAAGTGCCACCACAACCTCAAAACATAAAGCCTAAATAGCCCTTCATCATTATAGTACCACTTCCTTTAGACCCTAATAAGCCTTTCATCATATGTGTTTCCCCTTTAGTGGCATCAACTTTAGAACCTAGACAATGAGTTACCAATCCTTCAAAGCCTAAGGAACCATTTGTTATTTAGGTTCCTCCACATTCAACAAACAAAACCATAAAAACCTATGACCAAAGCCCACCTATAGTGGCCCACAACTTAGAGGTTAGCAAGATATCATCAGCACAATGGTGACAAAAAAAACTAGTTGCTAAACCAATAACTAAGCCCACTGAAGGTAATCAACAACAAAAGGCTTTAAAGTAAGTTAACACATCAGTACCTACACCAAGATTGGCTACATCCATGGACAAGGGACCAAAGGCATCCACATCAAAATCTAAACCAAAAAATTTGGGAAGAATGAAGGAAGTTAAAACCACTAAGGTTAAAACATCATGTGCTAAGGAAAATACCTTTCTCGCAACAATGGAACAAGCTAAATGATCCCTAAAATGGAAGAACACATCACCAAACTTGTATGACCTAGTCATGACTTCTCCTACTCATAGAGATGTATTAACTCATGTATTAATTTCTATCCCTGTGAACAAAGACATGCTAGCCAACAAAGAATCAATCCACTTTATCATTGAGAAAGCCTCACTTAGGGAAAATGGACATCAATCCATGCTCAATTTTTGTGATAGTGAGATGAAGATTGATTTTAGGAATGAATAAGTGCTATTTGATTCTCTCCTTATTATCATACATGTTGATAGGTATAAGGTTAATTATGTTCATGTGGATGATGGGGTGGTAACTAATGTGATACCATTTTTCATTGTTGACAAAGTAGGCCTAACTGAGAATATCTAAGAAACCACAACCTCAGCACTTATGTCATTTAATGGATTTCAAGTAGTAGTGTGAGGTTTCTTCTCCTTGGATTTCATAGTTGGTGAGAAATTCCCTACATTTGCAAATTTCCTAGTGGTTGAATAAAAACTTGGCTTCAACTTGATCTTAGGAAGGCCATGGTTGGCTAAGCTTTGCATAGTCTCATCCCCTATACATCAAGAGATTCACTTGCCCTATGAGGGAGAGGAAATTTTCATTCATGGAGATAATGTGTTGATACCATTAGTTAACTATGTCAACCTTGACCAAGGTTCAAAGCTGGAGTTTCAAGAGGAAACTCTCAATACTCAAGTTAGGGCTACCGATAATAAGGACAATCACAATGCTAGCAATATCAAATCTACAACATGGGATGATCATAAAAAATGCATGTAGCTTGCCATGTTGAATAAGAGAGATGGTGAGCACAAGATCATGCTAAAGGGAGTCATTGATCTATTGAAGATTAAGCAACAAGATTGTACTAAATGTCTTATCCCTTCTTTGGTTAATGGTCAGTTGTTTACCTTTACGATGTCATATCATATTTCAATATTGTCTCTAGCCTTATATGATCTTTTGAGGGCATTCCATACTTGCTAGACAATGTATGGGTTATGACTCACTAAGGCGTAAAACTAGCACCACCATGGTGCACTAAGGCCTAAAACTAGCAACAAAAGTTTAATCCACAAATAATAACAAAAAATATATATAGTAGTCTAGTAGCCATGGCTACACTATGCAACACTAAAACAAATAAATTATACTACAACATATCATAATAGTCAATGACTAGAAATAGCCAATAAAAATAGTGATAATAGCAACATCATAGAATAAATGGTTGAGGTAGCCCAGGATATAACCAAATTGATGGAACTAAGATGCAATTGAAGGGGAAGGTAGAGCATTTCCAATGTGNAAAAGCAAGGATGTTGGTAGAAAAATTCATTCTAGGTATCAATGCTGCCTAGTTTTAGAGGGGTAAAATAGTAAAAAGCCAAAAATCCACTATGAACTCAGTTACAAAAAAATTCATAAAAAATTAACTGTAAGTCCAACATTAATGGTTCAACTACTAGTTTGACTAGAAAACAACAAATAAAAATCCCATAACCTCACAAACCAAAAATTCTATGCCATTTTCTTATAAAAAAAATAGAAAAGAGGCATTGCTTTTTGGTTGAAAACAACAAAAATTATACTAATCAAGGAAAAATAAAAATTCATAGCTTCATCCTAGAAACCCCTAATGCCAAACCAACATAATACACACATAACCATAATCAAAATACAACATTTGAACCATTCAAAACCAAAAATCACTCAACATACAAGCCTAGCCAAGAGAAAATGCCTAGGTTTTCAACCAAAATTCATGAAAAATAGCTAGGAATGGTGTACTTGGCAATCATTGTGGATGATCCCTCACCAAGAAAAGGTTGTGGTAAGGTAGAGAGCCCCTTAGTAGCTACATATACCTCTTCCAAGACTAGGTCCTTATTGGTGGATGCTCTTCTCTTGGACATGTTAAGTAGGTTGATGCAAGAAATCTTCAAAGTCTTCTTCATCCTCCTTACAAGTGCATTGCTCCTTGGGGTAGAATGGCCAAGCTATGCTAGGGATGAATGAAATTGAAGCCAAAATCAAGGTGGAAGCTCTAAGGCTATGCAATGATTATTGGAGATGGGCTAGAAAGATTAATGTTGGTAAAATTGTAATGTGGGAATCACTCCCAAAATCATGCATTCTCAATTAAAACCCCATTCCTGTAACACCCACATAACTCCATGTTCACAACTAGAAGATGGAAACTATGCTAGGTTAGTGGAAAAATTAATTTTATTTTAATAATTTAAATTTTGGATGGGCCCTAGTAGGTGCTTCCCAAATAAACCAGCAAAAATCCTAACACACTAGGATTTAAACCTTCTTATAGGAACTATGCTAATATTAAGTCCCTAAAAGGCATTGGAATGGATTCCAAGCCTCAATCACTACAAAATCATACCTCTTAGCCATCCATCCACAACATGTTGAAGAAAAAAAACCCTCATACCAAAATTAGAAATTGAAAGTTGACACATTATAAGGTACAAAACATTGGAGGAAGCTAAAACCCATGACAAAGTTAGTTATTTTTGGTAACTATGTTGGCTAGCATAGTCCAGAGAGGGATGGGGATTCCAAAAATCAACTAAGATTTTAATCAACTCTAGAATGGTTACTCTAAGCTCTAAACCATAGTTGGAGCCCTTAGCAATTTTGAAACTTCCTAAAATCTAATAAAAAGTGTTAAAATTCACAAATTTTGATTGAACCACACTAGGGGACACCCTGACCATGTTAGCTAGCATAATCCTAGCATGGTTGGTATGGATATGATCATTAAATATCTCAAAAAACTTTCAAAGTGGCACATCATGACCTTTACATCTTTTTGGAGCCTCTAGTAACCTTAAGATGCCAAATAACAAGGCAAAAATAAGTTAGATCTCATCTTAACCCCCCTAACCATGCTGGGGAGGCCTCCATCTATGTTGGCTAGCATGGTATTAGCATGGATGCTTTGTAAAAAATTAATAATAAGCCATAAATATGTCAAATTGATCTCCAAGCTCACCCTCCTAGGCTCAGAACCATGCTAGAGTCATTGGATATCACCAAACCCTAGAAATAGAACAAAAAATGGCAAAAATCCATCATATTCCCTCCATACACATTGGGACTATGCTGACCAGTGTAGGCTAGGGTGGGGGGATGTCCATATCAAGGCTCAAACAACCTTTAGATCGATAACGTTGAGCATAAACGTTGACCATGAACACTAGTAACCCAAGGAACTTGCAAACTTGGTTGATTTATCATCAAAACTCACCAAAAATCAAAAACCAAGTGCAACCATGTTGGGGTGGGGGAACTAGAGCCACACTAGCTAGCTTGGATCTAGCATAATTAGGATTCCATGAAGGTTTTAATAGCATTATGACACTCCAAATGGCCTAAAACTCAATTGCGGAAGCCTAGAATCTTAAAAACCTAGAGCTAGCTACAAGTTTGCCCTATTTTTTCCATAAAATACTCAATTTCTATGCATTCATGCTAAGGGCACCCTCAACTACACTGGTCAATGTAGTCCAAGGGGGGATGGTGTTAGACGTCACTCTTAGAAGCCTATTTTGAACTTTAAATGATTAGTTTACAATCCTGATGCCCTTTTGCTACCCTAGGAAGTTGATAGAACACAAATTTTAACATTGGAACACCATAAATTAATTTTTTTCATGAAACTACATTAGGGCCATGTTGGCCATTGTAGTCCTAGTGTATTTGGCAATCTTTGATAGCATTTGTGGCTTCTAGAGGACCAAATTGATACAAGAGTTAATCAATCTTCAATCATAAACCACTGCACTAGCAATATAGGTCATCAAAACCTTAAAACTAGTCATAACAAGCCTTGAAACCCAAGTTTTGATAGGAACCATGCTAAAGCCTACCAGAGCCATGTTGGCTAGTGTAGTCCTAGCATGGCTCAAACATTGTTATCAAAATTGGCCTTATTTTCACATTTAAACAGCCTCAGAATGACCTTCTTAGGTGCCCAAACTTCCCCACCAATGCTGTAGCCTCACACTATGGCCTAAAACTGGAAAAGTGTAATCCTTCTTGACCAATATTGATCATTTTCTATCCCATATTTTCCAACTTGAGTTCTTTGTCCTTATTTCATTGTGTTTTGACTTGGTTTGACCTTACTATGCATTATAGACCTTTGTTGCCCTATCATTTGATGTCATTGGCTTTATTTTGGTCATTTTGGCATCATTTGACCTTATTCTATTAAATGTTTCTATCATTTAACATCTTTTGGTTTTAGTGAAAATAGTTTGGCATCAGTTAACACCATTGAACATCACTGTGACCTTGTCTAATTATCTGGAACATCATTAGTTGGGGTTTGACTATCATTTGGACTCCATTTGACCCCATTTGTTCATCATTTGGCTACCATTTTGTTGTATTGTGTTAGGTGGCCTTTGGTTTACCCCATCTACCTTATCCTATCCTCTATGACCTTTTTTGACAATTTTTTAGCCTTTTTAACATTATTTGGTGGTGCTTGACCATCATTAGATCATTAGTTGGCCTCATTTGACCATCATTTATCCTTTCATTTCATGCTATTTGACCTTTGGTGCATCTTAACTACCTTAATTTCCCTTTCATAGCCTCCATTGATCATGCTTTAACCTTAATTGACATCACTTAATGAAGTCTAACCATCATTTAGCCTTTATTTGACTTCATCCTACTATCATTTGAACTTTATTTGACACTATTTAGTCTTTGTTTTACCTTATTTATCTTTATCTACCTCTTATAGCCTTTGTGGATATTGTTTGAACCTTATGTGAGCATTGTTGAAACCAATTTTGGCTTATCCATGCATAATTGCTAAAGTATTTACATTATTTTGGTGTTATTTGCTCATTTTATCACACAGCTGCTGCTTAATGTGCTTATGTTGTCATGTAGGATTGAGCTAAGACGATGAGGAAGCAAATCTGATTGGCCTTAAAGTATAAATAAGCCCCTCTTGTGATGTTGTTATACCAAGTTGACCTAGGCCTCTAAAACAATGTTATTACAACCATAACATTCTAAAGTAGCTTGATGACCATTAACCTTGAAGCTAGAAACATCATGGAGGGTCCCTTAGTTGAAATTCTCATCTAAATCACAATGATGGGAAGAAAACACATGAAACTAAGTTTCTCACCAAGACTTAAACCTACTTATGATAATATCAAACCATTGCTATTCAACATTAAAGCCATCATGGAGCCCTAATTACATCTAACACTCACATGTTTACATGTAGTATTGTCTACCATTGTTGATAGGTTTGGAATGAATGATTGGTGTTGGTAACTCTAATGGTCTACAATAATTGAGCCTGCTTTCTTTCTCTATCTCTATCTCTCTACTTTACACAATAAACAAATTATAAAATTTGTAAATCTAAGGCACATTGCATTAATCTTCCTATGCTATAACAATAATGACCTATGGTGACCTAGTCTGCTGGATATCTCATGGGGCTTTGTGCATCATATTATAATAACATATTTACTATTCCTCTTGGATTTGTGCTTGTAGGATGAAACCTAAAGTCATTGCAAAGATGCAACTTATCACAATAGAAAGTCACCATAGGACCTTTATGTGCAAGATTTTATTAGCTTGGCCTACCATACCAAGAGTGCTTGTTTCACATCATTGCCCTTACCACTCCTTAATCCCAGTGTTGTAGTCTAATTATGACTTAACTTGCATGAAAATGATGACCAATGTTTGACACTCATGCATTATGATCATGTCACATTTCCTTTGTCATGCTCCATCCTTAAGTCTATTGAATGTAACACATCTCATTCAATGAGAAAACCAAATCAAACTCAGCCTTAGTAATGGAATCAAAAGAAGGTTTCACCCCAAAAAATATGAGGGAAGTAAATTGCCAAGAATCTAAAAGGTTGATGAAGACCAAAATATAAACCAATGGGTAAAAACTAGAAAAGGAGGAGCCTAATGACCAAACAAACCTTGGATTAAGGTGTTGATTCCTCAAAAACATTATTGAGTAATCAACACTTCAAAGTACAAAGTGTGAATATCACATCGATTAACCAAAATGTCATTTCCATAATTATAATCATGATGTCAACATTTGGATCTCATTATTAACCTTGTAAACATTTCTTCATGATTGAAGGTAGCATTTAATCTCTATCATCTCATCATAATCTTATCTCAACATCACAAGCACTCTTTGGCATGTTTCGACACTACAAAATCAAGCATGGGAAGGAAATATTGGTGATGGACCTACAGTGTAATTTTGTATTCTTTGTCAATGTCTCTTAATTCAATCCTCCAAACATCAACAAAGAGAAGCCAATAAAACACCACCAAGAAAATGCATGTTACAACCTTTTTAGCATTATAATCTTCATCCATACACTTAAGTCTAGATTTTCATTAGAAGCCCATGAGCTACAATCTCACATACTTGAACTTTTGGGACTGAAAAAATACTTCATAAGTTATGATAGCCTTACTTCCCAACTAGAAAAAGTCATACCATATCTATATTTAGGTTTGGAAAGGTTGAAAATGCCTGATTGCCAGATTTAGCATTTTCATGGTTTTTACATGGGCCATAACCTCAACTACATTGGAACCACCTACATCCAATATTGGTGTTGTTGGATTTTTATTTTTCCAAAAATGGACAACATAGTTCCCATAACCTTTAGCATGGATGCCCCAAAGCTAGCATTGGAGTTGTGTGATTTTTACTTTTTTAGACAAAGCTAGTGGTTGCAGTTTCGTTGTTCCAGCTAGGCCATCATTGTTCCACCAATTTAAACATGGATCCTAAGATGCCAATGTAGTTCCTATGAGACCAATGTAGATGGGTTATTCCAAGATAGTTGGAAAAGTCCATTTACTATTTATGGTATCTAACATGATTTTGGTAAGCTGGGTTCATCAAAACTTACCACAAATGGACAACTATGCTAGAAATGATGGCCTACCACACTTGCAAATTACATCAACCTATTAGCAATCATGGTAGAAAATTTGCAGCAACAAATTGAACACCATTAGCCTATTTAAATAAAATTCCAAAGCTTTGAAAGTACTTGTGGCAAACTAGTAATTGTTTGAACATTAGAGACTCTCAGAGCAATTTCCCAACACCAAAAAGTCAAGTAATTACCTTACCCTCCTTGGAAACTAATGTTGCAGATACCTTTCTCCCTTGGAAACCAACATTATAATTACTTTACCTCCTATTCACCAACATTGTAGATCCAAGTTGAGAACCATCAAGGAGTTTTGATGATTGAAGTTGGAACCTAGATGATGGGGTTGATTGTAGAATGTAACCTACAAAAGGCTTCAAGCTTCATCCGAGCAAACTCCTTGTGCATTTGGGCACATAAATTGTACCATTTTGAACTTTGATACTTTGTCAATATTTCATTATTGTAATAAAGTATTTATTTCATTTTTTGTGCAGGTTCATTCGATGATTAATTTTTATGCTTTCTTTTTTTAATTAGATCTACATTTTTTGAAGTTATTTATCTCATTTAAACTTCCTAAGTTCCTAAGTGATCGACAAGACCATCTAGGATGTCTTGGGTCCTCTTTCTTGGAGGCCCTTGGGATCCAAGGTTAGGTTGTTTCACTTGGAATTTTTGGTTTTCCAACAACTGAATTTTTCAGGCATTACAATATTGATGATGCACTTCTTCCTTATCATCATCACAATCTTAGTTCCTTGAGAAAAGAAACTTGATGGTCATTTGGTGGGTAAGAAATTATGTGTAATAATTTTGTACACAGTATTATGAACTTGGGAAATTTCAGACATCTTCACCTTTGCTTTATCCATATTGAAGGCCTCAAATATAACTTTTGACTTAAGCTTATGCTCAGTCTTCTAGGTTCATGACCACCAATTTTTGGCTTGCTCATTTGGAAATCCTATAATCCTGAGGATTGCCCATGTCAAAATAAGCACAAGATTTTCATCAACAAAGGTCATAGTACCATCTGCTACAAGATTTTAATAGAACTCTTCTACCTCATGTTAGTATTAGATAAAGAATTGGGGGACATACTCATAAAAGTCCATCTACTACAACTCTTTAAGATTAGAAGGACTAAGCTCAAGAAATTGATGGTAATTTTTCTTTTCATGAATTAGTCACTTATAGATGTCGTGTGGACCCATACCCTCTTGAACATCACCTGGTTCATCATCATCATCATCATTTGCTAGTTTCTTTGGCACTTGTTTAGCTACATGCTACTACACACATGCTTAACTTGAAGATCAAGAATATGACTACTTACCTCCCAATCCTTTTCTAGGTGAAGGTCTTTCTAGAGTAGGTATTTTAATGGGTGAGATCATTAAAAGGATTCTAGAGTAGGTATTTACCCATTGAAATAAATGAATTTGGGATTTTAATGGATGTAATAACTGATATTATCAAGTTCACTAAGAGAGAGACTTCTAGGCCTTCATGGCCATTGGTAGGGATGAGCAAGAGATTGTCTTAAACTATGATATTTTGGGAAGTCAAGTGATTTAGAAAATAAGTTGAACATGATAAAGTATTGTATAGGAATTTTTTTGACCACTAATTCTAGCTTTAATGTGAGCAATTATAGAACTATTCTGAGATGATAAAAAGTATTGATTTGTATGAACCAATAAACTGAGACGCATATTTCTCTTTCTAACATCTCTTCTTCTTATCATTATTATTTTATTCTTATTTTTATTTATTTATCTATTTTTTATTTTCATTTTTTATTTTTCATAATATTCTTTTCCTTTTATTTCTTCTTCTTCATTATTTTTTGGTTTATAAAAAGAGGGTTTTTGATGGAGCATGAGAATCATGGAAATGATTGGATTGCTAGATCACCGGTTTGAGTCTTCAACTTACACAAACATGGGAATTCATCTCTCACTACATGACATGCATAGGTTCATGAGATCACAAACCTCTTCTTATCAGGGTGACTAGATATGACAAACATATGCACCTTAGTCCAATCACATTAATTAGACCCATATAGTGATAACAAGAATCCTTAATGATACATCCTTTTCTTACTAGTGATCAAGAACTCTTCCAAGATTTCAAAGCTCACACACTAGTATGGGACCCACCACCTATCCATAATTATATTACCATTAGCTTTAACAACTCATAGTGTGAGTCCTAACTCCCTATTGAATTTGAGCCTAATTCACCAATGATGGATAGAGGAAAAGTGAATGGATGAATTTTGTTGTATGAACAATCCATTGGTTAAAGCTCTACTTTGGATCCATTTGGCATTCTTGCATCATCATTAAATTTATAACTCATCCATTCATTATTGGCTTAATGGATGAACATTCATAAAGCACATTAATTAGTTTTTCCACATACATACACACATACAAACACTCTAAAAGAAAATAAAACATAATAAAAAATCATCTATTAAACTCAAAAAATACAAAAATTCTAGCTAAACATCCTAACTTTATTAAATGCGTAAACAAAAAGGTAAAATTTTGACATGGCATGGAGGATTCCTCATCTATGATTGATCCATGTCTATCACCTTGTAAACCTCTGAGTGTTAAATTGAGTGTTATGCATACTTAGGGATGAAAATGTTCATTATGATACATCGGCTGTTATCTAATAAATGTTTCATCTAGCTTACTTGAGTGGCACAGTGCTACATGACTAGAAAGGATCATAAGGTTTTTCTTGTAAATTATCCTATTTATTTCATCTATTCTACCAATTTCAAGATGAAGGTCTTGGAAGATTAACCTAGCATTGATGATGCTCATCAAAATCCTCACTAGGATAATAAGTTATCTTTCACCTTATTTTCTAGCTTAATCATTAGGAAATCTATGAATACAACTAGCCTATAATAGTTGTCATCACATCACTTGCTTGTCCCACATGTTATGTGTAGGATTGGGTTACTAGATTTTATCCAATGTTAGCACTCTTGAGAAAGGAAAGCTTCCAATCAATCTACTACTACAATGGGATGATATTAAATCCCAAATTAGAGTCACAAAGAGTGAGATGATGATCTTTTTCAGAAATCTGAATTTCTACCATGGGACTACTAGGATCTAATTGCTTTTTAGGAAAATATAATTCTTTAAACAAATACATAGTAAGAATAGACATGGAAATGAAAGCAACATTGCCATCAATAGGTGCCATGTTGTTACCTCTGCTAGACATGGTTGTGGAGCTTATCTCAAAGTAGATGTTGTACATTGAGTGAGATTAGGAATTTCATGGAGATCTCTTAGATGTGGGCTTTTGTCTATCATGCATAATTATCCTTTATATAGGATGAAGAGAATGATGTGGATCCATTCCTATGATTTTCAGATCTGTACTTACAATAGAATTTTCTACTATAGCATCTCAAAGTTTTCCCCACAACCAAATCAACAAGATATGTATGATATTACCTAGTAGCATGTATGGTAGTAAGATTTGTATACTAGAAATCATTAAAAAATTTGGCTTATCTTTATTGTGGTTAACTAGGTATCCCATCTTACATGGAACTAAGAAGTAGAAGCTCCTATTGCTACTAGGAAGCTTGATTAGTAAAACTACTTGGAGTAGAGAGGTACTAGTAAGATGTCATTGATGGTAGTTTATAAGTACCTATCTATGCATCTTAAAAATATGGGTTGGTGGGAATTACCATTTTTTGTGGCATGGTAGTGGGAATATTCCATGGAACAACATCCTAAGGCTTTAGAGCTTACCACTCTTGGTACTCCTACATGGGCTATGGATATGCACCCCTAAGATAGTACGAATGACCAAGGTACAAAATTCTTCTTATTTGAATTTTGATGAATTTGGGATTCAAAGTATTCTAGATCATTCCATATCACTAATTATGTGAGCCATGATTGAGCAACACTATGAACCATGAAGGTTAGTGTAGTACTCACAAGGATCCTCATCATTGGAGGATGAGGAAGGCTCATTTGGGTGTGAATACTCTTAAAAAAAGAGAAATTACCTTTACCCTTTCCTTTGTATCTATTTTGATGTTTGTTTGATGATATTGATTTACTTTTAGCTTTAAATATCTTACCCTCAATGACCTTAAGAGTAGTGGTTATCTTTTCATTCATCATCTCTCAAAATCGATTCACTTTGTTGGCCAAGTCTGTTAAGATCTTATTTTTTTTAACATCATCTTGCACTATGACCTCAACTATAATGGAAGGTTGAATGACACCTTTAATTTTTTAAGCCTCTGTTCTACATGTTGGATCATGATTGTACTCCTTGGTGGACTATTGCTTTTGTCACTCACCCTCCATGCTTACTATGGTATTCAAAATCACTTTGATTTGGGCCATAAATTTTTTTCATACTTGTCCCATCATGTACATGTCCACATACACTTTTTCATATTCATCGTGCACTAGCTCATGAGCTATGTATGACACATAAATATCCTCTAGCCTCATTTTGATCAATGCCTCCTTAAGGTCATCCATAGTAGCCAAAATTGATCTTCTAGAAAACCATTCGTGAGAATCTCTCCACCTTTCTTGCTTATCTTGATGATAAGTTAAAATGACTAGTGGAAGAGTAACATTTTTTGAATGTTCAAATGTTATAGAAAACCTTCATTTTAGTGGATTTCTAGAGGTATTTGGTGGATTCTCAGTACTATTAGTCATCTTGTTTATGTTTTAGGCATACACAAGACATTAATAAAACATAAACTTGATTTGAATAAATGTTAAAATTAAGAATGTACAAGTATTTCTAGGAAATTCATCACCGCATTTCCCAAAAATGACACCAATGAGAGGGATCTTGCTAATTTTAGACCAAGGGGATTTATCATATAGAATGCAATGTGATTTGGTCATAAGCTTTGATGACAATGTTGAGTGGTTTGCCAATAAAACTTGTGTATATCATTGAGTTTAATAAATATAAATAGGAATTGTAATACATGTAATACAAATGAAAATCTATGTTACCATAGTGGAGGATAGAGAAAATATTTATAATATCATGCTTTATAATTCTTAAAGGATTTTATGATTATAACAAATAAAATAAACATAGACACACATGCATCATAATCCCTCTCAGGAACAGGTGTAACACCATACATGAAATGCAACAAAATGGTTCTTAGTCATAACCTTGATGGCCCAACATAATGCCATATAGTCATGGCCTCCTTGGATAAGGAAAAAAATTTTGTAGCTTAATTAAACAAAAATTAAATAAATATTTTTAATGTTTTAATATTTAAGGCATCAATCATGCAATAAGGAAAAATTATGAGCTTTATTCATCATGTAAACACTAGAATCCACATTAACCAAATGGATCTAGGCTACTTAAGTAAGATAGAACTTTAACAAAATCTAGCCACACTTGTGAAAGTGATGACTCAAAACACATAAGACAAGGAATGAATAAATCAACTTACTTAATAAAGGAAAAGCTCTTCATACAACATTGGATATCAAAAGCCAAATGGAAATAAAAGTTATGCTTAGTTATGTATGAGAGCTCATCCTAGATATTTATAGTTTTTGCAACATAATGATAGAGGTTCACTAGAGACTAGGTGTTAATCAAGGTCTATCAACATAGCCTAGGTAATCCAAAAATATATAGGAAGAAACTTGGGAGTAAAGTATCAAACTAAGATTACTAGGATGATGTGTTAAGAACCTTGCACTAATGCAAGGTAGTTAGTGTACCATCCCCAACATAATTTACTTGCCAATTTTGAATGAAAGCTGAAATGCTAGGGAACAGATTAGAAGGTTCCTAAGGTTCTTGAATAATGTCAAAACATCCTAGGAGGTCTAAAACATGCACCAAACTTGGAAGTATGATATTGAAGGGTAGGATGCCAACTTAGAAGGTAGAAACCTCAACCATATGGGCAAAAAATTCAAACACATGGTGTGAAATACTTCCCAAGCCTAAGGCTTATAATTGACTAATAAAATGTCACTGGACAACTCATCAGATCCCCAATCAGTCATTCAATAAAATATGGAAACATGCAATCATGTCCTGTATCTCTACAAGAGATCCTCTACTACATCCCTTTACTACTACTCTTTTATATGATAGGGATACACATCCAAGTCTCCCTTCCAAGCACAAGATCATACCTTCCACTTACTAGTGTCATATAGCTCTTATTATTTCATGGTCTAACCATTGATGAAACTAAACCAAGACAACATACTATAGATCATACAGAAGTCAAGATTCTATTTTGGTCTTTCTCCATCCATGCATGTATGCATAGTAGGTTGCCAAAATTTTTATTTATCAAAAACCTCTCATCAATCCCTCTAGCAATGCTAACCAATTCCACATCCTAGCATGATTAAAATGACATGATCAATAAATTAGGATTTCCTAGGTTTAGATATGGTGATAGTTTGAATCAAGGGTTATGATCTTGATCCTTAGGAATAAATGAATTTAGATTTAGATGAAGCAACATTTGACTTACCAAATTCACTAAGAGAGAGACTTCTAGGCCTTCATGATCATGGGTAAAGATGAATAAGAGATTATCTTGGTTTGTTACATCTTGGAAGTTAAGTGATCTAGGAAATAGGTTAAACATGAGAAAGGCTTACATAGGTAGTAGTTCAACCATTCATTTTGGTCTTACTTTGAGTAATCATATAATTATTCTAGAATGGTAAGAGTACTAATTTATGTGGATTGATAAGCTTGGTATTATATTACTTTTTCATTACCTCCTCTTCTCATCATTGTTATTATTTTTACCTATTATTTTTTCTTTTTCTTTTCTTTTTCATTGAGCATTGAAAAGAGAAATCCATCATTGAGAAAATGGACCCTTGGGACCAAGGGTAGGCCAAATAGACCCTCAAGACCAAGTGTTGGTCAAACAAACCCTCGACACCAATTGTAGGCCGAATGGACCCTTGGGACCAACTATTGGCCAGATGGACCCTTGGGACCAATTGTTGGCCAAAAAACTTAAATACATGATGGGGTATTGTAAGTAGCAAAGTGCCCTTGTTGCCATGATCCACTAAGATTTAGCTCTTTATCATTGAGATTCCTAGTCATCACCTCTTCTCTATATTCCTCCTCTTCTTTGGGAGTGTTTCCTTGTAGGCCTTCTTTTTCTTTTGCCATTCTTTTATGAGAAGAGGATTTTGGAATTATTCATGGGAATCAAGGAAATGATTAAAGTGCAGTATTACCACATGGAGTTGTCAACTTGCACAAGCATAAGAATTCATCCCTTAATGCATGGCATGCACAAGTTCATAAGATCATGAATCTCTTTTGACTAAGATGGCTAGGCATGGGAGAATGTGCATCTTGGTTTAATTACATTGATTAGATCTATCACAAGGATCCTCAATGTCATATCCTTTCTTTTCCAATGATCAAGGACTTTTTCAAGATTCTAGAGCTCACATTCTAAGATGTGGATTGACTACTTATCCATGGTTCTAGTAGCATTAGCTTCAACAACTTGCAATGTGAGTCCCAACTCCTTGCTAAATGTGAGCCTAATTCACTAGTTATGGATAGAGGAAGGTGGATGAATGAATTCTAGTACATGGACATTTCATCAATCAAGGCTTCACTTTGAATCCATTTGATACTCTCACATCATGATCACATCTATAAATCACCCATTCATCAATAGCTTATTGGATGAGCATTGATAAAACAAATTAATTTAATTTTTTGCACACATACAAAAATATAATAGGAGAAAAGAAAATTTTACAAATAATTACTTGTTAAGATTAAAAATAAAAAAATTATAACTAAACAAACAAACAAAAATAGTGAAAATAAAAGGAAATTTCAACATAACATGGAAGATTCCTCCCCCATGACTAACCCATGTTTATTACTTGGTATACCTTTAAGTGTAGCATATATATTGAGTGTTAGGCATGCTAAAAAATAAAAGGTATTGTTCATTATGCATCAACTATTTCTCATAACTAAGAAAGGTTTTATCTAACTCATCTAAATAGCATATCCATATGATACTACATGATTGAGAGGGATCGTAAGATATCTTCTTGTAGTGCATCTTTCCAATCTTATCTCTCCTACCAATTTCAAGATGATCTAAGAAGGCTAACTTGGCATTGATGGTGCTTAAGTAGATCCTTTCCATGATGATAGTAAACTTGTCTCTCACATTATTTTTTGGTTTGATCATTAGGAAATATATAGGGTATGATAAGCTTGCCAATGTTATCATCACATCATTCACTTATCCCACAGGGTTTGTGTAAGATTAGTCCATCAATGTAACTCAAATGTTAGTACTCTTGAAAGAAAGAATCTCCTAATTAAGGTACTATTGCAATGAGATGATGTTGAATCCTGACTAAAGTCTTAGAGATCTAGATAATGATATTTTTTTATGAATTTAGATCTCTAGCATGGGACTACCAGGATTTGATCTTTTTTTTTTTTGGTAATTTTCCTTCCTTGAATATCCACATATCCATCTTGAATATAGAGATGGTGACAACATCACCACCATTAGGTGCCATCTTGTTAAATCTACCATATGTAGTTATATAACTTATTCTTGAAATGGATGTTGTGCTTTGATGGGGTTTAGGAAACATTACTAGGACCTCCTTAATATGGAATTTTCTCTAGCTTACATTATTATCCTTTTTATAGGATGATGAGAATGGAGTGAACCCAGTTCCATGGCATTCATGTCTACACTTATGGTAGAATCTTTTGTTATGGGACCTTAGATTTTCATTGTCATAACAATTCAACCATTACATGGAACAACAAGAATTTAAAGTGTTGAACTTATTTAAAGAATTATGTATAAATTCCACACATGAATAGAAATATTTCTAAGGTAAGAACAAGTATGATGGAAATTGATGAATCTTTCTCACTAAGTAAGAATATTCTTCAGGAGCTTGTTAAGGAAGCTTGTAGGTCTATTTTGTATTATAGCTCATAAATTTATTCCATGAAAATGAAAATGTGTGAAATAAAAATCCTTAGAAAAATAATAAAGATTTCAATAAAAAATATTCCCAAAAATGTGTGAGGATTAATAAAGAAGTTTGCTTAATCTACATAAGGTTTTGAGATCGATTCTTAACCTTGAGAATTGATCTAGGGACATATCTTCTAGATCCCTTTTTGATCCCTATAGTTGGAAGATTGAAGGTTTTAAGAAGTTGGAAAGATGTCATGGAAACTAGAGAGAGGCATTTCCTAAAAGCTAAGATGTCATAAGAGATGTTCCAAATGTTTGAGAGACACCTTACCGAGAAAGAAGATGTCTTGGCCTAGGAAGATATGTCTTGGCTAGAAAAGAGATGTCTCTTGGGAGACATCTATCCTAGGGAGGAGACATCTTGTCTCAAGAGGAGATGTCTTGCTAATATAAGAAATGTCTTTCTTGAGTTCAAGATTCAACAGAAAGACATCTTTTCAAGTCTAAGGATAAGAGTTATGTACATATTTTTGGTCAATTGTGTCTATGATATTAGCAATTGTGGCTCTTATATGTGTTGGATCTTAGTCTTATAGCTGTGGGAGAGATCTAGATTGATTGTTCCTTACATTGAGGTTGATCATATGTGTGGTTGTAAAGCCTCATGCTCTGCAATATTGTTAAGTGTATGAGTATTATTATTTTATTGATTTTTGGATATGCAATAATTGTAATATTTTTTTAACATTAATTGAAGATACCTTGTTTTCTTATTTTCTAGAAATTGAATTATCTTTTGTATGTTTTGGATTTGGTGTGTTTGAAGGATTTATGAAAATTAGAGTAATCTTGCTCTAGTCCTTGGTATTAAAGCATTGGGATTTTTATTATTTGGGAATTTGATTATGAATTTTTCTGTTTATTTTAGATGGCTTATGAGAAGAAAAATGTTCAAGCCTTGAATAGAGACATGGAGAGCATGAAATATGTCATTTAGATGATGGTTGCATGATTGGATGAGATTAGTGCCAAGGTAGATAGGAATGTAGGTTCCAACTATATTTCAGATTTGTGGTGATGATTAGCAAGTCTAGAATGATGATAAAGAATTTTCTTAGATTGGTGGATGAAGAGTAGATGAGATTGAAGAAAATTCTAGTTATGAAAGTGTGAAAATCCATTAGCCTAGGATTCTAGAGGGAGGGAATCCAAATTATCATGTCAAAGTTCCAAGAGCTCCATCACTAACATCTACTTATGGCAAGCTTAATGATGAATATGAAGACATGCTATAGCATTCAAAAATGATATAGGACTTCTGTATGAGGAGATGAAAACTTTTAATTTACACCAATGTTTTTGCAAGTTAGCTAAAGGTACTGGACAAAAGTTTTGAGTTAGAAGAGTTACCAAATAAATTAAGGGTACTAATTGCTAAATCCAGACTTGAAGGTATTACTTCAACTTTATGGAAATAAGAGTCCCAAATTTATGATAGGCAAAATGATCAACTTATTAGAGATTGAAATTTGATGAAATATAGGTTGAGATGAAAATTTGAATAATCTTGGTAAAGATAAGAGACAAGCATAAAGGTTAAATTTTTTATATAGGAAAACAAATATGTTAAGGAATTTTACATGAAATTTTATGAACTATTCCATTAAGCTAAGGTCAACTAGGAAGAATATGAATATTCTTAAATCTTTTCTAGAGATCTCAAAATAGCATATCAATAGGAGTTGTTACTCTATGAGTCTTACACCCTTGATGAGGCTTATGATTTGGCATTCAATGAAAAGAAAAGAAAACTAATGGAAATAGAAGAAAATAAAATTTAAAGGATAAGGAAAAAGGATCCAAATTAGAAAATGGATCCAAGTCAAAATCTAAAGAAAAGATTACAACCATGATAAAAAGGAAGAGAAGAGAAATGAGAAGATCAAGGCCAAGAAGGACTAAGGCAAAGGAAGTAAGGGTTAAGGTAGCAACTCATCCAAGATTCAATGATTCAAAAGTGAAGAGTGGAAACATAACTAATAAGAATGTCCACTTCATAGAGAAGCCAAAAACAAGGATGTATAAATCATGGATTTGGAAGAGATATTAAGCCAATAGCTTTAGAGAGGGAATTCTAATGCTCCCAAAATCAAGGAAGTTTCCAAATTAAATTAATGTGGATTTATGGAAAATGTGAATAGAGGAGATCATCCATAAAAAAATGGTTGTTTCAAATTAGGATAAGTTGTTTTCTTAGTGGGAAATGGATTTACATTTTGATCGATAAAAAAGCCCAAGAAAATGTTATTTCCTCAGGGTAGTTGATAGAGTGGGTTTAATGACAAATCCCCATTATAGACCCTACAAGGTGCATTTTTTGTCAAGAGACTTATCTCAATAAGTAAGAAAGCAATGTTTCTTGAAATTTAAAATTGGGTATCACAATGTTGTAAAATGTGATATAGTAATAATTAATTATACTAATGTAATTCTTGGGAAACCTTGGAATTTTAATAATGATGCTCAATTTGATAGAGAAAGGAATGTGTGGAGTGTAGCTACACTAGATGGAATCCATAAGTTGATTCTTATGATAATTTAACAAGTGAGGTAGAAAAGCTCACTTAATGCTTCCTTAATTTTCTTGGAAAGAGGGAATATGTTAATGAACACGATGATACTATTTTTGGTTTTATGGTTATATTAACTATTGCATCTAATCATGATGTTGTGTAGGTAAAACTTCTAATAGATGTGCTAGACTTCAAGGAGAAATTTTCCAAAGTGTTCAAACTAGAATTGAATGGATTTCCACAAATGAGAAATGTCTAGCATGAAATTGACTTTATCCATAGTGCTATCATTACAAATGATAGGGCATACTAAATGACACTAAATTAGTGGACTAACTTACAAAGGAAAGTAGAGGAGCTACTTGTAAATGGATTCATGAAAGAGTCATTTTCTCCTTATGCAATTTCAACAATGCTTATGCCAAAGAAGAATAGTGATGAATGGAGAATGTGCATTGTTTTTAGGGCTATGAATAGGATAACAATGAGATGAAAATTTTCTATTCCAAGGATGAATGATATTCTTAATGTCATTAATAATGTAGATTTTTTTAGAAAAGTTTATTTCAAGAGTGGATACCATAAAATTTAGATTAGACCTAGTGATGAGTGAAAGATAACTTTCAAAATACTAGATGGATTACTGGAGTGGTTGGTGATGCCATTTGGGCCACAAATGCCCCTACCACATTCATGAGGTTAATGCATGATTTCATTAAATATTTTATTGGTAAGTGTTGTATTATCTTCTTTAATGATATTTTGGTGTATAATTCTAATAAGGAGGCCACTTGGATCACTTGAGAAGAGTGTACCTTAAGTTAGAGGAGGCATATTTGGTGATCAATGTGAAGAAGAGTTGCTTCTTCAAGAGGGAGATCACATATTTAGGACATGCTATTTCTAAAAATAAAATTTAGATGGAAGCTACAAAAATAATGGCTATTAGAGATTNAACATAATTTCTTAGTTTATCAAGTCTTTATAGAAGGTTCATAAAACATTTTAGTGGTATATCATGGCTTATGTTTGCTTTGGTTTAGAAAAATCAAGATTTTAGGTGAGATGATGAAACCCAAAGAAGCTTTGACTTATTGAAGGAAAAAATCACTAGTGAACTAGTCCTTGCAATTTCAAATTTCTAGAAGCCTTTTTAGGTAAAGGTGGATGCAAGTCAACTTGTCATTGAAGGGGTGCTTTCATAAGAAAAACTTGTTGCTTTCTTTTTAGAAAATTTTAATGAGTTATGGTAAAAATAGTGTATATGAGAAGAAATTATACATTATTATTCAAGTAATAAAGAATTGAATACATTATCTATTGTCCAAGGGTTCACTTTGACGACTGACCATCTAGCACTTTAATTATAGGAGTTTAATTTTTTTTTGAAGCATAAGAGAGGTAAAGCCAATGTGATGATTGATGCATTGTCTAGGATGCATGTTGCAAATTTTAAAGTGCCTCATGTGAAAAGTATGAGTGAATTTCATGATTTGTATGAATATGATTTTGATGTTGGGTAGGTTTGGATAAGCCTTAAGAAACTATCGTTGAGTAGGATAGACCAATAGAGGGGCTATCATATTCAAGATGAATTTGTATTTAAGAATAATAAGGTTTGCATTTTCAATTATAATTTTACAAGGAAAATTTAAGTTGAAAATTATTGTGGTGGTATGGTAGGTCACATGGATAGAGATAAGACATTGGAGCTTGTGTGTAGAGACTATTTTTGACATAGAATGACTTTTGAAGTCTCGAAGTTTTTGAAGGAGTATTTAACATGTTAGAAATTCAAGGGAGGTAAAGGCGTGAATGGGCATTATATGCCTTTGCTAATACCTAAGGATCCTTAGAAAAGTATGTCAATGAATTTTGTGAGTGGGATTCAAAAGGCCAAAAGTGAAAATGATCCTATCTTTATTGTGGTGGATAAATTCTCCAAGATGAGATACTTCATTCCATGCAAAAAAGATAATTAATGCATCTCATGTTGCAAATTTATTTTTCTAACATGTTGCGAAGTTGCATGGAATTCCTTTCAATATTGTTAGTGATAGAGACTCTAAGTTCACTAATTATTTTTGGAGGTTCCTTTGAAAAATTTTATGGATAAATTTGAATTTTTCTAGTACATATTGTCCATAATATGATGACCAAACTAAAGTGGTCAATAAATATTTGTTAAATATTTTGAGATATTTTTGTGAAGGATAGCCTAATAGGTAGGAGAATTTGTTGTGTCATATTGAATTTTCCTACAATAATACTTTTTATGTTGCTATTGGAAAGAGTTAGTTTGAGGTTAATTATGGGTTTTATCCAAAGATGGTGGCTAATGTTAACAGCTTTGATGAATGAGCTTAACTAAATGTTGATTTTATGCAAAAGATAAAGGATCTTCATACTTAAGTAAAGGGAAATCTTAAGAAGAAGGTTGAAGAAAAAGTCCTTAAGAGGAATTAGGGTAAGAGAAAATCTAAATTTGATGTTGGTAATCTTATTCAAGTTCACTTGAAGAAGAAGAGGATGGGAGATGTTAACTTTTCAAAATTGAAAGTTAAGAAGATGGATCCTTTTAAAATGAGTAAAATCAATGATAATGCTTTTAAAATTGACTTATCAAATGATGTGGACATGTATTTTATTTTTAATGTTGTAGATCTTGTGCTTTACCATGGACTAGTAGATGATGAAATTGTACAAGGTAACATCAATGATTTGAATGGGCCTATTGATAAGTCCAATCCTTCACATGAGAGGAAGGTAATTGTACTCAAGAAGAGAGAAGCTTCTAGCACCTGTGAAGTGAATAGGCATGAGTACTTGATTCATTGGGAGGATCAAACTACTAATGATGTTGTATGAGACCATAAAATCAAAATTTTTGAATGGGGGATAACTTCTACCCATACTTCCTTATTAACCTAATTTCACTTTTTGAAGGGTGCAAGAGCTAGTGTAGGGACATCTCTTATGGATTCCTTTTTCATTCCTACAAGTGGAAGATTAGAGGTTTCAGGTAGCTAGGAAGATGTCTTAAGACCTAAAGAGATGTCTTGCCTAAGAGCTAAGATGTCATAAGAGATGTCTTAAATGTCTAGAAAACATCTTACCAATAGAGGATACATCTTAGCCAAGGAAGATATGTCTTGGCTAGGAAAGAGATATCTCTAGGAAGAAATCTATTCCAAGGAGAAGAAATATTATCTCAAGAGAATATGTCTTGCTTAAGTCCAAGTTTTGATAGAAAGACATCTTATCAAGCCTAAAGATGTTTCATCTAGCCATGAAAATTTTCGCAGTAGCAGTTCTACGATGGAAAAAAATTGAAAAAGATGAGATCAAGATTAGAGATAGCTGAAAATATCCAAGTTGGATATGGGAAAGAATTCCCTAGGATTTTTGATCTTCTAATTAATAAATAATTATTTTTGTACTTTCATGTATGACATGAATATGTGCATAAGAGTTGAGAGAATTATTGCATGAGAGTTGTGTGCATATCTATGGTTAATTGTATGTGTGATATTGGCCATTGTAACTCTTGTATCTATTGGATCTCAGTCTTGTATGTGTGGGAGAAATCTAGATCAATTGTGTCTTACATTGAGGTCAATTATGTATGTGGTTGTAGAGCCTCATGATTTTCAATATCAGTGAATGTATGAGTGTTGTTATTTTGTGGGTTTTTGAATCTACTATAATTGATTCTTTTTTTTTTTTGAAGATGGCTAGTTTTTTTTTGAGCAATTAAATTTTCTTTCATATGTTCTTGATTTGATTTTTTTGAAGGGTTAAATAAAATTGGAGTGATCTTGCTCCAAAAATTTTTCTACTATGGATCTCAAAGATTGTTTAACAGTTAAGTATATTTGTGGGCTCATTAGTTCAAGCTTCATAGAATTGGTTTGTAAAACCAAAATTTGATTTTAGCTAGTCAAGTCTACAAAATGATCCTTTGGCCATGCCTAATTTAAGATAATAAAATTAGGCTAAAAATTATAAATAATTAAACATTAATTAGCTTTAAAGAAAAGATCTTGAAAGATTATAATTCAATTTTATGGATTGCTCCATCAAATAATGCATTCAAGATTATGTATTAGGATGATTTATGGAAACATAAGCATAGAATTAAAGAAAACTAGTTTTAATATGGGGTTTGTAAAATAAAAAATTAGTTCAATGAAACAAACTCAAATCTAGTTTTTCCATGTTATCTTAAGTACGAAAGGCTTAGAGCTCTATTCTACAAATTTCAAGTAAAAGACTATTGATCGACATCATCATAAGTTACATTGATAAAGGCTTGTAGAACCAAAATTTGGTCTTAAAAAGAGGAGCAAAAGTTATTCTATAGAGGTAGCTAGTGTTATTTATTACATCAGATTCAAAGAAGAAAGCTTCATAGAATTAAAACTTGGCTCTATTAGAAATTAGAAAATTCGTTCTATGAGTGACATTAGCTAGGTGAATTGATAAGCTTATAGAACTAAAAATCAGTTCTACAAAAGACATAAAAATTTTCTCTACGACATCATCCAACTAAAGGCCTAAAGCTTGTCTCTATGTCATTACAATCCTCATTAATGAAGGTTCAAAGAGCTAAAGTTCAATTCTATAGGAGAACACCAAGTAAAGTTCATATTATACACAACATAGGCTTAATAAGAGAAATTCGATTTATTTTGGTCAATAAAAAGATGAGCTTCATACAACCAAAGAATATCCATCACTATGAGAAAATATCATTTATTTCTATAAGACACATTTGCTCATAGAATTGAATAGAGTTTGTAGAACTAAAAATTGATTCTACAAGTGAGCTCTGAATTGGTTCTCAGAATCATGTTAGTATCTAACATTATGAAAGGTTTGTAGAACTAGAAAATGGTTCTATGAAAGGGTCTAAAATTTTTTCTATAAGATGCCTTGGCTCTCAAAAGAAAATGAGCTTTTTGAATTAAAAATAGTTCTATTGGAAAGTGCTAATCAAAGCTACAAACCATGTTAGAACTAGAGATGTAGAGCTTGTAAAACCAAAAATGGTTTTATAAGAAAACTCAAAAATAGCTCTACAAGCAAAGACTATTTGCCACATAAGCTTAGGAATAAAGTATAGCTCATAGAACCAAAATTTGGTTCTACCACATCAGGTGGGTAAGTTGGTAAGCTTGTAGGACCAAAAATTAGTTCTATGAAAGAGCTTTAAATTGATTCTACAAGTCATGTAAATGCTTGATTTAGAATAGGTTTGTTAAGCCAAAACAAGGTTCTACAAAAAAAAGAAAAATTGGTTCTACAAACAACGTCAGCCTGATTAACCAAACAAGAATTCTACTTTAAATCTTGAATATGGAACTTACAAAAAATTAGTAAATATGATTTCTACATAATTATGATTTTAATCTAACTCTGTAAATGAAAGCTAGGCAAGGCTTAGTGTAAGGAAAATTCTAAGGAATATAATCTAAGTACACATACTAGGAAAATCTAAAAGTCATGTAAGCTCAAAAGTAGAGCATGGTTCATAGAACCAAAAAATAGTTCTATGAGATATCTCTAAATTGTTTCGATCACATTAGCATTTGATGAGAGAGAAGTTCATAGAATCAAAAAGAGAGTTTATAAATTGTATCTATGAGTCACGTAAGATTATAAAGCTTAAATCTTACTCCGTAAACATAAGGCCCACAATGAAGTAATAAGTATGATTTGCTCATGTACTTTATTATGATTTTAATCCATCTCAATAGGTAGAAGCTAAATTAGATTATGTAAAAGAAAAATTTTGGAAGATCTAAGGTGAATCAAGAGTTATGTAAGCAAGTATTTTAAAGAAATAAAAAATGGTTCTACAAAATGTTCATGGATTCAAAGGACAATCAAGCCTTGAAGAAAATAATTGGATAAGAGAATGTAGAGATCCAATCAACATGAGATTAATAGAACCAATAATTGGTTTTGAAGCAAGCCATCCTTTTAGTTCTACAAGCCATGTCATTCCACAATAAGTAGAACCAAAACTTGATTCTATGAATTAACTTGAGCTCGGTTCTACAAGCCACGTCAACATGTTATATCAGTAAAAGAAAAACTGAAAAACTTGTTTCATTTTCAAAGCTTGTAAAACTAAAATATGGTTCTATGAAATGGCTCTACTTATATTTTATAATAATAAGTTAGCCTATTAGCTCTTAATAATCCACAATTATCTTAAGATAAAATAAAGAGCTAAATTTATGAAATTTAGGCAAAGTATTGGAGAAAAGTTATTTATACCAAAAGCTATTAGAAATTAATATTTCCAAAGGAGTAGCTCAACAAATTTAAAGACATATAGAGGTTTAAGACAAGTCTTAATAGATGATTCTAATAGCTTGTTCTCAAACAATTGAATTAGGATTAAGTATTCAAGTATTAATTGATAAATTTGTGATGAATTTTGAATCATACTGCTAGTACTAAGAAAATATAGAGCATAGTCGTAAAATAGAGCAAGAGTTACATTGTGAAGTTGAGACCCAATATTTTGAAGTACAAGAAAATCTTCTAAACTAAGACCTTTTACAAAATCTTAGCTCAAAAATGTCTCATAAGAAGAGAGAAGAAATGCCATAGAAGTTTCAGGATATTAATACCTTTAGTTTCTCAGAATATTTGTAACACTTCAAATTAAACATCTATTAGTTGTGTTAATAAATTAATGTTAAACACCTAGAGTTGGAGCTAGATGAGATAGAATTTTTTAGTTTTGATGAAGATCATGACTTATTTGAGAAAAGAGGATCAAAGAACTTGGAAACATTAGAAGAATGGCATGAAGTGTATGAAAAAACATGCCTAGATAAGCTAGGATTCAAGTCTAGGGCTAACATGATAAGAGATATTATCAATCACCTATTTGCATGATGAGTCATGTTTTGTAGGGCTACGAGATCAAATATCTAATATTGGAGCTACATTATTGGGTATTTGATATTGAGGCACAAACTCTAATGTTAGGGATCTGATATCGGCCCTTCCATGATAGCCTATAAATATAACACTTGGGTGCACAGTTTGCATATATAGATTTTGATATAGATTTCAATAGATTTTAGAAGTAGACATAGAGAAGTTTTGTTAGTTTGTTTTCAGTGCATGCCTACAATGTGATGTTAAGTGATTATACAACATCCTTATTCGAGTGTGATGTACTTGGACATGTTACATTTTTGGCAATAAAGATTGAGATTACTTCCATCATTGCAGCATCCACTGAGCATTATTATTATTTTTAATTACTTAAATGTTTGTTGTTTTCCTTAATTAATGTTTATAAATTATTTTTTTTATCATTTTCCTTCATTAAGAGGAATGAATATGACTAATCACAAGCACTTAAGTGTAATTACTTGGTAGCCCAATAGTGTTATTGTTTGGTACACCTAGTAGTCATAAACTTGGTAATCCTAGTAGTAGTTATGTGAAGTCCAAGGCATGTACAGAAGGTTAGGAATGAATACTCATCACACATAGGCTAGTTTAGACTTTACTTTCCATTGTTAATTAGTTTAAATAATTTATTTCTTTATTATCATTAGGAGTAGCATAAGGCCAAAACAACATCAAGAATCATATGTCTCACTCTAGACTAAACCATATGTGACAAAGCTACCACTAGGAAAAGTGGGAAGACAATGAATTGCGATCAAGGCATAATGATCTAGATGCTACCACTAGTTTCATTCATGGAATTCGATTGGATCATGTGTGAATGCTTGTGATTCATATGGTTGGGCATAAGGGGTACCTCACTATTCATCATTGGCATCATTGTTGAGGATGGTGCTGGTTATCTAAATTAGTTATATTATACATGATCGTTATAAACACATTAGAAAATTATGTTTTAGAAAATGTTAATTCATACACATCATTAACTAACAACAATGTCTCTTTCACATGGAAGTGATAATGCATTGTATGAAGACAACATTCATTGAAGAACTAATGAAATATACATTGAAGAAAATTGGAGGGTCTAACCTCATGCAAGGGCTTCATATGTTCATGACCACCTTAACTACACTCAAGGATTACATTCACCTAAGGTAGATAATCCTAGAGGAGATGAAGTTAGCCCTAGACTTGGGGAGGCATCAAGGCCTAAGAACTTCTCAAAACATAGAAAAGATAAATCACAAGATCATGGGAAATACTATAGAAGTTGTGGTGACTCCAAATTTCTCATCTTCCTCTTCCTCTTCAATGTCTAGTTCTAACAAAGATGAATGTAGGTATAGAGATAAAAATCCACTATGGAGTCAAAATAAGGATAGAAATCAAAACCAAGGGAAAACTAAAAGACATGAGAATGAACATAGGCAAGATTATCACAATCAAAAAATTAGAAATAGAAATTTTCACTACCACATGTTTGATGATGGTGAACCCTTATTGGTCACTAAGAGCATGACATAAATTATAGAGGTAATTAAAATACTCCACAACCATTGCAATGAAAGTTGCATCAAAAGGCTTGATATGAATAACATCCCTAAATTTTGGGGAGGCTATGATTCTAATTCACAACATCATTTGCAAACCTTCCATGATGCCTACATCTTATAAAACATTGAAAGTGGTTAGAAAAATCTTAAGCTCTTTCCTAGGACACTAATAGGCAAAGCCAAAGTGTGGCATAGATCGTTGAAACCAAATTCAATCCATTGGTGATCCACTATGCTAGAACTCTTCAATGAGAAATACCAAACCTATGTGAGAGTGTCCAGAGTACGGAAACGAATCCAAGGATCGAGAAAAGAACAACATGAACCCTTGGATATGGCCTTAGATAGATACTATTTTGTATTGAATAGATGCCCAAGCCATGGTTTCTCTCAAGAAGAGCAACTTTTCCACATCATAGATGGGCTTCATAGTCAAATGAGAGACACCCTTGGGATGTATGCTTAAGGTCAATTACATGAACAAGAAAGTCATTAGATCCAAAAGCTATTTGAGCATGTGAAAAAATAACAAGGAGAGCTATGTAAATGAGAGAATGTAGAGGAAAATAACAGGGATCCAACTCTTCAAAAGAAAAGGGCCAATATCTATGATAAGGACAAAGAGGTAGCTCTCAAAGAGGGGATTTTACAAAAAACCTTGTAAATACAAAAGTCTATTGATGAGCTTGAAGCAAGGTTAGATAAGATATTGGAATGGAAAAATTAAAAAATTAGAACTTTTTTAGAAATGATAGAGGAGAGAGTAATGTAATGTGATCACAAAAAAGAAGGAAAAGAAACCAAGAAACTAGTAGGAATACTTATTGACAAAAAGGGAAATTGGCTAAAGAAGAAGAGGCTATAGACTCAGCCACCAAAGAAGATGATGGATGTGACATCTACCTATATGACCATCCAAAGGGCTATTGCCCAATCATGTTATATCTACATGAGTATTGGGATTTTGCTTTAAATCCCAAGTTTTTACAAAAGAAAATGANACCTATTTCCCCAACTAGTTCTACTTCCTCTACTTCAAATCACTACTATCACTCTTTTGAATATCATCAATCCATGACATCTTCTAAAGGATCACCACCCCACACCTCTCATCCTCCATCATATCCTTAATATTCTCATACTCCACTCTATCACATGTCATAGCCAGCAACATAGGAAGGTTCAGCACCACAACATTAATGAAAGAATGTCAATTATGCTATAAACATCCATAGACATGATAATGCCAGTACATTTTCACCACAATCTTAAAAATGCCATTTCTTTAGGATAGTTCCCATGCATAAGAACAACACTCATGAACCTATTAACTCATCCAAACCAACACAATGCCAATCAAGTGCAACTCCTTTCCTTTCACAATCAATGTCCTCTAATCCTATGAAAACGCCAACATCCATTGTCACTCCAAGACTTGTCAGGAAAAAAGAACCTAGCATCATGGAGAGACAAAAGAATCCTTGCATAACTACTCATGATAAAGGGTGCAATCATGGGCCAGATGTCTACAAAGTTCATACAACTCCTACTCTGATCCACCATACATTTAAAAACCAAGTGTGTAAGCAACCACCCGTCTACGTAACTGCCACTAAACCAGAAGACACACAATGCCTTGAAAATGAAAGTCTAACATTGTTTCACAAATGCATGAAGCCTACCTATCCACTTATTAATTCTTATCATGGTCAAATTCTTAGTTATGGGGAAGGTGCCCCATCCTAGAAACAAGAATTGATAAGTTTTTTTTATCCTTTTGTTTTACAAATTTTTATCATTTTATCATTTCTTGATACAAATTTTTCCTATCCTTTTCAACCTTTTCCACATTTTTTTTCATTTCCTTTTCAGTAATCTCATTTGTGAATAAAATGACATCATGTAGCCCATTGAGGTGAGGTTTTTTCTATGTTGTCAAAGTCATGAGGGATTGATTATTTAGGCAATGAGGGCATGCCATCCATCCATTCATCCTATTAAAAAGAGGTTCTTACCATGGTCATAATGATATTATTTTTTCATCATCAAACTAAGAATAAACTCATAATCATTATGCCTTGATAGAAAAGTAAAGAACCAAGTGGGAATGCAAAGGGTGTGACATCAAGGAAACTTGTGGAATCTTTTTGACCACTTTTGTATGTTCTATCATGTTGCTAAGGTTGTAATTATATCCTTGTAGATCTAATAAAAAATGAGAGTAAGAGTAAAATAGGTGCTACCTTACCATGTCACTAGAAAGACATGTTACCCATGCCTAAAGGTAGCCTTTTGGTAAGGTTGACATGGGTGAAAATAAAATAAAAGAGCATAGAATAAATTTCTGACGATCCCACTAGAAAGACATGTTACCCATGCCTAAAGGTTGATGGCTTCTCAGAAATCAAAAGAAAAAAAAAAGAGAAGTACTATGAATAAATTCCTCCCTTGGACAAAATGCCAAGTGATGATACTCCTTGCAATAGTGGTAGTCTTATGGTTGTAAATCTAAGATATAAAATAATGTGATATCATTGGAATGTGGTTTGGACTTAGTTTGAATATTGAAAAGAAGGGCTAATGATTACCTTAACCATTAATAACACACAAGGATTTCATTATGCTTATGGTGAGACACCTCACATCCCAATTTTTGCAATCCTTTCAAAAATCCATCTCATCTCACTATTTGTATGATCATAACATATGGTTTTGTGTAACATAGAGTTATTTTCTCAAATTGGTGATTTTAACATGTTTGTTTTGTCCAACAAGTATGTGTTGTATTCAACTCCTTTGGTGCCTATGAAAATTTTTAGGTATGGTTACACAAAGGCATTATGGGCTAGATCCTGCTTTGGGGAGGACCCACTTGTATAACTATTATAACTTCTACTTTTCTAATACAATTGCATCATCTTAAACCTTCCAAATGTGTAAGTGCTAAATTCAAAACCTTCCCTTATCATATAACCTATCCACTTTGCACCATGAATTGAATACCATTTTCTTACATCTTTCAAAGCTTTTAATTCTTGTGATTCCATCTCCTAACATTACCAGTGCCTAAATATGAATTTCCACTTACCCCAAAACTTTGGATTTTATATGCCTTCCAACCAATCACAGAGCTTCATTTTCCATGCTAAATGTTCTCATAGAATGAAATTTTAGGATCCCTAATATTAGCTACCCAATATCAAGTGGGACTTGATATCAGATGCCCAATGTTGGGTACCTAATATCAGGTCCATAAAAATCTATAAATACGACCCCCAGAATGCTCCAAAAATTCATTATCATTAATTGAAGCTATGGGATTTTTTTCTCTTTTTCCTCTCTCGACTAAGAGCTCTGCGAATCCAACTTCCACATGCGATATCTTGTTCCATATCACTCCAATTTTTGTGGTTTTTGAATCTATTAGATCCTAGAATTTTTAGTTTAGTCGAGGGAGGGTGCTTGTGTGGAAAAATTGTACCAATTTTTTGAAATTTTCTATCACTTGAAAGGTATTATAAGGGTAAGAATGTTAAAAACCTTAAGTGTCTTAAGGAACAATAATTCTTATGTATGCTAGAATCTTTAATTATCTCACCTAAGGGATCATAACTATCATTATAAGTCACACATAAAGGAAAAGAAGCCAATTGCGAAGGGTCATAAAAGAAGTTAACACTTTTTGGGCGTTTTTTCTTGAAATTTCTCTAACTTTGCAATCACATGAGCTAAGAACTTAATAGAACTAAGGTCACGAGTAAGGTATAAACTTGTCAATGATGTAGCAACCAAAAATGTTGGTGGTTGCAACACTGAGAGGTCACCAAGTGTACAGCCTAACCCCAGATCCGTGTGAGAGCCATGCTGGAGAAAAAAGAAAATGGGATGCCTTGAATGGTCTGGTCAATCAGACAGGGACTTAACTAGTGTACAATAACCTTTCCTAAAAAATTGTTTTAAAGAAATTGTGCATAACTTAAGCAATAAATGTAAACTGATAAGCAAGGATGTAAAATATAGCAATAGCAAAACAAGATGAAACAAACTTGAGTGAGAGAGTGCACCATCCCAAGATTGGGGGATTTGATCTTTGTTTGGCTGAAAGGTGTACAACTGATGCGTAGTGTGGATAGGAACAGCTTACAATGAAGCAGTATGATCACATCTCCTTGAGCTGCTACTAGCAGCTTACTAATGGGAACTTTATGCTTGCTAGTCTCTTTGCCATAGCTAGTCGCCAGAAAGCCAAAATGTCAAAATGCCAAATGACAATCTTCGAAGCCAACTAACATATAGGTGATTCTCAAAGCCAACAATGCCAAAAGTGAACCCTTTGAACATTGTTTGTCAAGGTATTTATAGAGCCAGGGGTGGAAGAGAAATGTGGTTTGGATGCCATGTGTCTTGGGTTCCATAAAGTGCAAACATGACTATGCCATGCTGCTATGTAATGCTGGGTTGCAGTGTCATGTTGGTGTGCTACACTGCAGTGTGATGCTGAATGTGAAACTTGCTGAGTGGTGACCATACCATTCAAGCTGCATGTGCCAGAATCCAGTGAACTACCATGTTTGTTATAAAAAAATGCCAACAATGAATGCAAAGTGGAGCCTGTGCTCTAGGACTACATCTTCCTTGCTCTTATGAGTAGGATCACATGTAGGGACAAGTTTGGGGATAATCAGGGGGTGAAAAACAAAGCAACCTTGCTAACCCTATTTGTTGAATAGATGTCAAGATGAGAGTGATCCTTCCCAATACATTTTGGAGCTAACCAAAGACATCTTGATGCTTCCACTTGAGTGTTATGCTATTTACACTACCCAGCGTATTGGCATAGCATAAATAGCCACATGCTACGCTGTGCTACACTACGTAGCGTAGTCGCCAGTTTAAGAGGAACATTGCTCGAAAGCCAAAAATACCTATTTGATGCCTGGCCAGGGAAGCAACTATAACCCTTTCTTTCATGTTGAAAGGTCCTGGGACTTGTGAAGTTCATCCTTGGGTTACTTTCGAACTTTGTGTCCCCACTATGCTGTGTAGTGTAGCACAACGTAGCAGCCAGTGTGACATGCATCCTTGCTTGATTTACAATGCTTTATCAAGAAATTTTTCTTGGAACCCAGAGGCGAAGTGGGACATGTGCTCTCAAAGGTTGGAGCATGGGCAAGTGTTGTTCCTTTGCTAGGACCATTTGTCAAAGGACCTTCATGCATTCTATCCTTGCTATGCTGTGCTACACTATGTAGCATAGCACAGTGTAGCACCTAGTTTGGCTCAAATCTTGCCTCATTTTGCAAACATTCTGACATGGGATGTCGATCATGTCTTGGCGTTGTTGTAGGAAAAGCATGTTTGATGGTTAAGGCATGGGAAAATATGGTTATTCCATCAGAGAAATTTAAGTAGGAGTATTGTCATAGTACATCCCTACTACGCTACGTAGCATAGTGCAACGTAGCACTCAAATTGAGATGATTTTTGACAAAAATTGCCACATTTTGCTACTTCATTTTGCTCATGCATCAAGGATGAAGTGGGGAAGATATCCTAGAGGACTAAGTCATTGTCAATCTGCATCTTTAGAGCCTGATCAGTCTTTTCAAGGCCTGCTATGCTGTGCAGTGTAGCATAGTGTAGTAGGTCTCACAATTAGAAAAATTGCCATGCTGTTTAGTCCATCCTAAACACCTTCGAAAGCTCCTAGCATGGTCCTTGGGTAGACCGTCGCTAGGTCAAGTGTTGAGCCAGGAAAGCTAGAGGGTGAAGCATGCCTGTCAGCCTGGGAGATAGAGAATTTTTTGAACTGTATGGTCTACCCCCAGTGCCTCTTTCATGCAAAATAGCTTTGTGGCTGGGTACTACGTTAATTGTGCTATAGAGGATGGTGGGTAGGCCTGGAAGTGGCTTTGCAGGCATTAGGACTTCCAGGGTGCCATGTTCCTTGCATAGTCTAGTGTGACATTGTGCTTGCACAGATCCTTGCCCAAATTTCGAGACTCTGCTGAATCATGAGAGTCCTAAAATTTATGTTGTTTCAATGGCCCCTCTTTGTTGATGTCTAGAGGATCTGCCCAAGAGACATTGATAAAGAATACAAAACACCATGAAGAACAAAACACCAACATCACTCTTCAGTGCCCACTTGGATGACACTTTGCTATGTTTGAGGGTGCCTGGAGGGCGATATAGGATAAGAGGGCAAGGGATGGATTTGAGAAAATAGGTTTAGGAAAGGAATGAATGTAAAATGTGACACTTTGAAAAACTATTGTCATAGCATGATCCCTCATCAGAGTGCTTGTAAGGGAGTTAGCATGCATGAATATCATTATTTTTTGGCCTTTGACCTCTCATTGGACTGCTTGGAGATGGTTGATTTATGGCCAAAGCAATTGTAAAGTAGCTATGGTGCCATTTTTTTAAGCACCTGTCTTCTTCTTTTTTGAGCTTTTTTTTTCTTTTGTGCTTTTATGCTTTTCCTTTCCTGTACACCCACGTTCACTTGTAGACAACCTTGTTGTTGTTGTAGGACATGTGTTTCCTCCCCAAGATTAGTTGTGTTACATTCATGTGGGGCTTTGATCTACCTAAAGATGCTTTCCATGGGAAAAGTTGTATTACATCCATCATGGACTTGGGGGTTGGGCATGTAAAAGGGCTTTTCTGTGCTTTCAGAAAGATTGTAAAGGGGATGTGGAAAACTACAGGTATAGGGAATGGGAATTAAGTCAGCTGAAAGGAAGAGTAGGGCATGCACTCTCAAGTACCTAAGTGAATTGAAATGGGTACATTGGAGTAATGTAGTGCCTTGCTCTAATGGTGCAATGCATCCCTGAATGATGCCATCTTGGCTTTTATCCTACAAACACAACAAAGAGAAAAGTAGAAAAAGAAACCATTGAGTGAAGTGAGGGTGAAGTCTTGCTTTCTTTGGACACTGCCAGAGTGGCAAGTGTTTTGTCTGACATGTGTGATGTCCAAAGAAGGAAGGCCAACATAGGTTTTGATGGCAATAGGCTAGAAAGGTTAGCACCGAAGTGGCTAGAAGCAGTGGTGATGCAGGTGCTCAAGATTCCTCGCCCAAGGTAAACATCATGCAATCCAGTTGTAAGGTGAGAAGCCTAACAGCTGAATGTCTTTTTAAATTTGGATAATGGTGAGGGATGGAGGATGGAAACCTTGTGGCTAGGACATAATAGTGCTAGACTCCAATAGAAAATGCTAATAGAAAGAGCTACTACCAAGATGATTGGCTATGGTAGCAGTAGCTCCAAAAGGTTAGAAAGATGTTAAATGACATCTCCAAAGGATTAGCAAGATGCCAGGGGTGATGACGCTAAATGTGTTCTAGAGGATTTTTTCTTGAAGACGTGAACTACATTTTGGAACTACAACATCCCACCCCATGTTGTCTAGGAAGTTTGAAATTGTGCATGCTTGCTTGTTTGTGGGGTCATGGATGTGAGCTGGAAGGCGTTGCACTACGAACCTAGTTAAGGTCTTAGTAGATCATCAGATGCACTAGTTTAAGATCCCAATAAACTGGTGTGCTAGTTTAAGGTCCTATTAGATCACTATGCTAGTTTAAGGTCCTAGCAGAGTGCTGTGCTAGTTTATTGTAGTAGTAGACAGTGGATGGCCAGTTTAAAGTCATAGCAGACCATGCTGTGGGTGCTAGTTTTATGTCATGGTCCAAAGATGTGTTGTTCTATTTTAACATCATAGTTGATGAGCTATGCCAGTTTATAGTCATTGCGGACTATGATGTGGATGCTAGTTTTACGTCATAGCCCAAGGATGTGCTGTGCTAGTTTAACATCATAGTAGATGATTTGTGCTAGCTTATAGTCATAGAAAACTATCTGTGCTAGTTTATAGTCATAGTGGACTATCTATGCCAATTTTACATTGTAGTGGATGTTTGTATTATCTCTCTTCGCATTTGATGTGATCCTTTGCGTTAAACATAGTATGGCTTGAGGTACAAGTGGTTGACGAGATTTGTGAACTCATTGCCATCTACGTCAGCTAGTTTGAATACCCCATTTTCATAGGCTTTCGTGACTATGAACGGGCCTTCCCAATTGGCTGAGAATTTGCTAACTGGCTCACAAATGGCCTTGAGGACTAAGTACCCCTTTTTGATTGGTTGTTGATGTAAGTTGCAGTGATGCTTTTGCCATAATTTATCCTAGTACCATTCGATGTGACCAAGTGTTTGGGCATGCTCCTCCTCTATGGAGTCAAGATCAATGATCCTTGACTCGTTGTTTTGAGCCTCATCTACAACATTCGAGAGGATCATATGAAGTGATGGAACTTGCAATTCAAGAGGTAACATCGCTTTAGATCTATAAATGAGACTATATGAAGTCTTACCTGTAGTGGTTTTGCATGTTGTATGGTAAGCCCACAACATGTAGAGGATTTGCTCATGCCATCGCCTCTTGCTACTGCTAAGCATCTTTTTCAACAAGTTGATGATGATCTTGTTGGTTGCCTCTGCTTGCCCATTCGCCTACGGGTAGTACAGTGATGAAAAAGAGTGTTTGATGCCAAGGTTTTCGCAAAAGGTTTTGGTCTCCACACTACTAAATTATGGCCTATTGTCAGTAATAATGGTCATGGGGAGGCTAAACCCTATTACTATGTTATCTAGGATGAAGTGGCAAGCCTGTTGAGATGTAGTCTTCCTAAGGGAAATAGCTTCTACCCACTTTGTAAAATGTTTAGTTGCAATAATAATGAAACTATGCCCTACAGAAGTCTTAGGCATGATGGATCCTATGATATCTAGTCCCCAATGTTGGAAAAGCCACATGATCTGTGTAGTATGTAATTCAGTAGGTGACACATGTATAAGGTTTGTATGGCATTGACATATATCACACATCGTAACTTTGGTAAGGTAATCTTGTTCTATGCAAGGCCAATAGTAACCTAAGCATTTGATTTTTTCTGCCATAGCCCTAGGGGCTATGTGTCCCCTACATAGTTCCTCATGAACTTCGTCAACAATTTTTTGTGCTTCTCCCCCACTAATGCAAGCTAGAAATATTCCATCATAAGAGCATTTACATAGAGTGTTGTCTCCTATTAGGACATACTACCATGATTTCTTGTGTATTGCATCCTTTTGAGTAGACGTTAAGCCGTTTGGGGGTTCGCCATGTTGAAGGTAAGCTTTAATGTTGGTGTACCACTCTTGGGTATTTGTTGCACTTATAGATGCAATGTATGCCGATTGAGTAATAGGATTAGTACATTCTATTATTAAAGCAAGAAAGGTAGCAAACATGTGTGATGACACATTTAATGCTAATGTGGCTAGGGCATTAGCTACAGTGTTTTCATTGCGAGGCACATGTTGGATGTCTAACGTTGTAAATTGCTTTAGTAGATTCTTGGCTAAATCACAATAAGGTTGTAAGTGTGAAGCCTTGCAAGAATAGACTTTAGTGATCTGGTTGATAACCAGTTGGGAGTCACCCTGGATTGCCAAATGTTGGATCCTCAACTCTTGAGCTACTAGAAGGCCCCTAAGGAGTCCTTCATACTCAGCTACATTGTTCATGCAAAGGAATGTAAAATGATACACCAAGGGTCAAATTTCCCTAGAGGGAAATGTAAGAATAGTAGTAGCGCTACCACCTTGTGTAGTTGAAGCACCATTAAAATGTAAACTGGCTTCAAAATTTAATGGTACAGGGCTTATGCTATTGATATGCTCATCTGGGAACTTGGGTTCTATTATTGCTTGATCGTCAATGGGTGAAGACATAAGCTATGTGGCTACTGCTTGACCCTTTTTTGATGATTGTGCCACATAATGTAAATCAAATTCCACCATTATAGCTTTCCATCAGGCTATCCTACTGCTCTTGTACAAGTTAGTTGTGATAGCCCAAAGTATGTTGCTTTTGCATATGATGTTAACTTTATTGCAAAACAAGTAATGCCTCCACTTTTTAGGTGCAAATACTAGGGAAATACAATTTTTCTCTACCTAATTATACTTTTCTT
>MNCI01019113.1:650724-717993 GCA_015680685.1 Gnetum montanum | reverse complement strand
CAATGGATGTGTTTGAGGTGTTAAGGTAGATGTAGAAAGGCCTATCCCTCTGTGGAGGGTAAATAGTGGGAAGGTGCAAAAGCTCTTTCTTTAGGTTATCAAAGGCTTGTTGACATTGATCTATCCACTCAAAGTTGACCCCCTTCTTGAGCAGGTGTTGTATGGGGTGTAGTTTGTCTGTCAACCTCGTGATAAACCTTTTGATAAATTGTATTCTACCTTGCAACCCGTGCAACTCTTTAAGGATTGTAGGTAGTTATAGGTTGACAATGGCCCTCACCTTATCAGGGTTCACTCGTATCCCTATTTTCGACACTACAAAACCTAGCATGCATTCAATTTTAACTCTAAAAATACATTTCCTAGGGTTGAGGCGCAAGTTGTGCCTACGACAACATTGGAGAACTACATTTAGATTATTGGGATGATCAACAACTTCCTTGGACTTGACTGCTATGTCATCAATGTAGTCATTCAACCTTTCTAAGAGGTAATCGCTAAAGATGTATCTCATTGCTCATTGATATGTTGCTTCAAAGTTTTTCAACCCAAAGGGCATCATTGTGTAACAAAAAGTTCCCCAAGGGGTCTTAAAGGTAGTTTCTAACTAGTGCTATGGGTTGATGCGAATCTGATTATAGCTTGAAAACCCATCCATGAAGGACAATAAGGCATGACCAACTATAGTATCGATAAGTTGATCAATACTAGGAAGCGGAAAATCGTCCTTAATTGTTGACCTATTTAAATCTTGGAAATCTATACAAATTCATATACTACCAATTTTCTTAGGTACGGCTACATTGTTTGAGACCTAATCTAAGTAATTGGTGGCTTGAATGAAATTAGCCTAATAGAGTTTGATCATTTCTTCATGTACAACTAAGGAAATTTTTGGTTTAACTTTGTACACTTTTTGTTTAACCGCTTTAACACATGGGTGTAAGATGATATTGTGTTGTATGAGTCATGGGTCTAGGTTTGGCATGTCTTCATATGACCACAAAAACACTTTGACATTGTCATTAAGGAATTTCGAGATGTTTTGTCGTACTAGTGGCTCTAGTAGGGAACTAACTTTTAATGTTTTCGCCTCACCTCTAGACATAGTTATAGGGGTTTCAATAAAAGGGTCCTCAGTCACATCCCTAGCCTCTAAGTCTAGGGCTTGGACCAAGTGTTTAGGCTAGTCCAGGGGTGTTTCTAAGGACACAACATAAGTATTACACAAGGATCGTTCAAAGTTTATTGATTTTAGATTTAGGCATCTTGTAAACCTACCGTGAGGACCCATCAAGGTGAAAGGCGAACGAAGATCATCATGCATAGCCATTTTTTAGTTGAACCTACCACAATAACTAAACAGACCAAGTCAAGAGATACCTATTTGAAATGACAGCATGGAATGAATATATGTAAAGAAATAATGCAACATAAAAGATTAATTGCTAGTTTAAGGTCTTGGCAGACCGCAACTTTGCAAAATTCATAAGTTGAAATTGCTAGTTTAAGGTCATGGCAGACCGTCGTTGAGTTTGAAACATAAAAGAAATGCCAACATTACTAGTTTAAGGTCATAGCAAACCGTAACTAGGTTTAAAACATAAAGGAGATGTTAAGATTGCCAGTTTAAGGTCGTAGCGAATTGTAACAATGTAATAATGTAAATTGAAGTTGAGGTTGCTAGTTTAAGGTCATACCGGACCGTAACAATGTAAGAAAATGAAGCAAAAAGTTTAATGTCCCTACTTACTACACTATAACTACGTGTTATGCTACAGTAGACCCATGTTACATTATAGGGGACAAGAATGTCCCCTGCTATGTTATAGTAGATAGGGGTGTCACGTTTCATGCATGTGATGTAGAACATTCCGCGTTACATGCGAGAGATGAAAGTAATAGGTGTTCTGACCCTGTATGCTATAAATAGGAGGTTACCCATGGTAATCTAGTTACTTTCATTGACACTTACACCCTTCACCCAAAGCATAGCATAGTTGAGCTTAGAGTCAGCGTAGCGATCATAGCGTAGCAGTTGATACAACCGATACACCTGAGTTTGTGAGTAAGAAATGGTGTGCAAGATTGAGTGCAGGCATCAGGGGCTAAATAACTTAACCACAGGGGAGCACACCCTGCCATGCCTTCCCATGGCATGCATTGAGGAGTGGCAAAAGGCTCCATCGGCCCAGTAAGTCACTACGCTACCCTTGTTTTCATCATGTGATTTATCAAGTTAGATTGTTATTGCCATCACTATTTTGGTTATCTCGGTCATCACTGTGGCTACGCTACAACTATTGTTATTGCTTTTGCTACTCTTTTGGCCACTGAGCCATGGCTGTTACCACTCACTGTAATGGCCTTGGCAAATGCTACGCTATGGCAGTGCATGACATTGCCCTGGCCACCATTGTTAAGAATGGTCACTGTGCTATCGTAGGGGTTTGGGTGATTCTAGGTGGCATAGCACATGCTTAACGTAGCGTATCGCCCTTAGAAGGGATTTTTTATTTGCAACGTTTCAGGGCAGCGTAGCACATGCTTGGTGTAGTGTAACATGAGCAAAAGGGGGAGTTTGTTTTGCTATGTTTCATGCGATGGGGGCAGGGCTGGGACAACAAGAACACTGTGTGTATTTCTCTAAAGCCATGCTATTTTGACATTAGCATAACTGTTACTATGTTAGGTTTTTGGTTCTTGTTATGCTATGCTGCCCTAGCTGTCATGGTTGCCATGTAGCTACGCTAGCAGGCCTGCTACACTGCTACGCCAGTAGACCTACTACACTGTTGATACTGTTACTTTACTACACGTATTAGTGTTTTTCTTGCTATGTTTCCATGCTTGTAAAATGGCTATATGCCATTTTTGTTACGTTGTCACACATATATTATTGTTATATGTCATACTTGCTACTTTGCTATGCTACACGAGGTGCAGTCATCCTACTACGCTTCGGATAATGCAACCATTATTCTTGTGCAAAGTGTAACTGTTATGCTACGCCGCATAGGGCATGCCTACTATGCTACATTGTGCAGGGCACATTTGCTACATTGCGTTGTGTAGAGCGTAACCATTACACTGTGTAGGATGTACTTGTTACACTGCGCTATGTGTAAGACCCTGCTACACTACATGTTGTGTTCAATTCTATGTTATTGCTACTATGCGTTACTGTTTCAAGCCTAAGTGAAAATCTATAGATCAAGGATTACACTATTCTACTGGGTAATCATTACTTAAATATTTCACTAACACTTTTTTTGTTGTGTTGCATAGGATCATGTTAAAATCCATCCTAATCATCCTTGAGCTGGTAAGAGTCTTGTGCTGCCTTAGAGAACCTATGGCCAACATCCCCCCTCCCCATGCACAAGTAGGGCATTAAGTAGTCTAGTTCTAGGAGGGTGCATGAGACTTCCTAGAGTTCCTCCTTCGCCATTTTAGTGTGATCATGTGGTCACACTTATTGACTAAAATAGCCGCTATGCTTACTGAAACATTGCTGCCCGAGGTAAACCAGGGCATTTTGAAGTTCATGGCTAATGGATCAATTGAGGGTGATGGGGTAGAAGGCTCAAATCTTCATCCAATGGGCTTGAGATGCTTAAGTTGGATTTGGGACATGCTTGAGTTCAAATGCTACCATTAATACAACACGTTGTACATTGCCTGTCACATGGGCACCTACTTCCAAAACCCACCTGGAACCATTTATTGTGCCATCGGGTGAGTCCTGTGAAGATGTTTTCATCATGTTGTATCATTTTCCTTACACTAGTTAAAATGCTCACCATATTCTGCATGTTGCCAGGTTTTATATTAACCAGGGTGGTCTTCATGGTAACATGGATACATTGGTGTTGGCCCAAATGACTTTGCAAGAGTTCTCCTCTACCAAGAACGTACATGCCAGTGTCATAGAACAAATTGGGCTTGATTTCAAAACCTATCCAACTAAGTATTTCAAGTTCTATGGGAAATGTGAAGAAGTTGGCTGGTTGGATAGTGAATGGGCATCTCGCCAACTGCTTACCGTAGAAGACATTTTGGTGGAAATTCCACCATTTCCTACATCATTTAGACCTGGTATGTTGAATCGTGCATTTTTTTTATGTGCTCAAGTGATAATTTGCTTTTACTCTTGCTAATTTTTGTTGCTGGTTATTGTAGTAGCAAGCGAATCCCAAGAGCTTACAGTGATTACCTCTGGGTGTGACGAGACCAACCTCTTATTCAAGTATGGGGAGGTGGAAGAGACTCAGCGTTGGCTTTGCAATGGGGTCCCAACCACCCTGGTTCACAATGTTTAGGAGGTTGGTCTCATGGACTTGTTCTTAGCAATGAATCTAAGAGTCCCCGCTACCAAAATGCTTTCCCTAGTTGATTCCTTTTCTGAGAAGGCTGATCACTTCCACACATAGGTTTACAATGTATGGGTTGTGTTTGAGATCAATGACAAAAATTTTGCAAATATTTTTGGTATTTCCTATAATGGCCTACACATAGGAAAAAAGACTAGAAAGGATGTCAACCATCAGGGGGACATAGAGGAATGGTTGGGGACAAGCAAGGATCGAAAGGGGATTTACATCCATAAGGTCAAGCTAGCAGTGGCCCAAATGGTTTACCTTGTCTTCTAGGCCCATGCCTTTCCTAAGCTCCTCTCCCAAGGGAAAATCCTTGGAGTGGAGTAGGCCTGGATAATGAGGAAAGTTATGGAAGAAGGGACCTGCTACAACTAGGCCAAGTACCTTTTAGAAGGCTTGCGGGCTGAAATGGTCAAGCTTTATGAGAAGCATGATACCCATTTCAATGTGCATTATGCCTTCTTCATAGCTTTCCTGTAATGATTTGTGAAATTCTTCATGGTCCATGAGAATAGTGCCTCGGTGCAACAAGATCGCACATAGATATCCAAGCCATGGATTTGCTAATTTTTCCATAACACTCGATCCCAAGATCCCCCAGAAGCCATTGGGGAATCACTTTCAATAAGAAATGAGGGATTAGGTGGGGCGTAAATTTCATGCCCTAGATAGTGTTGGAGAGGTGCCTCCCATTAACATGGGCAATGTGTTAAGGGGGGCATGTCTCATTGCTGAAATGGTGAAAACCCGACTACAACGTAAAAAGTCTCATCCTACGGAAGAACCTCCCCATACTAATAAAGAGAGGGGAAGAAATTTATGGATCAAGATCTATAAAGTACAACCCATAGTTGGTAAGTATTCTTGATTATTTCACTAGTTACCCTTCCTGTTATATGTCACACTATCTTTCTTATGTTAAACATGTTCAACAAAAAAAGAAGAAGAGGTTTTGGCCCCTAAAGTTTGGGCCCCCACTGAAGAGGAAGAAGAGGCCCCAACCATGGAAGAAGAGGTCCCTTCCATGGAGGAAGAGGCCCTTGTTACCAATGATCCTTTTACAGAATGTGCCCCAGTACCTGAGGGGCATATGACTATTGAGGATGCCACCACACTTTTGAGTCAGCTAGAAGGGGCAGGGCTACAATTTGATGCTGGTGAGTTTGATCGCTTGCTTGACAATGTGTTGATGGGTGATCCCCCTACTATCATCCCTAAGGGTTTGCTAGGTAGGAGCTTTGCACTATCATTTATGTTATTTTTTTTAGTTTCGTTGTTGTCCTCTCCATCATTGCTAACGTGTTTTATTGTGCAGTGGACACCACTATTAATGCCCTTGATTCTTCTTCCTCGATCTGTCTCCAACCATGGACTGAGACCCCTGATAAATTCACCTTTATGAAGGAGGAGGTTGATGACATGATTGATCGCCTAAGGCAGATCAATCCTAAGATAGGTATGTTGAAATTACTATGTTAAGCTCTCTAAGTTGTTGCATTTATTTTGCTATGGCACCATAACTAACGCTTTCCCACATATGATTGATAGCTTCTCATCTCAAGTGGGACCCATATCAAGTGGTCAAGGTTGATGTAGTGCCTATACTTCCACTAGAGGTGTCTAAAGTTCCTCGTGATGTTTATGAGGAAATGAGCAAATGCATGCTCTACTCGGCACAATCATTGTGGGAGTGTAGGTGTGTCAATGAGGACCTCTAGAAAAGGGTGCAAAAACTTGAGAAAGTGAAGGATAGATAAGCCACTAAGTTGGAGGACCTTCGATCTAGAAATGAGTTTTTATTGACCCATGACACTCATGATGGCAGTTGGAATATGACTATAGTTGACTATGTAAGATATTGGATATTTGTACATAGTAAGAATGAGGCCACTTTTGAGATTATTGAAAAACACATGCAGATGGACTTTTTGGCCCAACAGAACCAAGACTAGAAGGATTATAGCACAAAAGTGTATGAATGGGGGTAGGCACAAAAGAACCATAAGCATATGTATAAAATGGAACATGCTGCCTATCCTAAACAATACTGGGATGCTTCTATTGAGTTGCATACCCATAAGCTATTCCTCGATGTCATTGGCATTACTGGGTCCTATGAAAAGTTCATGCAATAGGTGGTGGTCAGTGAGTTCCTTGAAAGGGAAATGACCTTACCTTTCGAGCAGACCACCACCACCACCTTTTCTCTAGAGCCACCTAGATGGACAGCTGTGGAGAAAGGGAAAGTTGCGGCGAGCACTAATCTGGGGAAGGAAAATTGGGCCAACCTCATTGAGGAGGAGATCCTACAACATCTTGCAGCTGGCATGGATAAGATACCCTCCGAAATAGATGCGGAGCCATCTTAGGTTAGTCATTCTTTATTATGTCACAGTTTACTTTATGAAAGCTTAGTTATAGTTTGATTTATTTTTTTGTTCTTTACCCCATGTAGGATCTGAATGGAGGTGTAGGACCAAGTGGAATAAGAAACGAGGATGCTAATGAAGATTTATAGCATGGTGGTGAAATATTTTTTTTAATTTTATTTTTGGATTCAAATTTTTGTAAACATTATTGTATGGACTGAAATTGAATGAAAAGTAAAACATGAAATAGTTATTTCATTTTGTTTTGGCTAATTAATTTTTAATTGGATTTTTTTATTAATGTGTTTAGGCCCTTCGTGGGCCCCTTGTTTTAGTTTAAGGCCATTTCAGGCTGCTGTTCCATGATGATTTTTTTTTCTTTTATATTTTTGTTATCTTTTTCTTAGGGAAATAAAGTTGCTATTTTTAGGCCATTTTGGGCAGTGATGGTAGTTTAAGGCCATTTTAGGCCATTTCGAGCCATGCTAGTTTTAGGCCATTTTGAGCCATGTATAAGGTATTACTAACAAAGGTAATGCAATGAGCAAACTCAATGTGAAATGCAAATCAGAAAACAGTAGACTTAATGTAAATAGCAAATTTATTGTGAAATGTAAATGATGCAAATAGTAAATTTAATGTAAAAAAATGTAAATTATACAAGTAGTGAAGTTAATGTAAAAATGCAAATATTGAAAACTGAATGTAAAAACGTAAATTTTGCAAATAGCAAACTGAATGTAGAATGCAACTTATGCCATTGGAAGTATAACAAGTTTTAATCATGCAGTTGTTTCCTAACTTGACATGGGTTAGGTGAGGCATATGGCTAGGTGACCTTGCATTGGTATTCGTCTATGTTATGACTTGTGACTTGTAAGGGCAACTTGGCCCACGTTGTTTCTTCCTTTGGAGTGACTATTTTGACCTATTCAGACATTTCAGTTTGAATGGGGGCTTGGTTTCTAGAGATTTCAATCTCTAAACCTTGCTCCACATCCACGTTGTTAATGGCCTAGGGAGCCACTTCATCATTGTAAATTACCACTTCCCCCCCCCCCCCCCCTCCCCCACCGTGTAGGATAACTAGATTTTTTGGTGTATTGGTGAGGACACAGCCCTTAGTTAGGCCAACCATGATCTCCCTAGGATCAAGTTGAAACCAGGCATCTCTTCAACCACGATGAACACTACACTTGTAGGGAACTGGTCCCCTACTACAAAGTTAATGTGCATGGTCCCCTTAACCACCACACGTGCCCCATTGAAGGACTTGAGGCAAAAAGTTATTGTGGGCTTAATTTGATCAACCAAGTCCAACTTGTCTATTATGGGAAATGGGATCATGTTGGTAGAAGCCCCGTTGTTAACGTGTACCCTACGAATTTTGTACTGGCCGACCTGAATTGTGATGAACATGGGAGTGGTTGTGAGTTGACCCTTTTTAGGATCATCCTTAATGGACTTTTCATGGAATGTCAACTGGGCTGGCCATGGTTTTTCAGTTGTAGGGGGTAACATGACAATGTGAATGGCCTTTTCTTCAACTAGCAGGTTTTTTCAAATAGGGATGGATGTCAACATATGTACCATTACCTCATGATGGGTTGCAAAGGTTATTACTAGGTCATATAGGCTCAGTGTTGTGTTTTTCTACTTCAGGGCCTGTTTAACTTGTGCAAGGGCATTTAGAAAATCTTCCATATCATCATGTTGTTTGCTAAACTATTCCTCTTCCATACACCCTAGGAGGTGAATTTCTTGAGGAGGAGTGGATTTAGGTAGAACACTAGGCTTTCTTGGTCTAGAAGTTGATGGTTGTACCTATGTTTTTCCAACAACAGCTAATGAGGAAGAGGCCATACGCATTGCTGACAGGGGGGTAGGCTTAGGAGGACCTACTACAACATGTTCCCTAGCTAGCTTGTTAGCTAGGTGCTCTTCATACTTCTTTGGGTGAGGAGGTTGGGGTGCAGCCTTCGTTACTTGATTTTGTGTTGGTGGTGAAGTTGCATTCCTTGGCACCTTGATGATGAACGGTACCTACATTTTCATAGTGAGTTATGGTGTGATTTTTAGAACAAAGGGTGTAGGAGATGTCGGGTGAGGAGCCTTATTGAAAAAAGAAGCCTGCAACTTAGTTGTTCTTGCAGTTTCTACATTGTAGGGAGGTACGTGAACCATGAATGGTTGTTGCGGTAGCTCAAGGTTGTTGTCAATGTCGATAGTGTTAATTGTGTAACCAACATTATTAGTGTTAAGGGAATCTTTGTCAATGCCCATCGACTAGTTTTTAGGTTGAATGAGATTGCTTTTGTCTAGGACTAGCTTGCCCTAATCAATCATGTGTTGAATCTCATCCTTCAATGCTAAGAAGTAGTCTATATCATGACCACATAGTTGGTGATAGTCATAGAAACGTTCTAACCTGAAATTCTTGGGTACTGGTGGCTCATTGGATATTGCCAAGGAGGGGTTCCTAAGAACTTTGTAGCACCTTTGATTGCATTTGATAGCCTCCTCTGACATCTGTTTGTGCTGTATACACCTAACTCCCAATAGTTACTTCAAAAGTTTTAAAGGCTTAATTGGTAAGGAGGTATACTTGGAGCGATCCTTTCACTCAAAGTTTAGCCTTGGCTAGGTTGGTGCTATGGGTGTTGAGGTCGATGACTGACCTATGTTGTTGGAGCTGGATGTGATGTTAGTGGGAGTGTTGGGTGCCATGGCAGTGTTTTTATTATTGTTGTTGTTCAGATTGGTCTCCTTAGCCATTGTAGACACTATGGTTGTCACGGATTTTCCCTTCTCTTTGTCTTTTTTGATATGTACATTCTTATAGGTGACATAGGCTAGGTCCCTACTAGCCTTAGCTATGTCCTAAATGCTCTTGGTTTGTGCAAATGCTTGGCTAAGGGACCATGGGGCTAGGTAGTAGAGTTTAGACTTAATGAAATCAATAACTGCATCTTTAAAGATGGCCAACAAGTGGGCCTTAGCAATTGGTTCACGTATCTCATTTAAAGTGGTGCTCCACTACTGTAAGAATCTCTGCACAGATTCTAGTGGGTCCTACTTAACAGTCATGAGCTAGTCTAATGTGACCTCTGGTTTCAAGTTGTACTTGAAGCATGTCATGGATTAGCTTAGCAGCTCTTTTAGGGTGGAGATGGAGGCACGTGGGAGCACACGGTCCCAGTCCAAAGATTTTCTTGTTAGAGACATGGCAAAGATGCGAATGATGGTGTGAGGCCATGGTTGCAACAACAATGATTCAGACCTGAAGGTTACTAAGTGTGCATTTGGATCATCCTTCCCATTGTATTTTGTAAATTGGGGGAGTGGCACCCCAGGGGGCAACATAAGCATAGGGATAGCCAAGCTGATGGGGTCATCATGGTAAAAGTCCATGACTTGGGTGGTTTCAGAACCAGTGGCCTTAAGCCATTTGATCTCTTTTGTGACAGTCTAGATGAGTTGGAAGTCTTGATCTAGACTTGGGAATGTTGTAGGTGGTTGTGGGGTTGTAGGAGTAGCCATCATTAGTGGCATTGTTGGGGTAACGTCTTGTCCCATGGGGGGCACCATTGGGGCCGCTCCAGCAAATGGTGTCACCTAGGTGATCCACCACTTGGTGAGTGGTACTATCGGGGCAGCCACCATTGTCAAGGCTGTAGGGTTGGAAACTTGCTTAGTTGGTAGGATGGCCCACAACCCTGTGTTTGGTTGCATCACCTATGGAACTTGGTACACTTGGGATTGGATGTAATGTGACATCTGAGAGGGTTGCACAACAGGGAGAGAAGTGGCTAGCATCCATCACATGGTTGAGATTGGGTCTACTACTAGTGGTGGAATAGGTGTAGATGAGGGAACATGAGCAAAACTCACATGTGGTTGTGACATAGGCACAATGTGCATGTATGGCAGCATAGCCATAACTGATGTTGGGTATGATGCAGGGATAGACTAGGAAGGGAGGGTGACTAGAAATGAAGTTGAAGGGCCTACGTATTGATAGGTTGAAGATACAAGATGGCTGCCCATTACTGAAGAGGGTGTGGGCTATGGCAGGGTTGGGGCAACAATGAAGGGAGGGGAAGAGAATAGAGGGTTTGACCGAAAGACAACAATGGAAGGGATAGTCGTTGTGTAGATTTGGCCACCACCTTCAGAGTGGGAGTCCAACTCCTCCTACCCATCCTAAAACACCTCATTGTAGTGGGACATTGTGTCCCATTCTCTTGACCTACTCACTTGCATCAGTTGGTTTAGCACCCATTGATACGCTTCAATCAACAGGATGGTGACATCAGGAGTAGGGATGAACTCCCTCTCGTTCTGATGGGGGAACTCGAAGTTACATTTATCTTTAACTTCCTGATGATCTAAGGGTAGATTTGCTTGGACTTTTGCATAGAGGAAATCGTATCACTCTACGTCTTATGCCAAATTCTTAGGTGACAGCTACCATAACCTAAGACACTATCGCTATACTAGCACTAGTCTAGGTGATCGCTCAAGACCTATCACATGTTGAATAGAGTAAGGTACCTCTAGGTCTAAGGTGGAAACTGCTATAGTAATTGGATTCATTTTTGTCTATTATGAGAAAGCGTAAGAGAGGAGGTTGAAACAGGATATGCTGGAATTGATTGCCTTCACTATCATGTCTGCTACACTGAGCAGGATGTAGGAAGCATAACACAATGGGAAGCATATCATGATGGGTGTTATGTAGTAGATAGTATAAAACTGTTGATGGGTAAGTAGTTAGTGTATCACACTGATCGGGTTGCTATGCCACACAAGACGTAGGCAGCATAGCATGGTTGACAGAGTGAATGTAGTATGATAAACAACTGGAGGCTTTCTTCCTGCCGGGTTCTAGAGGAACTATCGTTGTGACTAGTTTGCATCACCTAGTGCGTAGACAATGACAACAGTGTCACGTCTATGCTAGTAGGTGACGGGGTACAGATAGCATGCAGGATTACCTATGATACGCAGAAAGGGCATAAAGGGCCCTCCTTCTCGTGCCAAAAACTATAGAAATAGAAAACGCAGGTGGGTAGAACACTGAGAGGTCATTGGACGTGCAACCTAACCTTAAATCTGTGTGAGGATTGTGCTGGAGAAAAACAGAAACGGGGTGCCTTGAATGGTCTAGTCGATCGAACAAGGACTTAACCAATGTACAATAACCTTTCATAAATAAATTTTTTAAAGATGTTGTGTATAACTTAAGTGATAAATGTAAATTGAAAATCAAGGATGTAAAATATAGTAATAGAAAAACAAGATGAAACAGGCTTGAGTGAGAGAATGCACTGTCCCAAGATCGGGGGATTTGATCTTTGTTTGGTTGAAAGGTATACAAATGATGTGTAGTGTGGACAAGCATAGCTTACAATGAAGTGATATGATCACATCTCCTTGAATTTCTACCAATAGCTTGCTAATGGAAAATTTTTGCTTACCAGTCTCTTTGCCACAGTTAGTCACCAGAAAGCCGAAATGTCAAAATGCCAAATGCTAATCTTTGAAGCCAATTGCTAGACAGGTAATTCTCAAAGCCAACAATGCCAAAGGCCAACCCTTTGAATGTTATTCTTCAAGGTATTTATAGAGCCAAGGGTGGAAGAGAAATGTGGTTTGGATGCCACATGTCTTGGGTCCCACAAAGTGAAAATGTGATTTTGCCATGCTACTATGTAATGCTGGGCTATAGTTTCATGCTAGTGTGCTACACTACAGTGTGATTCTGAACATGAAACTTACTGTGTTGTGACCATATCATTCAAGCTACATGCACTAGAATCTAGTAAATTGCCACAGTTGTTACAAAAAATGCCAAAAATGAATGCAAAGTGGAGCCTGTGCTCCAGGACTATGTCTTCCTTGCTCTTGTGGGCAGGGTCAAGCATAGGGACAACTTTTGAAATAATCATGGGGAGTGTAAAACAAAGAAAACTTGTTGATCTTATCTATTGAAGAGATGTTGAGACAAGAGTAACCCTTGCCAACAAGTTCTGGAGCTAATTGGAGATGTTCTAATGCTTCCATTCGAGTGTTACACTATTTACACTACCCAACATATCAGCATAGTGTAAACACTCACATGCTATGCTATGCCACGCTGCATAGCATAGCCACCATTCTAAGAGGAACCTTGCCCAAAAGCTAAAAATACCTATCTAAGGCTTGGCCAGACAAGCAATTGCAACCCTGTCTTTCATGCTGAAAGGTCTTGGGACCTGTGAAGTTCATCCTTGGGACACTTTTCAAACTTTGTGTTCCTGCTACACTATGCTATGCTATGTAGTGTAGCACAATGTAGTAGCCAATGTGACATGCATCCTTGCTTGATTTACAATGCTTTATCGAGAAATTTACCTTGGAACATGGGGGTGAAGTGGGACAAGTGCTCTTGAAGGTCGGAGCATGGCCAAGTGCCATTCCTTTGCTAGGACCATTTGTCAGAAGACCTTTGTGCATTTTGTTCTTGCTACGTTGCGTAGCATATCATAGCATAGCAGCTAGTTTGGCTCAAATCTTGCCTCATTTTGTAAACATTTTTGACACAGGATGTCGATCATGTCTTAGCATTGTTGTAGGAAAAGCATGTTTGATGGTTAAGGCATGGGAAAATATGCTTATTCCATCAAAGTAATCTGAGTAGGAGTATTATCATAGTACATCCCTGCTATGCTATGCTACACTGCATAGGGTAGCATAGCGTAGCACTCAAATTGAGATGATTTCTGATAAAACTTGCCATATTTTTTTGCATCATGATACTCATGCATCAAGGATGAAGTGGTGTGGATATCTCGGAGGACTGAGTCATTGTCAATCTACACCTTTAGAGCTTGATCAATCTTTTCAAGGCTTGCTACGCTATGTAGCATAGTGTAGCGTAGCAGGTCTCATAGTTAGAAAAATTGTTGAGCTGTTTAGTCCATCCTAAACACCTTTGACAGCTCCTAGCATGGTCCCTAGGTAGACCGTTAACCAGGTCAAGTGTTGAGTCGGGCAAGCTAGAGGGTGAAGCAAACCTATCAGCCCAGGAGATAGAAAGTTTGCCAAAGCATATGGTCTACCCCTAGTGCCTCTTTCATGCAAAATAGCTCCCTGGCTAGGTGCTATGTTGACTGTGCTACAAAGGATGGTGGGTTGGTCCGAAAGTGGCTTTGCAGGCATTAGGACTTTTGGGGTGCCATATTGCCTGCATAGTCCAGTGTGACACTACACCCACAGTGATCCTTGCCCAAATTTTGAGACTCTGCTGAATCATGAGAGTCCTAAAATTTATGGTGTTTCAAATGATAAATGAAAACCTCCTTCATAACACTAAATCCTTGATTGATTCCAGATGGCCCCAAAAATAAGAGGACAAGAAGGACTTTTGTAGGATGTAAGTAAATGCCCAAGAGGTGGTAGAGGTTAACTAGGAGAACAAGGCCCACCAGTCAAGCATGAAGAATAGGAGATCTAGTTATTTAACATTCATCAAAAGGCTCCTACTATAAGGTAGTTGGTCCAAGCAGAGGTTGGAAAACCATAGGCTCAAGCACAAGGACAACACCTCATGTTGTCTCAAGAATGCCTCCAAGCCATCCAAGAGTGATCCATGTTGACCATGATCATCATGGAAATGAACTTTGGGCCATTCATGGCATTTTTCCCTAAGGTGGTTAGAACTCAACTTCAGGCATTGTGTTTATGGCACATCCTCTCTAAAAGTGGGGAATGGTACCTTGGTGAGATGTACCAATTTTGACATAATAAGGAAGAGGAAACCACTATCAACATTAGTAGAATCTCTACTTCTTTCTTAGTCAAGGCCATTGTAGAGGCTCTAAACATACCAAATGTGGGGGCTAGGGTAGTGCATCTATCCACAAGGTTTGATGTAGAAACTAGAAAGATATGGCTGAAGTGGACATATAATAAAGAAAAAAATATACAATGAATTATCTCTAGAAGAAAGGATTTATTTCAAAATTGGCACATACCATCTCTTCCCCACTAAAGGGCTCAACAGGATATCAACCTACATGGCTAGATGAAGTGCAATCTTGATGGGCAAATACAATGCCAACCTTGCCCAATTATACTTCATGGAGATTCAAATGTAGTTTGAGGAAAGGAAGGTAGGGAAGCCAATACTCCCTTGCCTAATCAGAAAGTTGTGCAAGCATGCTAGAATCCTAGGTTACACTAATGGCATTCCTAAGAGGGCCCAAAATGCTTCATTCTTTGAGTTTCTCAAACTAGTAGCACCAAGGAAAGACCTTGGTGATGAACAAGAATAGGAAATATAAAAGGAGCTAGAACAAGAACTAGAGAAGGAGCCAAAGTAAGAATTAGAGTAATGGCTAGAGCTTCAAGTTCCACTACGATTGCCATAGGATTATGGACGTGTAATGAGCTATCTACAGATAATTGCTAAAATCCTTAGTTGGGGAAGTAGGGATGAATCCAACCTATTCTGAGTCATTAATGATGTTGTTTATCCTATAGTCTTAGCTAATGCATCAAGGGGAAAGATTTCTTTGCAATTAGGAGGAGAATCCCAATGGTCATAGTGGATCTTTGGAAATGTTGCATCTTTCCAAGTGTTGCTTGAAATGGGATAATGTGTCAAAGTCATGGTCATGTAATACCAAGATGTAGTAGGCATAGTAGAAGTTATCACAAATTATATTAAAGAATTCTTTGATGTGCCTATTTTTCCCTTGATAGACTTAACTAGATCCAGATATGCATAAATGTTAGTTGAGACTTTGATGAATTGTACATCCCATGAGGATGTGCTTGACATATTTTTGTAGACTAGGCAAGTTATGACAACATTTTTTGACATCCCTAGTGATGTCACTAGAGTACAATCCAACCTCATAGCCACAAAAGGAAAATTGATCTTAGCAGAGACTAGGGTAGAGCATGCAGAAGCTAAGGTGCACAAATTGCAACAAGAGCTCTTCACCTTGAGAGTTGAAAGAAGTAATCCTTTCCAATTCATTATGCCTAACTAGTTGAAGAAATTTTGAATAGAGTATTTGGGTTAATTGATTGAATACAATAAAGCTAATGAACAAGAAAATGAGAAAGTAATTTGAAATGCCACAACCATTGAAGCCCTAATATATGATCATGTAAAGTCATAAACTACTACATAAGAAGAAACCAAGTAGCTTGCTACTAACAATGCAAGGTTGACCACCATCAAGAAGAAAAAGAACATTTTGGAAGAAAGCATCCACCAATTTAGGAAGTAACTTGTGAGGTTCAATTAGGACATAAGTAGTTTCACCAAAGAGAACCAAACCCTCTCAATGAAGGAGGTGTGCTCAATACGCTAAATGTTTGCAATTGAGATAAGCACTTGGTAGAATGAGGCCAAGAATCACAAGAAGCTAAGGAGCACTTTTGGGACTAGGTTGACATGCACAAAAGAATTAATGAAAAAGAAATCTAGATGGCAAATGCTTGCATCAATTCCATGTTAGTGCAAAATCATGACCACTAGCCCATCTTAGATAGCTATGCCCTGGACCACCAAGTAGAAATAAAAAGCAAGGACCTATAGATTAAAGATTTGAAAGAGTACATGGTGTTAGTTAATCTTCACTATCCTAACCTTGCCATGTTAACAACAAGTCAGCCTAGAAATGAGTTGGATAGTAAGTAACAACCACCTATGCCTTATATGAGAAAGAGTTTATAGATAGGAAAGATGTTCTACAAAAAATCTGTGGAAAACTCAGAATTAGAAATAGCTAAGGCTTTCTACCATGGGCAAAGAGATGTAGGCTTGAACCTGGCTAAGAGATTAATAAATTATCATAAATTAAGAGAAAAGGCTAGGACTTTTGAGGAGGAATGAAGGTAGTTCGCTACATGGTATGTGAAAGAAAATCAAATATTCCTATAGCTACCATGTCCATGGGATGTACCAGTTCTAACACACATTGGATCATTAGCTTGGACTGTGCATGACCTAGGATTGGAGGAGGAGAAGTTACAAGTACTCCAAAGTTGCTACAAATTCTAAAAGCCTGATGACAAAGGGAAGTAGCCAATGGAAGAGCCATCACCTCCAAGAACTACATAAGCTTTCCCAATTTTGTTGTTTTTTCATGTCATGCCAATCTTTGTAAAACACCATTGTGGCATGGAAGAGTTAATTTATGTGTTTATTTAAGTTAGTCAATAATCCCATACATTCCTAATATTTTGTAAAAACTTGTTCCCCATTTTGTTTAACTCGAGAATGAGTTTTCATTTAGTCGTGGCAGTATGATGAGTCATGTTTTGTAGGGCTTCAATATTGGATATTCAATATCAAAACTATATTATTGGGTATTTGATATTGGGGCAAAACCTTTGATGTCAGGGATCCAATATCACCCTTTCCATGCTAGCCTATAAATACAAAACTTGGATGCATCGTTTGCATGTATAAATTTTGATATAATTTTTAATAGATTTTAGAAGTAGACATAGAAAAGTTTTGCTAGTTTATTTCTAGTGCATGCTTGCAGTGTGATGTTAAGTGATTGTAAGACATCCTTATTCAAGTGTGACATACTTGGACACATCACATGTGTGGCAATAAAGATCGAAATTACTTCCATAATTGCAGCGTGCACTTAGCTTTATTATTATTTTTAATTACTTAAATGCTTACTATTTTCCTTAGTTATTATTTATCAATTATTTCTTTTTATCATTTTCTATCATTAAGTGGAATGAGTACAATTAATTGCAAATGCTTAAGTGTAATTACTTGGTAGCCTAGTAGTGTTATCATTTGGTATGCCTAGTAGCAATACACTTGGTAATCCCAATGGTAGTTACACAAAGTCCAAGGCATGTACAGAAGGTTAGGAATGGATACTCATTGCACGTAGGCTAGTTTAGACTTTACTTTACATTCTTAATTAGTTTAAATAATTGATTTCTTTATTATCATTAGGAGTAGCATAAGGCTAAAACAACATCAAGAATCATATGCCTCACTCTAGACTTAACCATACATGACAAAGCTACCACTAGTCCAAGTGGGAAGACAATGAACTATGATCAAGGCATAATAATCTAGATGCCACCTCTAGTCCCATCCATGAAATTCAACTAGATCATGTGTGAATACTTGTGATTCATATGGCTAGGCATAGGGGATACCTCACTACTCATCATTGTAGAAATAATTTATGAAAAGGAAAAGCTCCTTTTCAAAGGAAATATGGATTGATTCATTGAATTTAGTGTCAAAAAGACATATGAGCTTTATTACATCATTAAACCTAATATTAGTGAAGCGGAAGCTCAATAGATCAATGAAGAAATTCTTAGTGGAAAATCTTGGATACATCTAGAAACTAGAAAGGTTGTGAAGCTCCTACTAGCATAGCTTGTAGAAATTTGGGGCTATCAAACTACCATCCCAAAGGCTACTGAGCTTAGGTTCATACATCAAATTTTTATTTCATATTTTAATTTCTCCATAGGGTATGTTATTGATTTCATTATAGATTATCATGTTTGGGTTTGGGTACCCTTAGAAAATACTAGAAATTTCTTCCTAGTTTAGTACATGGATGATATATTGCAAAAAAGCTTGGTAGAGATTCATGAAAAAAATGGATAGCTAAATTTAAGCTTATTTTTAATGAGTTATATCTTTAGTGAGATGCTAGAGCCTAAGTGAATAGCCCTAATTTTATCAAATACAACTTAACACATAGAACTTGACTTAAGAATACTTGCTATGAATTTTTCCCAATTATCTACCAAAAAATCTATCTTGATGTCCAAGCTTTTGAATTTTTGATGAAGTATGTGTATTTCCATTCATTTAAATTCATCTTTGGAGCTTTTTCATTATAGCTAGATCAGTAGATTATTGATGAAGTTAAGAATAAATACCATAGAGCTACTTTTCTTCATGTTAATTATATTTAAATTTTAATAGCATGATTTTAAGGCTAGGCTTATAAGCTCTCAAGATTTGTAGCTCCATATTTGGAAAAATTGGAAGTGGAAAGGAAAATGTGGGAAAGCTCACTTGGGAATGAATATTAACACAAGGAGGTTTCCCTTTAAAGTATGGATTTTGGAAATTTAATAATGTAGGATACCTCAATAGCATGACCAAGAGATATAAGGAGTAATGTGATCTTCCCATAGCTCCTAAACAAATTTATTTAGCCACAAAGATAAGGAAAGTACATTATCTTGATGAAATAGATGTAGTATATCAAAGAGCTTCAAACAAAGAAGTGAATCAGGCCAAAGATGAACCATAGGAACAACTACAAAAAATCTTATTAATGAAGCTTTCATCATCTTCATGTAATTAGGCTACTATAAAGGCATGTAGATGGATGAAGAGTAGAGATCATCCTATGCACAGAGACTTTCTAGAGGAATATTTAGCTTTAATGGAAGAAAATTATTTCTAAGCTAGGTTGTTGATAATAAGATTTCTAAGCTTAAAGAAATCCTAAATGAAGAAGAGATAGATAGGCTAAAATAAGAAATTAATAATTCCAAAGAAATGATTGAGCACCTTAGAGATAGAATTATAATAAAAGAGTTACTATTGAAGAATAAAGAACATGCTAGCTTGCAACTAAAAGAATGATTAGTTTTTGTGAGCTTGGAGTTAGAACAAGCTAAGAAATTGAAAAGCTTAGATCATACCTGTCTACTATAGCTAAGCTTTCAAGAATTAATTTTTGAGTTTAATTTTTAGAAGGAATGGATAAGAAAACCCTAAGTAGAAATTGAGAAAGGAAAAAGAAATTAAGTTGTATTTGGACAAATAGATCAAAGAGCTCAAGACATGGTAAGAATGATTATTATGATGAGGGACAAACTATCATTATTTAAAAGAAATATCTTAGATAACATAATGATGAAAGTTACAAGAATAATTACAAATATTAATCAAAGAAAATTAGAACTAGAATAAGTTTGTTCAATTGCAGGAGTAGCACTGAATGAGATAACTAATTCATTAACTAAATTAGGGAGTAATGAAGAAAAAGTAAAAGAAGTTATTAAAAATTTAGATTAGTTAAAACTAGATATTTTGATCTAAGAAATTAAGGTCCTATGTAATTATGAAAGAATTCCATAGAAACCATTGATAAAGGACCAAAAAATTTAGAAGATGAAGGTAGATTTTTAGGTAGTTTAACAATTGTCAAAAGGTTTATACATCTATGAGTAAACCATAAAACAAATCAGGCCTTAAGTTTGTAACTACTAAAAGTTCCTATATAAATATTTGAGCACATTAATAAGTGTGGGGTATGGGGGAGGAGGTGGGAGGGGGTGAGAGAATTTTTGGAAGATAAAGGATTGTAAAGATAGTTTTTAACTACATTCTAAAAAAGATTTAGCTTTTCTCTTTTAGATTTTCTCTCGATTAGTCATTTCATTAGATATTTTTTCACTTGTTTAGTTAGATTTACACATAGCTATGTTTTAGTTGATAAAAGATTTTACAATAAGGTATTTTCTTGAAATATCAAAGTTTAGCTTATTTTTGTTATTCTCATTGAATGAGATAGCTTTTCCAAGTGTTAGTTCTAAATGACTATAACATGGAATTAGAGTCATTGTTTATATAATTTTAAGCTTTATAAATAATATTCTAATATAATATTTTAGCTCATATAGCATTACTTTTACAAAATAAAAATTTTAAGAAGTATGTTAGTAGATAGCTCAAATTCATAGATTGGTAAATTCAGTAAAATTATTTATTTACTACTATAGCTATGTGGGATTTAGAACTTAATAATTAAAATGTTGTTTAGAATAAATATCTAAAATAGAAAGATCATTTTTATTTACAAAATCAAGTAATAATTTTGACATTTAATAAGAAAAATTAAGTATATATAAATTAAATAATAATTAGCTCATTTAAACAAGAAAAAGCTATTTGGGGGTATCCATGACTTGGTGAAGCTAGCGACTAGTAGTTACCTAAAATGAGTAACTAAAATATCTTAGACAAGGTCATTTGCCTCTAAAAATAGCTTAAGTGGCATTAGAAGATGGGTAATTTAGGTTAAATTAGTTAGTTTATCCTAGCTCATGAGTGGATCATTAGATAGACAAGAAGATATTAAAAGTCTAGTCAATTTTCCCAAGATTAAGATATGAGTATCATCATCAAAAGAAGAGTTTGAGCTTATAATTAAAAATTTAAATAATGGGATAAGAACCATATGTAGCAACCAAAAACGTCAACGGCTAGAATGTCGAGGGGTTTGTTGGGAAATAGAGGTAGAGTGCCCTAGACAGTTTTGTCAATTGAATAGGAACTTTGCCAATTGCAACTGGGGTATCGAGTGCAATTAGGGGGTGATGTGGTTAGCCAAAAATGTGAGCACTGATGATGTTCTCAGTGGTGCCAAGGTCAGCTAAGCCTAAGCATAGTAGGGTTTCTTGGCATAAGCACAATGATGCAAGTGTGCAAAAACATGTACAATAGCAAAAAAGTGAAAATACAGTACTGAATGTCAAAGAAAATTCTTAAAATGGAATAGAGGAAATTCTTAAATTGTAATAGAGTTTGAGAGAAAGAAAGAAATAATGGTACCACCTCAGATAGGGAGTGTTGTAATTATAGTTGTGCTTTGAGGAGGTACATGGTGTATAGACAAGCATAATAGTAGCGTAGCCAAAGTATTTGGGATGTCTTGGGGTGAAGACTAATTTCTGCTACAAGGTCCATGCCTACTAAGTTGGTTGATGTGGTGTCTTGCAAGTTTTTGGTGTGCCACAATGTTGTGTGAGATGCAAAGATGTTGCCAAGGTGCTAATAGGCTTCAGTGTATGAGGTGCTCAAGGTGCCTCGAGTGCCAAGTGGTGCTCTAAGATGCTAACTGCTATTTGGATTTTTCTAGCCAAATGCTTCAAATGCCCACTACTAGAATGAATTAGCTACCTCTAGAGTGTGGAATGTATGGGTATTTATAGGCTTAGGATTAGCATGAGGTGCAGATCGAGTGCCATGTGGCAAAGGGGTAGGTGAGGCTATGCCGACCTTTGCTATGCTCTTAATAGAGTAACTAGTGCTATGCTTTGGTATTCTCCACTAGACCCTAAGAGACTACTAGACTGTGGCTATGCTACTAAGAATGCATGTGCTAAGATCACAATGTACCTACAAATAATGTAAAACAGTGAAATTTGGAGGCTACACTCTGAGACTATGTTCTCCCCTCTTTTGAGTGGGATCGAATGTAGGTACAATTTTGAGACATGAAAGGGGCTACAAAAAGAGTGCATGTTGATGATCCTATTTGTCAGAGGAGTGCTAGAGCTAGAATGAAGGCCTATGTTAAGCTCTAAAAGCTTTTGGAGGTAGTTCCTTGTTGCTACACTAGCTACACTCTAGAGCGTAGCACAACAGCTAGGAAATTCTTGCAAAAAAATTCAAGTTCATTATTGTTATGCCTACTACACTAGTGAGCATAGTAGGATGGGGTAGGGCATAGCATGGGCACGTAAAAAAATTTGGCAAAAATTGTAGTCCTTGTTCTTATTATGCCAGCTACGCTCAAGAGCATAGTAGGAGGGATAGCTTGAGGAGTTAGAAAATCTACCAAATTCCTCTTCCATGCTAAGCTAGCTTAACAACTTTTGGCTCAACACTAGTGCGAACTGACCACTGGAATGCTACTATGCTTGTTATGCTAGAAAGCATAGTGGGAGGAAGGTGAGTGTAACAAGACACTTAGACAATTTATGCAACTATCATTTAACACTTAGAAAATTTGCCTTGTGTTGCATACTACACTAGCTATGCTCTAGAGTGTAGCCCTAGTAGTGGAAGCATGGGCTAAACACTTGGAAAAAAATTACCTTATGTTGACACTTAGACAAGTTTGCCATTGAAGTTTTGTTGTCTAAATTTGATGGTGTTTCACTAGTCCCTCTTTGTTAATGTTTGGAGGAGTGGCTTGAGAGATGTCGATAAAGAACCCAAAACACTACAACAAACATAGCACCAACATCACTCATTGGTACCCAATCGAATGATGCTTCACTAGGCTCAAGAGTGCCAAAGGTCATGGTATGCTATAGGTAATGGATATAGGAAATTGGCCTAGCGATAGTAAGGGAGGAATGAGATGCAAATGATGTATCATGCTACTAGCATGACTAACTATGATCACAGCACTGGGGTGGCTTATCACCAAATGATGGCCTCTTATCAGAGTGCTTGTGAGAGAGTCTTTGCCTATAGCACTAAACTAGTTTACCCCTGACATGTTGGCCTCTCATTGAAGTGCTTATGAGAAGGTCATTGTGAATTCAGGGTTGGACTAATCATGAAATTAGAGCTTTGCTAGATTTTTCCTAGGGATCTATTTTATTCCACTTTTTTTTTATGAAATTCTAGTTGAAATATTCTTATCATTGAGTGGACTATGTGCCACTCAATGGGATTTACTTAGAGGCAACTATGTTGTGCCTATAGAACAAGTGTTTCCTCCCCAGGATGAGTTACATTACATTCGCTTAGGCTTTGACTAGCCCATAGAGGCTCCCCATGGTACGAGTTGTGTTACGTCCATCATGGGTTCTATGATTGACTAAAATAAGGATGCCATGTGTATCAGAGAAACTTGCAAGGAGGGTAGAAAAAATGTAAGATAAGGTAAATGTGAGTGGGTTATAGCAAGGATAGTAAGGGTGGGCACTATTGATTAGCTTGGCGAGTTCGACTAAGCATGTTGAAGAAATGTGGTTCCTTGCTATTGTGATGAAATGTGCCTTCGAATGATCATCTCTGAGGCTTTATCTTGTAAACACAACACAAAAAAAGAAGAAGAAAAGAACCACACAACATGTGAAATAAGAGCAAACTATTGGTTGTAAGGGTGCTGCAAGTGTCATGAGTGTTGGACTAGTTGCAAGAGCTTGCAGTGCCAAAGTAGGAAGGCCAGTGTAGATGTTGGAGCCAAAAGGCTACAGAAGCTCTAGCAACCACACTAGAAGTGATCACCCAAGGAAGGCCAACAAGTTGGCCAAGGATGATGGTGATGCAGGTGCTTGAGACTCCACATCAAGGATAAAATCTTAGAAATCCAGCAAGATGATGGGGAGCCACATTGCTGGATGCACTTCCAAGCCTAGGAAATGGTGAGGGTTAGAGCATGATAGTGCTATGCCTAGGCTATAATACTAATGGAACTCCATTGGGTGGTGCTGATAATGAGAGCCCTAACCACTAATGAAACACCCAAGGCTAGTGATGCTATCAGCATAGCCTAGGGGTGGTACTATTAGCGATGGTGGTGGTAGCTCTGGAAGGTCAACAAAATGCCTGATGGCATTTCTAGAGGATCAGCAAAATGCCAAGGATGATAATGCTATAAATGTTCTAGAAGATTTTTTTTGACGACATAAATTCCATTCTAGAATTGCAATGTACCACCCTACCTAGCTTATCAAGAGGTGGGTAGATGACAGAGGATGAAAAGTATTGACACTCACTTGTCTATGGAACTATGTGTGTTGAGCTACAAACCCAATTTAAGATCTTGGTAGATGACATGCTATGCTAGTTTAAGGTCCTAGTAGATCGTGAACCTAGTTTAAGGTCCTAGCAAATCATGATGTGCTAGTTTATAGTCCTAGTAGATTATTCTATGCTAGTTCAATGTCATAGTGGATGGTGGATGTTGTGCTAGTTTAATGTCATGATGCAAGGATGATCCATGCTAGTTTAAAGTAATAGTAGACTATGCTATGAATGCTAGTTTAATTTTGTAGTTGAAGTACAAATTGTGCTAGTTTATAGTCATAATGGACTAGTGTGCTGTGAATGCTAGTTTAATGTTGTAGCCCAAGGATGAGTTGTGTCAATTTATAGTCAGAGTGGACTATGTTGTGCCAGTTTAAAGTCATAGTAGATTCTCTCTACTAGTTTATAGCCATAGCAAACTCTCTATGCCAATTTATAGTCATAGTAGACTCTTTGTGCTAGTTTATAGTCATAGTGGACTCTTGCTTACCTTGCTTACTTGCTTTGTCATTGATGCGGTGCTACGTACTAAGCATAGTACAACTTTAGGTTTGAATGGTTGGTCAGATTCACAAACTCATTACAATCTAGATCAACAAGCTTGGTGACTAGGAAAGGCTCTTCACAATTGGCTAAGAATTTATCCATGGATTCACAAATGGCCTTGAGAACTAGGTCCCATCTCCTGATCTAGTGTTGATGTTGATTATGGTAGTAATTTTGCTATTGCTTCTCTTGGTACCATTTGATGCAATCAAGCATCTACATGTGCTCTTCCTCTATAGATTCGAGGTTAATGATTCTCAACTTGTTAGTTTGGGCCTCATTAATAAAACTCGACAGAGTGATGGAACCTACAATTCAAGAGGTAAATTTGCTTCAGATCCATACATAAGACTATATGGTGTCTTACCTAATACTATTTTGCATGTTGTGTGGTAGGCTAATAGTGTGTAGACTAGCTACATGTGCCATCATTATTTGTTGTTGCTAAGCATCTTCTTTATAAGGTTGATGATGACCTTGTTTATGGCCTATACCTAGCCATTTCCTGTAAGTAATGTGACAATAAGAAGAAATGCTTGATGCCAAGGTATCCAAAGAAGGATTTGGTTTCTGCATTGCTAAACGATGGCTTGTTGTTTGTGCTAATGATCATGGGTAGACCAAATCGAGTCACTATATTGTCAAGGATGAATTTGCAAACCTATTGTGATGTGGTCCTCCCAAGGAGAATGGCTTCAACCCACTTGGTAAAATATTCAGTTGCAATTACGATGAATCTATGTTCTATAGAGGACTTAGGCATGATGGGCCCTTTGATATTCAACCCCCAACATTGGAATGACCATGTGATTTGCATAGTGTGTAGTTCAGTGGGTGGCATGTCCATTGATTACTATGCTACTGACACATGTTGCACATCTTGACCTTGGAAATACAAGCGCACTCCATGTAATGCCAATAGTAGCCTAAGCATATAATTTTTGATGCTATTGCCTTGGGTGCTATGTGGTCTTTGCATAGTCCCTCATGGACCTAATCAATGATCTTTTGTGCTTCACCATCTATAATGTAGGTTAGCAGTATGCCATCATAGAATTTGTGACATAGTGTGCTATCACCTATAATGATGTGTTGCCACAATGGTTTTCTACATTACATCCTTTTGGGTAGTGGTTAGATGTTGCAGAGGCTCACCTTGTTGAACATATGACTTGATGTCATCATACCACTCTTGCGCATGAGCTATGCTTTTTGTGGCTATGGATGTAATGTTAGTTACCTATGTGATAGGTTTTTTGTAATTCATTACTAAGGTGGGCAAGGCATGAAACATGTTGGGTGCAATGCTTATGGCTAATGTGGCTAATGTGTCGGTGATGGAATTCTCATTGCAGGGGATGTGTTGGATATCTATAGTTGCAAACCATTGAAGCAAGTGCTTCACCAAGTCATAATAAGGTTGTAAGTGTTGCACTTTACAAGTGTAAACCTCTATAACTTGGTTTATGACTAGTTACGAATCACCTCAAATCGCTAGGTTTTAGATTCCTAGGTCACGAGCTGCTATAAGACCTCTAAGGAGACCTTCATACGTTGCTACATTGTTAGTGTAAGGAAATGTAAAGTGATAAGTAGAGGGTCAAATGTCCATAAATAGAAATGTGATTATGGCAGTGGAATTACCCCCTTGAGAGGTTGAAGCACCATTGAAATGTAAAATTACCTCAAAGTTGGCAAGTACTTGGCTTATACTACTAACATGCTCATATGGAAATTTCAGATCTATGGTTTCTTGATTATTTACTAGTGAAGCCGTGAATTGTCCAGCTATTACTTGACTTACGCTATGTAATGTAGCTCAAACTCCATAGTTATTTCTTTCCATCATGCAGTTCGACTACTTTCATAGATGTTCATCGTAATTGCCCGAAGTACATTGCTTTTATAGATGACATTTACTTGGCTACGGAAGAGATAATGCCTATACTTCTTAAGTGTAAAGACTACGGCAAGAAAATTCTTTTTCACATCATTGTATTTTGCTTCATGGGCCACTAATCCATAGCTTAGGTATTATACATGGATCTTTAAGCCATCATCTCACTTTTGACAGAGTAGAGAAGTGATGAATGTGTCAGAAGTTGCAAGGTAGATGTAAAAAGGTTTATCTCCTTGTGGAGGGTAGACTATTGGAAGCTGAGCCAACTCCTATTTAAGGTTGTCAAATGCCTCTTGACATTAAGCTATCCACTTGAAGTGGACTCCCTTTTTGAGAAAATGTTGCATTGGCTACAGCTTATTAGTCAACCATGTGATGAACCAACATATGAATTGCAATATGCCTTGTAACCCACATAGCTCCTTAAGGCTTGTTGGTAGTGCCAAGTTGATGATGGCCTTAACCTTATTGGGGTCAACACATATGCATATTTTTTATACCATGAAACCTAGCATGTAACCTATCTTGATGCCAAAGACATACTTCTTAGGATTTAGCCTAAGGTCATGTCTAAGGCAATGTTTGAGTGTGTGGTATAAGTCATTTGTGTGATCATGTGCCATTTTGGACTGCTATGTCATCAACATAGCCATTAAGCAAGTTTAAAAAGTAGTCACTAAAGATGTATGTCATGGTGCATTGGTAGGTTGCTCATGTGTTCTTTAGTCCAAAAGGCATCATTGTGTAGCAAAATGTACCCCAGGAGATCATGAAGGTTGTATTGAGTTGGTGCTCTAGGTTGATCCAAATCTAGTTGTATCTAGAGAACCCATCCATGATGGACAAAAATGCATGACTAGCCATGGTATTGACCAATTAATTGATGATAGGCAATAGAAAATCATCTCTAGTTTAGGTCTCAAAAGTCTATGCAAATGTGTATGCTTTTGTTTTTCTTAGGTACAACCACGATGTTGGAAACCTAGTCTACGTAGTCAAGTGCCAGGATGAAACTAGCTTTGTAGAGCTTGGTGATTTCATCATGGACTACTAATGCCACCTCAGGCATAACCTTATAGGAATTCTATTTAATTAGTTTTATGCAAGGATCAAGGATGATATTATACTACACTCTACAAGGATCTAGGCTTGGCATGTCCTTGTAGGACCATGCAAATGTCTTCATGTTGTTGTTGAGTGTTTTCACAATGCTTTGGGCATGTTGAGGCTTTAACAAGGAACTAAGTTTTAGTGTCTTTGCCTTGCCATTGAGTTTTTCTATAGGGACTTCAATGAGGGGATCCTCAGTGATGTCACCTACCTCTAGATCAAGAGCCCTAACTAGATGGTCAAGCCAACCTAGTGGTACTTCTATAGATGTTATGTAGCCATCACAGGCTGTGGGCTCAAGGTCTAGGCATTGGCCATTGATGCATTAGATGAAGTCACCATGAGGTCTAGTGAACTAGAGGTGAATGAAGATGCTTGTATGCACTCATGTTGTAATCCTATGACATATCCTACAAAAGAATCAAAAAGAATGTTAAGCCACACCTATCTTAATAGAGTCAAAATGCATAACATGAGGAAAGTAATGTAATGAATAATTGCCTAAGCATGCAAGAGTAGACATTAGAAATGAAAGTGTGCAAGATGATTTTGGACCTCAATAGGCCATGGATTGCTAGTTTAAGGTCTTAGTGGACTAGGATTTATGCAAAATGCATTGGTTCAAGCAAGACAAAAAATGTCTAGGTTGTGGAATTGGGCTAGGCATTCATTGGGCAGCTAGAAAAATCTCAAAAATCTTCTAATTCTAGGATTGTTAGAAAGAACTCAAAAAACTTTCTAACTCTAGTTGCTATGCTTACCCCTTGTTATGCTTGCCTCCTTGCTATGCTCCACAAGAAATTCAGGAAAATTTGCCAAATTGTGGGATAGTTAGTGCAGTAGGTGGTGCATTTAATTATCCTAAGAGGGTATATATATGTGATTCATTGAGGGTATACTATCATTTTTCAAAGTGTGAATGAGGAGTTATAGTGTGTAGTGTAGTTTGAAGAAGGAGTGATAGCTAGAGCATAGTAAGTGAAGCACAGTGACTAGAGTGTAACACCATGATGATGTGTCATAGTGATCATCAACACGCTAGACTTGCCAATGTTGAAGAGGGAAGACAAGTCTTGGAATGCCTATTGTGGGTGTAGGTGGAGAAGAGGAGAGCGTTGCTAACCACCAAGGATGCTTGCTATGCTCACCTCCTTTTTGTACCATTTGTCTCTTTGCATTCTAGATTTTCTTTCTTAGCATTGGGGTTTGGGTCCTAGGGTAGCCTACCTTGGTAGGGACCATTGTCACCCTGGTTGCCTTGGTAGTCGTGTCCAAGGGAAGGGGATGCATGCATGGATTCTGGATCTCTGTTAATGTGTTGATGTTTTATTTTAATTATCTAGGGTAAATGGGACAAGGTAAAATGTGTGGGCTATGAGGGATTTGATACAGTTATTTCTGAGGGATGCAATGCCTAGGGTGAGGGAGAGAGGAAAAAATGACGGTTTTGTCATAGTAGTGGACTAGGATTTACCTCACTAGGGGTGATGCCACATGGAGGAAAAAAAATGGGGAAAATTGGCTATGGCTAGGGCATGTGTGGCTAGGGTTTCTTTGTTCCTTTTTTCTTTTTATGTTGGTAGATGGATGAGGGTGATGGTGGATTGGGACAAGGGCTATGGCTAAAAATAGCCTTGGCGAAGGAACAGGGTTTTGCCATCACTTATTCTTTGATGTGGGGGCAATGCAAGGGAAGGGCAAAGGGAGGGTTATGTGTCATAGGGACACATGGGGAGAAGTACATAGGGGAAAGGAAAGGGAAAATGGTGCAGACATAGGGGTGGTAGTTGTGGTGAGGGAGTAAATGGAGCCATGGAGATTGCCAAGGCTGCGGCCATGGTGAGTACCCTAGCACATGTCATTGGCATGTAGCATTACTGGGCAACATGATGAAAGAGATGTGGTGGTGGAAGCTTAGGTGCTGATAGCTACACTCCTCAAGGAGCATAGCAGACACTTTTTGAAAATTAGTTAATCTCCAAATGTAGTGGGATTCTATGCTCTTGAAAATTAGAAATTTTTTTTGATTTTTCACTCATTTTGTGGCTACGCTCCTTGGGGAGTGTAGTCACCAATTAGAAAAATTTGATGATTTTTTTGGCTATGCTTCCTAAGGAGCATAGCAGATAGTTAGAATATTTTATGACTCTCATGCAACACTGCCTAGAGATTAGAAATATTTTGACAAAGTTTGAAAAACTTTCCAAGTGTAAAACTAAAATGCCAAATGCACAAAATGTCAACTACAAAAATTCCAATGGTAAGAATGCCTCATGCGAAACAAAATGCTAAATGCACAAAAACCATGCTAGAATGCTAATTTTGCAAGTTGAACATATGGATGCTAGAACATGCAAACCATGTTGGTGAAAATGGTACAAATGTAAAGTAAAATGCTAATGCTTTGTTAATGTTGTACCCCAATGAGCATTGGGCACATCAAATATGTATTGATGTCCTATGCTTGTGGGGCCCCATGGGGGACCTTAAGAATATTTTTCTAAGTCATTTTGTTTTGAGCTAAATTTGCTAATTTTTGCTAAGTGTAGGTTAATATTTTATGCCAAAATGCAATTTTTTGTGCGCTAACACTACATTTGTTTACTATCTTGTGGTTGTAGGGTGCTACTGAAGCTTATCTTAGTGGTCATGGATCTCCTTAGCATCCTATCCTACATTAGTGAGCCCATGTCCAACACGCCTACACCTGACATGAAGTTAGGCCATTAAGCAATGTGGTTTTGGCCAAGGGCATCCAAATTCTTACCTTACCTGCTACAACACTTTAGTGTGATCATGTGGTTACACTTGGCAGTGGAGGTTGCAAGTTCCATCATTAAGACATTGTTGGCCGAGGTAGACCAAGACATACTATGATTCATATATGATAAGCCCATGATTGGTGGTGATCAAGTAGGTGGTCCAAGACTAGGTCCTAGGAGCATTCATCCCTTAGCCAGGATCTAGATCATGTTAGAGTTCTCTTGTTATAACAAGAGAAACATCCTTTTCATTGTCATGCACATGCATATAGTCTTCCAAAACCCACCTAGGACTATATATTATGCTAGAGTGTAAGTGCACTTGCTTTTCATTATGTCTCATTATCATTTGCCATGATAGATTTGCTAACTACTGATTATGGATGTCTAATGCTAGGTTTAAAGTTGATGATGAGAGCCTCCATGACGAGATAGGGGCTCTCACTTTGACCCATATTGTGCTAGAGGTGTTTTCCTCTAGTCTAAGCTTTCAAGAGGTAACTATTGAATAGGTTGGGGAGGACTTACAGAACTATCCCACCTAGTACCTAAAGGTATTCAAGTGGTGCTAGACATAAAATTGGCTTGATGAGGGATGGGCTAGTGGTAAGCCTATCTTTGGAGAGCTTATTGTGCCACCTTCTACATTGTGCACACCATTTTTTCCATGTGAGTATTTGTTATGTTGGCTTGACTTTTATTGCTTGTTCTCATGCACCCATTAATTACATGATGCTAACGTCATGTTTGCCTATGTTATAACTATCGTTGCTTTGGCAAAGGTAACAATGGTGGCCATTGACCATAATGAGGTCACCCTCATTATGAAGTATGGTGATGTAGAGGGGGTGTAGGAGTGGCTATGCCATCAAGCCTTCAAGGATCTAACAGGTTAGCTTACACATGTTGGGTTGATGGACCTTTTCTTGGCCCTTAGCCCAAGCACACCAGTGGTTAAGTTGGTACCATTGTTAACTCCTTCAACTATGATGCCCACTATTTTGTTACTCATGTACATGGAGTGAGGGTAGTCTTAAACCTTAGTGATACCTTATTCATTGATTTATTTGACCTCCCCTTTGAGGTCCCATCAATCATCAACAAGCCCAATCGAGAGGTGAACTAGAGGGAGGATATTTAAGATTGGCTAGGGACCACTTGCTCTCATAAAGGCATCATGGTTATGAATGTGTGGATGTCTGAGGTTTGGAGAATTTACCCTCCTTTTCATCCCATGCCTTTCCTAAGCTACTCTCCCAGGGAAAGGTCCTTCTGGTATAGCATGCATGGGTGATATAGGAGGTCATAGAGGAGGGCACTAGGTTTAACTGCATCTCTTCCATCACTGTTGGGATATAGGCAGAGATTACCAAGCTTTGCCACAACATCCATGCAAGGTTACACTTTCACTTCACATTCTTCGTAGCCTATCTATGAAGGCTTGTGAAGTTCCTAGTGATCAAGGATAGTGGGCATTGGATTTTGCAGGATCGCGAGTAGCTATCTAAGCCATGGATTAAGAATTTGTTCACCACCACTTGTGTGCAAGACCCTCTAGAGGAGATTGTAGAGTCTTATGTAGTTACAACAAAGGTACATTTGGGGAGGTCATAGTCACCATATTCCTATGCTAGCTTAGGTGAGTGTTCACCAAATCTTGTTGGAGATGCAAACATGGTGGAGTGATTCATTGTGGAGTCTCCAAGGAAAAAATCAAGAGGTTGCATCCAATAGAGGAGACTCCCCCTATAGTTGGACAAGTAGGCATTAAGAAAGTATACCTTAAGATACCCACACTTTGTTTGGTGGTTTCAAGTTAGTGTACATCATAGATGCATTTGGGCTATGTTTTTCTTTTATTGTTTTTGTTTTATTATATTTTGATAATACTGCTATGCTATGCTATGTGAGTTAAGTAAGAGGGTTGCTAAGGAAGTAGTAGCAATAATAGTAGGAGTAGTGGACACGACCCCTCCTCAAGTTGAAGAGAAGGTACCTCATAGGAAGGAGTCACTAGAGGCCCTAGAGATCTTCCAGTAGTTTGATGCGAAGGGGTTGTTCCACCCTGAGGGTGACTTTGCCAAACTCTTCGATGGTGTGAAGTTGGGAGATCCACTTATGTTGACATCTGAGGGCTCACTCAGTGAGCACTTAGTGTTACCATATACTTTTTCCCTTTTCTTTCAAGCCTTTAACTACTTAGTTATTACTAAGTGTTGCATTGTGTTGTATTGTAGTCTCAGACCTTCCTACCAATGACCCACCACTAGTGTCTACCCATCGCATGAAGCCATGGGTAGAGATACTAGATAAATTCACCTTCATGGAAGGCATCATGGAGGACATGGTGGACCACATATAGTAGGTAGATCTCAAACTTGGTATGTGTGTCATTTTTCTTGAGTTTTTTTACCATTTCTATGCTTAGTCTATTACTAATATTGATTTGTTTGTTATGTGCTAATACACTTTAAGCTTTGTTGAGATCCAAACTAGGCAACTCACATGGATGCCATCCTTGAGTATCCTCTCAAGGTGGAGTAGGTGCCTTGTCATGTGTATGAGGTGGTGAGCAAGTGCACACTTTCCAATGTGAAGGCCTTGTGGACCTATATGCACTCAAATGAGCATCTATGAAAATGTATGCATGAGCTCTAGGAGGCAATGACAAGCTTGATCAAAAAGAAAAAGGAACTATGGTCTTGTTATGATTTCTTCTTAGCGTAGGCATAGAATGATGGTACCTACCAGACATCAAGGATATATTACACTAGATACCAATTGGCAATTCAAGGTAAGAATGAGGCCACTTGGGAGATTATCGAGTAGTGGTTGTAGATGGATCTACTCTCCTGGAAGAATCAGGAGTGGAAAAGCTTCAGCACCAAGGTGTGCAAGTGGGGGCATTTGTAGAAGGACCACAAGGACCACTACAAGTGAGAGTGGGATGCCTATTTGCAGGAGCTAAAGGATGAGCTTGTGAAGGCTTGTCACCTTGAGATGTTCATTGAGGTGATTAGTAGGAGTTGGACCTTTGTGCTATTTAGCATACAGTGGTTAGCGGTTCCCTAGAGTGAGAAATTATCCTACCCTCAAGGGAGACTTCTACGGCCACCTTTTCTATGCAACCTACTACATGGACCACTGTGGACAAGGACAAGATCCTTGTGGATGTTGACCTCAATCATGAGGATTGGATATAGTTATTATAGGTCAAGATCCTCTAACACTTGGAAAAGGGCCTTGATAGATTGCCTCCAAAGTCCAATGTAGGACCCTCTTAGGTTAGTTTTGCCTTTGCTTTTTATGCTATTTATGTATCAGTTTTGCATGTTAATTTTGTAGTTTTGCACTTGCTGATGAATTTTTTGTTTCACATTACTTTGGAACAAGCACTAGGCGATAGGGTAGGCCCTAGCAAAGTAACAGAGGAGGAGGAGGAGGAGCCTCAACCCTTAACAAACACCATTAGCTAAGTTGACATGATGTAGCCGTATTGCTAGGAAATTTTGCACTTTGACCATTTTTGTAGCATGGTCATGCTATGTACTCCTATTAATAGAGACATAATAAAACTTATGCCTTTTGCGATGAAGATTGTGTGTGAAATTTCATGTTTATTTTATGGCTTGTTTAATGTGGGTAATGCAACTAGTTGATGTGATTGGCCCATTATTGACCCCATGCTAGTTTAAGGTCATGGTAGAAGGGCCATTGCTAGTTGAAGGGCATTTTGGTCCATGGAAATTGATAGTTTAAGATCATTTTAGGCCACAAATAAGAGGGAAATGTTGTCATTTTTGGGCCATGGCAAGCTGTGGGGTGCTAGTCTTAGGCCATGGTGGGCGGTATGCTAGTTTAAGGCCTTTTCGGGTTGTGAAAATGCAAGAAAGGTTGCCAATTTAAGGCCATGGTGGGCTATGTCATGGAAGAAAGATATTGCCATTTTTAGGCCATGGTGGACCATGCACTAGTTTAAGGCCTTTGTGGCCCATGGGCAAGTTTAAGGCCTTTTTAGGACACATGTTTTTTTTTTGTGTTTTTACAACTATAGTTTAGTAATTTTTATGTGTTTTTGATGCTTTTATAATGTGTAAAAAGACCAAAAATAAATGGATGCATAACAAAGTAAATAATGTAAAACACAAGCAACCATGTGGAATGTAGCTGTGCAAGAAAAAGGCTAATGGTGCATGCAAAAATTAAGGGCAAGTAGGTGCCTAGCACATGCTGCACTAAGGGGGTACCTTAGTTATGTAGTTGCTTCCTAACTTGATGTGGGTTAGGGGGGTGCATAGCGCCTAGTCAGCATAAGGCAGTATTCACTTATACCTTCATCGTTGATGATAAAGGGCACTTTCACCCATAAAGCTTCCTTAGGGAGGGTATTAGCCTCTTTTGGCTCTTTAGATAGGTTTGTAGGACAAGGTTGACTCTTGTCCTCCACGAGCGACGTGTCATCAAGGAACTCTACCTCAAACCCTTGGTCTGTGTCAGCGTTGTTGATGGTGGGAGGGATCGAGTTATCACCATGTATAATCACTTCTCCACCTTCACATGGAAGGTGGCTCTCTTGGTGAATGGGTGAGGAGATGATCCATAATTGGGCTAGCCAAGGCCTTCCCAAAATTAGGTTGAACCTAGGCATATCCTTGATGATAATGAATTTGACTGTAGTGGGGAATTACTCTCCTACCACAAAGGCTATTGTGATCATTCCCTTCATGATGATGCATGACCTATTAAAGGACTTGAGGCATGTTGTCTTTGTGACTTGAATTTAGCTAGCCAGAGCTAGTTTGTCAATGACTAGAAATGGGATGATGTTAGTTGCTACCCCATCATCAATGTGCATCCTATGAATCTTGCATTGCCCTATGTGAATGGTTATAAAAATTAGCATAGTGGAAACCTGTTTTTAGGGTTCACCTTGATTGCCTCATCATGAAATTTTAGAGTCATTGGACTTGATTCTTGAGGTGATGGGGAAAGCATCATAGCATGGATGGCTTGTTCATCAACTAGGATGTCCTCTTTGATAGGAATGGAGGCCAACATGTGAACTAATGCTTCAGGATGAGTGGAGGAGGTCATCACCAAGTCGTATAGACTCAAGGTTGTATTTTTTATTTAATAGCTTGCTTGATTTGTGCTAATGTGTTTAGAAAGTATTTATTGCTATCAGTTGCCTTGTTATCCTTCATCTCCTCCATGCAACCCAAAAGGTAGATTTCATGGGGAGGAGATTTGGGCTTGTTCTGTTTTGCTTTCCTATGAGCCTCAGTGCTCGATTGTTGGTCACTTGCAATAGTAGCTTTGTTTGATGTGTCCATAGGGATAGTAGACAAGGGGATGGGCTTAGGTAGACCTAATGCCATGAATTCCCTCATCATTCGGTTGATCAGGAACTCATTCAGCCTCCTAGGTTGCCACCTCGATTGCCTGCTGTTGTATGTGGGATGAGGCCTTGGGTGAGCAGGGTTTGTTGTAGTTCCCACCATTAGACCTAGCGAAGGGTCCACATGTTGCAAAATCCTAATGATAAAGGGTGTTTAGGGTGTAGTCATCGCAACATGCTACAAGGTCCTAATCATAAAGGGTGTCATGGGTGCTCGATGTGGTGATCTAATAACATAGGGGATCCTTGGACTAGTTGGTACCAAGGAGGCCCCCAATGTTATTAGAGGGCACATGAACCACAAATGGATCTCATGCCAGTCCTACATTGTCATTAATGCTGATGGCATTAATGACATAGCCTATGCCACTTGTGTTGAGAGGGTCTTTATAGACCTTCATTAATTGATTATTTGGGTGAACTAGGTTGGTTGAATTAAGAACTAGTTGGCCTTGGTCAATCATGCATTTTATGTCATCCCGTAAGGTCATGTAGAAGTCTGTTTCATGGCCAAGAAATTGATGATAATGGCAGAACTAGTCCAACTTGAAGTGTTTTGGGATCAGAGGCTCGTTTGGTATAGCTACTGATGGGTTTTTGAGGAGCTCGTAGTAGCGATCATGATGCTTGTAAGAATCTTTAGACATTTTCTTGTACTAGATGTGTCCAACACTAAGTAGTTGACTAGTAGTTTCGACAGCTTGATGGGCAATGCTGTATACTTTGAGTGGTCCTTGTGCTTAATGTTTGGCCTTGGGGTAGCTTGCCCCATGATCATCGATGGTGAGGGTTAGTTGGTCATTGCAATGCTAGAGCTAGTTTCCTTGGCCATTGGTTTGGCATTGTTTAGCTTGGCCTCATTGGCCAACGCTACAATGGTTGTTGTCACCTTGGCCTTCTCCTTGTCTTTCTTCATGTATGCATTCTTGTAGGCCACATAGGCTAGATGTTTACTAGCTCCCACTGCATCCTAAATGCTCTTCATTTGATCAAATGCTTGGGTTAGGGAGAGTAGGGCAAGATAGTACAATTTTAACTTAATGAAGTTGTTCATTGCACCTTTGAAAATGGCTAGTAGGTGAGTTTCTGCGATAGGCTCATAGATTTCATTAAGTGCAACACTCCATCATTGGATGAACTTTTGAATAGGCTCTATGTGGCCTTGCTTGATCTGCATGAGTTGATCTAGGGTTGCCTCAGGCTTCAAGTTGTACTTGAAGTGAGTGATCAATTGGCTAAGCAAGTCCTCCAACGAAGATATGGAGGCCCTAGGGAGTGTGCAATACCAATCTAGCACCTTGCCTATTAGGGACATGGCAAACACACGAATGATCACATGTGGCCACACCTATAACAAAAGACACTTGGATAGGAAGGTCACTAGATGGGTGTGGGGGTCCCCTTCACCATTATATTTGCTAAACTAGGAAAGTTGGACACTAAGAGGTAGGGTTAATGATGGGACAACAGGACTAATGGGGTCATCCCAATAGAAGTCCATCACTTCATAAGAGGTGACCTTAAGTAGTTTGACCTCTTTAGTGAGTGTTTTAATGAGCTAGAATGCTTCATCCAGGGTTGGTTTGAGCGCGGCAAGCTGCATTGCTTATGTAGCCTACTATGCTATTGGTGTGGTCCATTGCTTTGCTGTAGGCTATGCAACCATGTAGGATACCTATTGTACTAGTGTAGAGGCTATCATGCATGATACTATTGCATGTGTTGTGCCCAAGGCATAGAGGTAGGGCCCCACCACATTGTTGTGGCTTTGGCTATCATAGGGGGCACCACAAAGACAGGTGAGACAAACGACACTTGACGCATATGTGGTTGGAACATTAGCACCATGTGCATGTAGGGTTGGGTTGGCATCATGGATGCTGACATAGAGGATTGCACGGATTATGCTAAGACCATGAAGGGTGGGGTGATAGATGGTCTTACACCCTAATTCATATGCACTTGATGGATTACCACAATAGGCATTAGCCTAGGTGGTAACAGGGGAGATGTTACTACCTCAAAGAAGGTAGATGGCTAAGAATTTGAAGGAACGACATTAGAGGTAGACAATAGGAAAGAGAAATAGAAGTGATTCTCATTTTCTAAATGAGCCTCAAATTCCTCCTACCCATCCTATAGGGGTTCCTCATAGTCAGTTGCTACATTGTGCTCATTCGACTCACTCAATTGGATGAGTTGGTCGAGCATCCACTAAAAGGTCTTAGTGAGGGGGATGAAATCATTAGGTGAAGGGAGGTACTCCCTCCTATTCTAATTTACAAGCTCATAACCTCACTTTACATCCAACTCTTAGTGGTCTAATAGGATTCCTACCTAGATATTTTCATAAAGGAAGTTATATTTATCTTTGTTGAGCACCATGTGCTTGGGAGATTGGTTATGGAGTCTGAGGGATTACCTTCCCATGAAGATGGGAACCTCCACTCTAGGAATGTCAATCATGAATTCCTACTAAATAGGTCAAAAAATTACTGCACTTGAGGTAGAGGTTGAAGGCTCTTTGGGATTCATGTTGCTTTAAGAAAATGCAAAAGGTGCAACATTGGAAAAGAAATGGTTAAGTATAATGATTGCTAAAAATGGATAAGTATAGAAATGCTGAAAAAATAGCTAAGTCTAAGAGCGCTACTAAAAAGAGAAATTTCTAACTTTGGTGCTACACTTGCTATTCTCTCATGGTAAGGGCAAGCTGCGCTCTTCCTAGCACACAAAGTTTTGGGTCCAAGAGATACACTTTGACTTCTGTCTTGTGAAGTTTTAGGGGAATTGATAGTTGGGATCAATCTACATCAACTAGATCATAGAGAACCATAGGGGTGTCATGTCTATGCCAATTCAAAACTAATAACAAATGTGTAGAGAGAACATGGGACTACCACTAAATGTAGAAGCAAATGGTAAGCCTTTCTTCTAGCACTAGAAAACTATAGTAATTGAAAATGTTGATGGCTAGAACACTGAGGGGTTCGAGGTTGCACAAACTTAACCCTACCTTCGCATGAGGGATTTTTATGGGAAATAGAGGTGGAGTGCCCTGGACAATCTTGTCAATTGAATAGGGACTTTGCCAACTGCAATAGGGGTATTGGGTGCAACCGAGGGATGGCATGGTTAGCTAAAAATATGAATGTTGATCATGTTCTTGGTGGTGCTAAGGCCAGCTAAGCCTGAGCATAGTAGGGTTTCCTAGCATGAGAACAATGATGCAAGTGTGCAAAAATGTGTAAAATAGAAAAAAAGTGTGAATGTAGTACTAAATGTCAAAGAAAATGCTTAAAATGCAATAGAGGAAATGCTTAAGATTCAATGGAGCTTGAGAGAAAGAAAGAAAGAATCTTACCACCCCAAACGAGAAACATAGAAATTACAGTTATGCTTTGAGGAGGTATGCGATGTATAGATAGGCATAGTAGTAGTGTAGCCAAAGTCTCTAGGATGTCCCAGGGTGAAGACTAATGTTCTCTACAAGGTTTGTGCTTGTTGGGTTGGCTACTATAGTGTCTTACAGGTTTGTAGTACACCAAAATGCTAAGTGGGATGCAAAGATGTTGCCAAGGTGTTGATATGCTCTGGTGTATGGGGTGCTCAAGATGCCTCAGGTGCCAAGTGGTGCTTTGAGATGCTAATAGATACTTGGATTTTTCTAGCCAAATGTTTCAAATGCCCACTGCTAAAATGAATTGCCAACCTCTAGAGTGTGGAATGTAGAGGTATTTATAGGCTTAGGATTAGCATGAAGTGTGGGTCAAGTGCCACATGGCAAAGGGGTAGGTGAGGATATGCTAACCTTTGCTATTCTCTTACTATAGCAACTGGTGCTATGCTCTAGTATGCTCCACTAGATCCCAAGAGATTGCTAGACTATGGCTATGTTGCCAAGACTACATGTGCCAAGACTATAATGTACCTACAAATTGTGCAAAATAGTGCAATTTGGAGGCTATGCTCTAGGACTACATTCTCCCCTCTTTCGAGTGGGATCAAACGTAAGTACAATTTTGGGCCCTTGGAGGGGGGTATGAAAAGAGTGCAAGTTGTTGATCTTACTTGCCAAAGAAGTGCTGGAATTGGAATGAAGGCCTATGCTAAGCTTTGGATACTTTTGGAGGTAGTTCCTTGTGGCTATGCTAGATATGCTCTAGAGCATAGCACAGTAGTTAGGTAATTCTTGCAAAAAATTGAAGTCCATTACTGCTATGCCTACTACACTAGCAAGCATAGCAGGATGGGACAAGGCATAGCATGGGACTTAGAAAAATTTGGCAAAAATTATAGTCCTTGTTCTTGCTACGCTAGCTACGCTTGAGAGTGTAGTAGGAGGGGTAGATTTAGGAGTTAGAAAATTTTCCAAATGCCTCTTCCATGATGAACTAGCTTAACAACTTTTGGCTCAACACTAGTGAAAATTGACCAATGGAGTGCTACTATGCTTGCTATGCTAGAGAGCGTAGTGGGAGGAATGTGAGTGTAGCAAGACACTTAGGCAATTTCTGTAGCTACCATTTGACACTTAGAAAATTTTGCAAATCTAGTTCTATGTTACATGCTATGTTAGCTATGCTCTAGAGCATAGCCCCAATAGTGAAAGCATGGGCCAAACACTTAGAACAAATTTGCCTTATGTTGACACTTAGACAAATTTGCGTTAAAGTGCTATTGCCTGAATTTGGCTGTGTTTCACCATATAGACTAAAGCATGTTCATTAATTAAAGTTTTACCATTTAAGAAGAAAGCTAGATGAAAAATGAGATCATCTAGGAGGACTTAAAATTTTCATATAATGGCTAATCCTCCTCCTATGAATCTGTTTCAACTCTTTATACCTGTGTAGTTTAATGCATAATATGAAATTCCAAAGGCTACTTATAAGGATTTACAAGATCCATACATACATGGAAAAGCTTATTTAATAGAAGAATATTTGTATTTATTTAAAGTAGCATTAGTTCACATAAGTATTCAACATCAAGATCAAGCTTGTAAGTTGTTTGTGGGTAATCATAGGGATATGGCTCAAATTTGGTATTTCAATTTACCAAATAATAACATTACTAGTTGGGATGATATGAAAACCTTATTTATAGCCTAAATTGATAATAAAATTAAATAAAATTAGCTTTATAGTGGATTAGCCCAAATGAAATAGAATACCAAGAAATCAATTAGAGAATTCAACATTAAGTTTTAGAGAGTATGTGGCTTGTTTCAAAACCAAGACCACCTAAGTAATGAGATTTTAAGAGATACCTATTTAAACATTGTAGATCCTAGAATCTAAATATGGTTAAGAAGCATACCTAATGTTAATACTTTAGTTGATTTATAGAAATATAAAGATAATTGTAGTTAACCCCAAACGATGTACAACATGTTACTAAGTAATCATAAAAAGTTTTAATTTCTATATAGAATCTTACTAAGTTAAAAATTTACCTTTAATAAGCAGCTCTATGAAATCACAATATGAGGAACAAGATAAGGATAAGCTATTATAAGAAATTTCTAATAAAATTACCAAACTAGAAAAAACTATGCTTAAGGTAAAACTTAAGAATAAAAATAAATTTAGACAAAAAAAATTGATATTCAAGCTAGGTTAGATGAAACCAAAGAATAGAAAGTCTTAGTTGACTCAAATCTATTAAAGCTTAAAAGTAAAATGGAGTCAATTCATATTAGGATTCATTATTTGGAAAGGTTATCAGAGGATGAAGTTTCTAATGAATTAGAATTAGGCTACTTATCAAATGATCATTTTAATAATAATGAAGAGACTAGATGTAGATTATGAAGTGGTAAAGAAAATATGATAGCATCTAGGCCATCTAATAAAATAATTTAGCCAATTGAAAAAAGGAAATATTTCAAATCCAAATAAAAATAGAAGTTAAAAGAAAAAAATCAGCCAAGTGAGGAAAATAATCAAGATCCTTTTCTAAAAATGTTTAGAAAATTAGGCTTTATGGAGGAGTAAAGTATGATGTAATTGAAGATTTGAAAAGAGTTGAGGCTAATATAATCTTATTTTAGTCATTCAAACAAAAATTTGTTCAAAAAGAATTTTAGAAGAAATTAAAAATAAGAAAAATATTAATGATGCAGCAACAAATTACATTTGTAATAATGAAAAAAAATTAGTAAAACATCTATCATAACTAAGAAAGATACACCATCCTTTTTATTAACCCTTAATCTAAAAGGAAAATATTTACATAATTACTTAGTTGATTTGGGAGCTACTTCAACATTGATACCTTTGTCAATTTGCAAATAGTTAGGATTAAAGCCTGAACAATCAACCAAAAAATTTATTCAAGTTGACAAAATTAAAGTCAAGATAGTAGGATAATCATCAAATAAGTTACTTCAAGTATCATTATATCCTAGGATAAAAAGTAGGGTAAAAATACAAGTAGCCAATATCCCTAATGCATATAGCTTACTACTAAGTAGATGCTAGAGCAAAAATTTTCTAGTTATGTAGCTACTAATTATTCTCATATGTGGCTACCATGGAAAGGATAACCAAATATAATTTATATATATAGTGAATCATTAATGGTAAAGAATGTAACTATTGATGGAAAGAACAAAGTGATTGAATCAAAAAATGTTAAAGTAAGAGTTAGTTATATTTGGTAAATTTAAATTATGCATTTTGACAACCAATATGAACAATTCTGAAAAATGTTTTTTGATGGTGCTAGAAACTCCAAAGGGTCAAGTATAGCTTTTGTTCTAATTAGTCCAAAGAACCATACAGAATTAAAGGCTATTTGTCCTAATTTCCATGTACTAATAACAGAGCTAAATATGAGGCTTTATGTAGAGGTTTGAAAATACATATTAATAAAGGAATTATTATATTAAACGTGAATGGGAATTCAAAACTAATTTGTGATCAAATCCAAAGAAAATACACTTTCAAGAGTTCATTCTTGAAGTCATATAAACAATTAACATTGAAAATGCTTGAAATTTTCATAGAATATAAAATTGAAAATATTTCTAGGAGGAAAATTAAATAGTTGATGAGCTTGTAGTAGTAGCCCTAACTTTAGGGATATAAAAGATAATTCAACAAAATAAAATTGTAATAGAATTATAGCTAAAATATATGATTCCGAAAAATATAAGATGTCTTCAAGTTTTTTAGGATAATCATCAAATTATTTGATTCTTAAGAAATATAAGAGAATTCAAAAATCAAGTCTCTATAAAAGAAAACTCAAGACAAAAGGTAAATATAATACCAATAAAGGTATTGGAATTTGAAGAAGACTTTAAAAGAAAGCTAATAAAAGGCTCCAATATCCAAGATCCTAAAGATCAAGCATACGAAATAGTGAATCTCATATGTGATGATACTCATAGGAATTTGAATATTGGGTTAAGGTCAAAATCACAAATAAAATATTAAATGATATAGTTTTTGAATGAGGGTTTAGAAAATTTTGCATGGTCTTATGATCATATAACTACTTTCAATCCTAGCATTATGACTTATAAAATTCCCTTACTTGAAGGAGGAAAAGTTATTAAGTAAAAACTAAGGAAATTCAACCCAATTTTGGAGTAGTAATGGAAACTGAAATTAAGAAACTATTAGGTGCCAAAATAATATATCCAATAAGATATTTAGCTTGGATAGATAATTTAGTACTGGTTAGGAAAAAGAATGGAGATATAAGATTTTGTGTTGATTTTAGGAATTTGGATGAAGCTTTAATGAAAGATAGATATGTTGAACTTTTGGTATGTCAAAACCTTAGAGAAAATGGAGACAGTGAAATGTTTGTGTGATTGTGATTTTGCATGACCATGAAAGAGTAATCCAAAGACTTCAAATGGAGATCTAAGACTTCAAAACAACAGCTAAATTAGAATGAGATACACGATGAGATGTTGAATTGAAGACTAAGTAGACAAAATGTGAGCATGGATGTTTAGGTAGTATACGAGCCAAACGAAGATGTTTCAAGGACTATCAAGAAGCTAAAAGGTCAAAGAAATGATCCAAGTCTCAAAGTGTATCTAGAGGGTAGATGTCTCACTATAACAATAGACATCTATCTAGCAAAGTAGATAGTTATAGGTAGATGTCTCACTGTAGACATCTCAATTTTTAAATAGACATCTCTCCTACATTTTTGCTATTCAAAGATAGATATATCATCTTTAAAGTAGACATCTATACTATCCATTTGATAGTTGTTGAACATTCTAAGTAATTTCTAGAAAATCCAAGGCTATAAGACTAAGTGGATTTCTTGGGAATAGTACATGCAACTATCATTGTCAAATCAAATTCAATGATTCTAGAAGAAATGTTATGGTTGTCCTTCATTGTATTATCATTTGTATATTTTTTTTATTGTGAGATTTATTGTAAGGACTCTGTAAATCTAGTTACACTTTCTCCTTGATCTTTTTCTTTATTTCTTGTAGTCCTGTGGGGTTGATGTGCTCCTTGTAGGAAGGCATCTTCACTAAACTTGTTGGGACCTTGCAGAGTTGAGTGGTTTTACAGTGATACAAAATTTTCATAGAAAAGCTCACATTCATAAAGGTTGTGAGATCCTTTAAATCATATTTTAAGCTTGTTAAGACCTTGTGGGATTGAGTGGATTCACAATGATGAAACACTCTAGAGTAGAGCTCAAATATTATAAAGGATCTGATGCCCTTCAAACCACATTTTGAAGCAAAAACGTATAGAGGTGTGCATGCATTCTACCCTTCGAGTGTGGATGTACCCACATTGGGAAATCATGTAAAAATTGTGTCTAGTTTTGGTGACTGTAGCAATTTTAATTAGGGAAATTATTCCAACCCCCTTATAATTTCTTGATCCACAAGTGGTATCGGAGCTTGGTACTCTCAAGAGGTAGTTTAAGCATCTTTAGAGTGATCATGGAAGGGGAAACTAACATCAAATCACTAGTAGCTAATAGGTTCAACTCTTCAAATTGGAGAACTAGACTGATATGCTTTATCAAATTTATCTTGAAAAGATGCATTCAACTCCTATACTACAAAAGTAAAGGTAAAAATTATACTTTTTATTCTACAAAATGTTAGATATGCAATGGAAGAGGCCATATGGCCTCCAAAGTAAATTGTAAATATAGGTCACATGAAGGGGATTCAAGCAACATTGATATTAACTTAGATAACACAAGAAGTCCAAACGATGCATCTAAAGCTTCTCATCATTTATGTCTTATCTTAACAAAATCAAGAATCTATTGAGGATCAAATATTTCATCATGTAGATGAAGGAGATGAAATCTACTTAGAAGAAAGGTATGAGCTACTTTATAATGAAGTTATTTCCTTTTAAAATCTATGCTTTAAAATGAAAGGAATTCTACATGACAAGAAGACAAATATTACAACTCTTAATTATGAATGTTTATGTCTTAATAAAGAAAACTTAGACCTAATGGTTAAGATTCAAAGGCTAACCAATGTTATTGGGCATACTAAAAAGAAATTCTCAAAAGAAAAGCTCAAAGTAGACCAAGAGCAAAAGCATGTACACATAAAAGCTTCTTTAGGTTATTCAAAGAGGTAACCTTCTAGGTTTGGTAATACAACAAAATTTAAGATCTTAAATTTCTTTTATTGTGAAAAATTTGGACATCTTCAGGCTTGTTTCCATCTATGAATGGAACATTACACTTGGTCTTTTCAAAAATAGCCTAGACAAGATGCTTTGTAGGAAAATAAAGTTTGGAAGTAAAAAGAGAAGAACTTTGAACAAAATATGATGGCACAAGTTGCTCTCTCTACTATTAAAACAAGCACATGCTATATTGATAGTGGTTGTTCAAGACATATGACAAATGATAAATCTAAATTCATACACTTTTTAGAATAAAACTATGAAACAATCACATTCAAAGATGACATGAAAGCTCCTATAATAAGTATTGGTACTATTAGAGGGAAATGCAAGGGTCAACCTATAGTAAATAAAGTTTTCTTTGTTAAAGGATGAAATGTTACAATTGGAAAAATCAATTGCTGGAAAAGTAAGAGATCTTGTTCAGTAGCCTCAATCCTAAATCCCCAAGGCCTTTGAAAAATGAAATTTGAGATTTCCATGGATAGTTTAGTAGATCACCCATGGACTTACAAAATGAAAAATGAATGATGCAAATAACAAGAATATAGATATGGAAATCAAAAGCAAAATATATTACACACAAACTGAAATTTTGAAACTTCATTCCAACCAATCAAGAATATGTTTAGAAATGTGTACAAGGATTTCCTATGAGAGAGTAAAAAGGGGTTCATTAAGGTAGGAACTTAGAGCCTGTTGAAGCTAATGTGATTTTCTTTCATGATCTAGGTGCTTAGCCACTTTTGATGCTATCAAACCTCCTCTAGTACAACTTTAGATCTACAACTTGGATCATTGCTGGGAGATGAGAAGAGTGGAAAATTTGGCTACAAGATTGCTCCATGCTAGGAATTGGGGATCTCAAAAATGCAATGTTGACACCCAAAATGCACAAGTCTCAAGGGGTAGCAAAGGGGGTAACAAGATTACAGGGGTTCCACATTGAGAGGCTCTAAGAAGCTACATTTTTGCAAGGTTGTAAGAGCTCTTGGAAGCCAAAATTGCTATGTTCTTGGAAATGAAAAAATGTGGAACCTAAAAGGGGTTTTAGAATTTTGGTTTTATAGGTATTAGGCCATGATTTTTATTAAAAATTGGCTAATAGATTGGCTACAAATTGGTTGAAAATTTCTACCTCATACAAGTGAGATGGGTGCCCAAATTTGAGGGGTTACTATATATAGTAATTGCTAAACCCCCATGGCCATTCTGTTTACTATAAATGAAACAAGGGCACATGTTCTATGTTGGAGGTAGATTTTCCATGCTAAGCCTTCTACTATCCTTGCTAAATTTTTTGGTCAACCTTGAAGTCATTGGGTGTTAAAATCTTATTCATGTTGCTTCTATGCTAAGGGTATGTAGTTTCCATGCTAGGGGGAAACTTCCATGCTAAGTGGGAAAGGTTTCCATGCTGTGCATGTAGTCTCCATGCTAGGGGGGAAGAACTTTCCATGCTAAGGAGAAAACCCTCATTCCTCCACACTGGGGGTAGGTAAGATTTCTTCCTTCAGGTGTTTCTAGCATAGAAAAGTGTATACCTCTCATAAAACCCATCAAACTATCATTTTTGGCATCCCCAAAGGCATTTTGATCCATTTTTTCACTTGGGAAATGAGGATTTGACCACTTATGAGGCATTGTTTAGCTCTAAATGTATGAAGTATGTGAGATTTCCCCCCACGGGTTATAATCTTCACATTTACAATGACGTTTTACCTCAGGTTTCATGGGGTGAAGGCTACATGGTGAAAAATGATTATAACATGAAAATTTTCATTGTGATCAATGGACCTTCTTTGTTGGTGTCTGGAAGATTGACCTGAGAGGCATCAAAAAAGAATACAAAACACCACTACAGGTCCACCACCAACATTCCCTCTTCATGTTTGATCTAGTCATGTTAAACCATGCTGAAGAGTGCTTATGATGATGAGATAAGGCTACGATGATGGGATGGTAATGAGGTCATTAGAAAGATGGTCATGAAGGCTAGTAATGCATTTCAAGCATGAACATCATGGCTATAGCATGATACTAACATGTTTTGAAGTGTTGGTCACTCGATAAGTATGTTTGAGGATCCAATCACTTTGCTCCAAGGTTACTTTGGCCATTGCACTTTGAAACTTCATTTGGCCATTTAGCCTCTTGGTAGTTTGCTTTCCCATTTTTTTTGTGGGATGAGACATTTATTAGGTATCATTGCCAAGGTTGGTTTGACATAGTTTTCTTATTGAGTGAGTTTTTTTACACTCAATAGACTTGGAGGTTTTTCCATTAAACAAGATGCATTATGCTCAATGGACTTGGTGATTTACCACTAAATGAAATGTGGTATATTCAAGTGGACTTGAGAATGGAGCACAATGAAGAGATATCATATAGCTATAGTGCATGAGTGGCAAACATAGGTCAACATCATTTCCCAACATATGGAAGGTCATGATAAGGTTATAGGGTTGGCCTTAAGGAGAGGTGTCAGATGAAGGGAAATGGTATAAGCACTCTTGCCAAAGTAGGACAAACTCACCTAATCTTGCACATCACGGTCATGTGGTGACTTGCTACCATAATGAGTTGCATCCTTACAATGACTTCAGGCTTCATCCTACAAATACAACTCCAAGAGGATAAAATAACCAAGTAAAAAAAGCATGTTATAATGTTATAATGCATATATAGGCCACATGAAATGATAAAACCAAGCTACCCAAGTCACCAATGTTGCTATTTTAAGGCCATTATGGGTCATGATACCATTTTAAGGCCTTGGTAGGACATGATGCTAGTTTAAGGTTATAGTGGACCATGGTGCCGATTTAAGGCCTCAATAGGTCATGGTTGAGTAGGCTCGCTTATTGATGATTATCAACTACATGTAATATGACTTTAGATAGGAATGATTGATTAGATTGGCCAACACATTTCCGTTAATATTGGCTATCCTGAATGCTCCATTCCCATAGGCTTTGGTGATAAGAAAGGATCCTTCATAGTTGGTTGAGAATTTATCTACATACTTGTGGATGGATTTAAGAATTAGGTCACCCTCCTTGATCTTACACTTGGTCAAGTTATGGTGATGCTACCACTTCTACCTCTCTTGATAGTATTTAATGTGAGCAAGTGCTTGCATATGTTGCTCCTCCACTGAGTTTAGGGCCATTGTTTGCAACTCCTTATTCTACTCATCATTAATGAAGTCAGTCAAGGCTACTTGAAGTGATGGCACTTGCAATTCAAGATGCAAAATAGCTTCAAAACCATAAAATAGGCTATAAGGGGTTACAATAGTTGCCATGTGATAGGTTGTTCTGTAGGCCCATAATGCATGGACAAGCTCCTCATGCACTTGTTTTGGTTGAGCATCTTCTTGAGCAAGTTGATGATGGACTTATTACTTGCTTTTGCTTGTTCATTGGCTTGAGGGTAATGAGATGATGAAAAAGAATTCTTAATGAGTAGGTTGTGATAGAAATATTTTATTTTGTGACTAATAAATTATGATCCATTATCTATAACTATGGTCATAGGTATAGTAAAATATGATACAATGTTATCTAAGATAAACTTGCAAACTTGGTTGAATGTAGTCTTCCTTAAGGGAATAGCCTCAACCCACTTTTTAAAGTATTCAGTTATGGTGGTGATAAAGCTATGCCTTGATAAAGACTTAGGAATTATAGATCCAATAATATCCAACCCCCACCATTGAAAAAACCATGTGATCTAAGTAGTGTGCAACTCAATCAGTCATACATGTATCAGGTTACTATGCCATTGGCATGTGTCACATCGCTTAACCTTCTACATGTAGTCACTTTCCATATGGAGCTAGTAGTAGCCTAACCATATAATCTTAGATATCATAACTCTAGGTCCTATATGTCCCCCACAAGCACCCTTGTGAACCTCCTCTAGGACTATTCTAGCTTTAGTTTTACCCAAGCACTTTAGTAATATGCCCTCTTAGGATCATTGACATAATGTGTTATCACATACATTGACATACTACTTTGAGCATTTACATACAATGTGATTTTAAGTAGTAAATTGGCTTTGTGAGGATTCACCATGCATAAGGTAAACTTTGATATCATCATACCACTCCTTGGTAGGATTAGTATGAATGATGACCACCAAGGTATCCTTAGTGGTATACATTATGGAAATAGCATAATCCATGGTTAAGGTGGGCAACTTACTAAACACATCTGTCATAACACTAAGGGCTAGCATTGTGATAGCATTGTCTATGGTGTTCTTATTTTGGGGTATGCGTTGGATATCAATGTCTATGAATTGTTGTAACAGTTGCTTCCCTACATCACAGTAATGTTGTAAATGTTTATCTTTACATGTATAGTCTTTAGTTACTTGGTTAACTACAAGTTGTGAATCAACTTTAATCATTAAGCATCCAATTCCTAGGCCACAAGCTATCATCATCCCTTTGATCAAACCCTCATACTATTCTCTATTTTTGGTGCATTGAAATCCAAAATGATAGGCAAGGGGTTGGATTTCACTAGATGGAAATGTAATGATGGTAGTGGTAGTGGCCCCATCGGTAGTTGAAGCTTCATCAAAGTGCATGACCACCTCATAACCCTTGAGTACTTAGCTAATGATGTTAATGTACTTATCAGGGAACTCAAGATCTATGGTTGCTTGGTCATCAACAAGTAAAACTATGAGTTGTATAGCTATAGCTTAACCGTTCATTAAGGATTGAGAAATGTACTAAAGGTCAAGTTTTATGGTTATGGATTTCCATTAGGCTATATGGATTCTTTTGTAAAGGTTGGTTGTCATGGATTTGTGCATGTTATCCTTGCAAATGATGTTGACTTGGCTTCTAAAGAGGAAATGTCTCCACTTCTTCAATGAGAAGATTAGTGCTAGAAAATACTTCTCCACTTTAGTGTATCAAGTCTTGTGGGCAACTAATGCATGGCTAAGGTAGTAAACTAGCATCTTTGCTTCATTATCACATTTTTGATAATGTAGAGAAGTAATGGATGTGTTGGAGATGGAAAGGTAGATATAAAATTGTTTTCCTTCTTCTAGAGAATAGACTATTAGTAGTTGTGCTAACTCTTGCTTAAAATTTTAAAGACCTCTTGGCATTGAGTGGTCCACTTAGAGTGAACCCCTTTGTTAAGAAAGTGTTGCATGAACTATAATTTATTTGTAAGCCTAGTGATAAACTTGCAAATAAACTATAATCTACCTTGTAATTCCTAAAGCTCCTTAAGGTTGGTAGGTGCTACTAATTTGGATATGACCTTAACCTTATCAAGATTGACATGTATCACTATTTCAGATGCTGCTAAGCCAAGCATCTTACTAGTCTTTTCACAGAAGGCACATTTCTTAGGATTGAGCTTAAGCTCATACTTGAGGCATCATTTAAGCACAAGGTTAAGGTCATTAGCATGGTCATTGGTCACTTTGGACTTAATGGCTATATTGTCTATGTAATTGTTGAGCAAACCTAGCATGTAGTTAGTGATGATGTAGGTCATGACTCATTGATATATTGCTCCAGTGTTCTTAAGGGCAAAGGGCATCATGGTATACCAAAAAGTACCCCACGGGGTTGTGAAGTTCATGCTAAGTTGGTGTTATAGGTTAATCCTAATTTGGTTATATCCTAAGAATCCATCCATGAAGGAAAGCAAGGCATGTTTGGCCATATTATCAATAAGTTAATTAATACTAGACAAAGGGAAGTCATCCTTGATGGTCACTTTATTTAGGTCTTAGAAATTAATGCAAATATAGATACTCCTATTTTTCTTAGGTACTACCACTATGTTAAACACCCATTCTATGTAGTTGATAGCCCTAATGAAACCAACTTTATAGAGCTTTAATATTTCATCATGAACTACCAAGGCCAAATCAGGTATAATCTTGTGTACTTTTTGCTTAACTAGTCTAATCATAAGCTCAAGTAAGATGTTGTGTTTGACTAATCATGGATCTAGGCTTGGCATATCTTCATATGACTAGGCAAAGACCCTAATGTTTCCTTATAAGACCTCGGTGATGTCTTGATCCTATTGAGGTTCCAATGAGGAACTTAGTTTAAGGGTTTTCTCCTTACCACTACGTGTTTTGATAGGACCCACAACTAGAGAGTATTTAGTTATGTCACCTACCTCTAATTCAAGGGTTTTAACTAGGTTTTCAAGCCATTCTAGAGGTTTTTCTATCAAGGCTATGCAGTCAACAATACTCTTAGGCTCAAGATCTAGGCAATTAAGGTTGATATATCATTCTACATCACCATGGGCTCCACTCGGGCTCAAAGGTAGACTGATTTGCTCCAAGGTACTCATAATTTGATTCTACATGTCAACCAAAAGCATATTAAGTGACACTTTGATAAAAATGAATAAATAATGGTATAAGATTATGCAAATATATGCTATTCTAATGCAAATAGAATCATCTAAGGCTATAAATAGAGTAAAAATAAGTAAAAAAAAGTGTAACAAGGTAAAATAAAGGGAAGTATGAGAAATATGGCTACAAATGATCAAAAAGGATAACAATTTCACTAGTTTCAGATCTTAGTAGACCATGATGCTAGTGTAAAATCATGGTGGACTATAATGCTAGTTTAAGACCTTAGTAGGCCATGGTCACATGGTGTTAAATAGTGGTTAGGGAAGGTCAAACTCCACTATTTGATACCAATCAAAGGCTAAATAAAGGAAAATAAGGCTATAATAAGGTAAAAAAGGAAAATATAAGGTTGTATAAAGGGTATAAGAAGGCTATCAAGGTTAACAATGCAACATAAGGTTAGAAATAAGTCGAAACATCATGTAATAAGGCTAAATCAAGAAAAATAGGCTAAATATGTTAGAACGTGACTAATATAGTCAAAAGGGGTTAGGTTTTACTAGTGTTAGGCCTTAATGGACCATGGGTTGAGGCTACAAGGATATTAGGTGAGTTTGGCTATTAGTTAAGGTTGTTTCCAGCCTGTTTTGACATAGAAATTGAGCGATTTGAGGCTTCCATACTAGACCCCCTCTATTTCCATGCTAGCTAGTGTGGAAGAAGGGACCCTCAACATGAAAACCAAGGAAGTATGTTTTGGAGTGTCCAAAGGTCCAAAATCAAGTTTTAGGGACCTTCTTAGAGTAGCATAAGGCCAAATTTGTCAAAATTGGGGACTTTGGAAGTCAGTAAAGGCAAAAAAGAAGGTTCTTGATCTTAACCCCCCTATTTCCACATTGGCTAGTGTGGAAGGAAGGGGGTTCAATGTGAAAAACCAAAATCCAAGTAAAAATAGTGTCAAACATGGTTAAATAGGCTATTGGAATCTAGATCTAGGTGTTGTGCATCCTCTAACTTCGTTTTGAGGCCATTTGAGTTAGTTTTGAGAGTCAAAACATGTTGAAATGGCTTATTCCCCTTCTTCCACATTGAACACAGCATCCCCATCATGGAAGAATGGGGGGACACTTGTTCAATTATTTCAAGATGATTTGATAGCATGTTAACTAGGTTCCTACACTCCTAGGGCTATAGATTATGATTCTATAAGTTTCTAGCTAATTTTGGTCATATTTAGAGGTCATTCAAGGGCACCTAAGGTCTTACCCCCCTTATTTCCATGCTAGGCGAGTTTCTCCAGCATGGGGGAATGGGTGGAATAATTTTTGGAGGATAAAACAAGGTCAAAGAGGCATAATTTTAAGGCTATGAGGTCTTGGACTTCTTCGACATAGATTTTTGGTCTTTGGGAGTGTCATCTTGCCATCAAAAATGAAAAAGTAGCTTTCCCCCCTTGTTTCCACATTGCCTATCATGGAAGGGGCCTCTTCAAGCATGGATGGGGCAAGAATCTTAGATCTAGACCAATTTGAATCACAATAAACTATGCCTGTCAACTTCTAGAGTTATTGGGGTTAAGAGCTAGGGTTCTAAGTCAAAATTTGGTAATTTCAAGTGTTCCTAAGTGTTGGTTGGGATTCCTCCATTTTTTCCACCCTAGGGATGCCATGCTCAACATGGAAGACTCAGGGAAGTATCTTTTTATCTATTTGGGGTTAGTTTCCTAATGTGTGAAGGCTCTAATGGGTGATGACAATGTTCTAATGTGCATGGAAGGTCATTTGGTGTTATTTTGAGGTGTTTATGACCTCCAAATGAGTTGCATCCCCTCCTTAGTCTCTACATTGGCCAATGCCAAAGAGAGGGCCCTTAGCATGGAAGAATCATAAATCTTAGGTCTAGACTATTTTTGACCTTAATTGACTATGCATGTGTGCTCCTAGGGTTGCCAAGGTCGAGCAGTAGGGTCTAAGGTCAAAACTAGTCAATTTGTAGGCTTGCTAGAGAGTTTTTGGGGTTCCCCATTTCATCCATGCTAGCCATCATGGAAGAGATGAATCCTAGGATGGAAGCACTAAGGGACTCTATTTTTTGTTATCTTTGTCATTTCTAGCTATGCATGTAGGTCTCCAAGGTTGCTAGTATTGACTGCTACTACCTAATATCAAAATTTGGATCTTTTAGGGGTGGTTAGATGGTTTTTTAATGTTTTCACTTTTGTCCATGCTAGGGTTCTCATGCTTAGCATGGAAGATTGGAAAAATAAGGTTTTTGGCTATCCATGGTCAATTTTGGTGAGTTTGAGGATTTTAGGATGCACAAACATGGTCCCAGGACACACACAATGCTTTTTGGCATCTGTTTAAGGTATCCAAAGGCTATTTTGGAGTCCTTCTAAAGTTTTTTCCCTACTTCCATGTTGGCTAGATTGGAAGAGATGGCTTCCAACATGGATGAACTAGGAAAATCTAGTTTTGGATAATTCTTAACAAATTTGGGTATGCATGTGTGTCCACAGGGTTGCCAGTGTTGATTGTCAATGCTTAAAGTCAAAATTTAGCAGTATCGTGGCCTATGAGAGGTTTTATAAGCTTCCCTCTCCATCCACACTAGGGCTAGGATGCTCAGCATGAATGGAATCCTCCTTAGCATGGAGAGTCTAAGGGGGACTAGTTTTGGTTATTTTAAGTGACTTCTGGAAGTTGTCAAACTTTTGGAAGGGTTGGGTTGCTTCCAGATGTTAAATTACATGCAAAATTAAATAGTTTTATCTTTCCCCTTTTCATCCATTCTAGGAATACAATGTTCAACATGGATGGGGTCCTTCTCAATGTGGAATAACCTAAGGGGGTTGATGTTTGGCATTCTAGTGGCTTCTAGAGAGGTTGTCAAGGTTCCAATGTTAGAACTAGTTAGTTTGATGTTGTTTTCTTGCATCTAGAATCCCCACTAATATTCTTAGCTTCATCCACCTTATTTCCATTATTTATAGCATGGAAGAGGTCTCCCCTAATGTAGATAACTAAGAAAGTTAGATCTAGGCCAGTTCAATAGCCACTCAACCATGCATGTCAGCCCCTAGGATTGTCAGTGTTAATGGTCAATGCTTGGTGTCCAAATATAGAAGTTTGGAGGCTCTTAAGTGCCTCATGTAACCTCACACCTTATTCCACGCTAGACATGATAGCCTTAGCATGGATGAGAGGGTTATGGTATTTTTTTTATTATTTTAACCACTTTTGAGATCTTTGGAGGCTCTAGAGGGTTCTAATAGGGTTTAGGGATTACCAAGTGATGAGAAGCGAGGTACCCCTATGCTCAACCATATGAATCACAAGTGTTCATGCATGATCTAGTCAAATTCTATGGATGGGACTAGTTGTGGTATCTAGATCATTATGCTTTGATCACAGTTCGTTGTCTTCCCACTTGAACTAGTGGTAGCTTTTTCATGTATGGTTTAGTCCAAAGTGAGGCATATGATGTTGTCTAACTCTATGATACTCCTAATCATGAAAAATAGATGAATTAATTAAGCTACGGAATAATGGAGAGTAAAATATAAACTAGCCTATGTTCAATGAGAATCCATTCTTAATTTTCAATACATGCCTTGAAACTACTTCTAGGATTTCCAAGTGTATGTCACTGGGTGTTCGAAATGATACATAGTTGGATTACCAAGTACTTATACTCAAGCATTCATGACTAAGGCATATGCATTTTTCTTAATGAAAAAAAATAGTAAATAGTAATAAATGGAAATGTTAACTAAAGGAAATAGTAAATAATTAACAATTAAAAGCAATAATAATCTAAGTGGATGTTGCAATGATGAGTGTAATCTCAATATTTATTTCCATTCATGTAATGTGTCCAAGTACATCATACTCAAACAAAGGTATCATATAATTACAAACATCACATTGAAGGCATGCACTGGCAATAATAGAACTCTAAGAAAGACTATCAAAAATTAAAAACTAAAACTATCTTCTCTATTATTTTTGTATTTCCCCAACCATGCATCCAAGTGTTGTATTTATAAGATACTATAGAGGAGATGATATCAGATATTTAGCATTTCTTTCTAGCTCCAATATCACATATCTGATATCAAGGCTACAATATCATGTATCCAAGATTAGGGCTAATAGATTCATGACTCATCATACCCCCACGACTAAGTGAAAACTCATCCTTGAGTCAAACAAAATGAGGAACACGTTCTTTAGAAAATATTGGGAAGGTACGAGATTACTAACTAACTTAGAAAACAAAACAAAAATTGACTCTTATATGTCACAATGGTGTAGTACAAAAATGGGACATAATATTACAAGACAAAAACTAGGAAGCACATGTGATGCTTGGAGGTGGTGACTCCTCTATTGGTTACTTCCCTTTATCACTAGTGATCAAGCAATGCCTGCAACTTTTCTTCTTCCATCCATTGGTCATGTACCATCCAAGTTACTAAACCAATGTGTGCTGGCACCAATACAACCCAATGATATGGTAGTTGTAGAAACATTTCATTGGCCTTCATGTACCATGCTGCAAACTGTTGTCATTCTTCCTCAAAGGTCCTAGCTTTTTCTCTCAATTCATGATAATCTATAAATATCCTAGCTAGGTTTGAGGCAACATCCCTCTATTTGTGGTAGTAAGATTTAACCACTTCCAATTTCAAGTTTGCTATATGGAGCTTTTGCAAAGCATCTTTTCTATCCACAAACTCTTTATCATATAATGCATAAGTGGTTGCTACCTATTTCTCTAGCTCACTACGAGGTTGACTTGCTATTAACATGGCAAGGTTGGCATATCTAAGGTTAGTCAACACCATGTATTCTTTCAAATCTTTGATTTGTACATTTTTATTCTTTACTTTTTCTTAGTGGACCAAAGCATAGCTATCCAAAATTGGCTCCTACTCAAGATTTTTGTGCTGACAAGGAGCTAATGTGGGCTTTATTCATCTAGATATCTTTTTCATTTATTTTCTTATACATGCTTTCTTTGTCATGGAATTTTTCCTTCAAATTTTCATGCTTCTTGGCCTCATTCTATCACACATTGATTTCTATTGCTAATTTTTGTTGAATAGTGTGGACCTCCTTCATTGAGAGGGTTTTTTTTTCTTTGGTCAATCTATTGATGTCCTAGTTAACCCTCACCATTTATTCTCTCAATTGGTGGAAACTTTTCTCTAGAATATTCTTTTGCTTTTGGACTATGATTAACCTTGAATTCTCAGCTACAAGTTTCTTATTTTCCTCTTGTGTGATAGTCAATGCCTTTTTAGAAGCATGGGATTGTGCATTAATAGTATAGGCATTACAAACTACTTTTTCTTTTTCTTACTTAGCAACTCTATTTTCTTTAATTAGCTTGGCCAACTATTCTATCTTGAATTGTTCTAGGTAGTCAGGCATAATAAAATGGGCAAGATCTTGTTGTTCAGCTCTCAAGGTGGCCAGCTCTTATTGTAATCTTTATGCTTCTATTTTTGAATGTTCTACCCTAACTTTAGCCATGACTAGCTTTCCTTTAGTGGTGATGATATTTGATTGTGCTATAGTGAAATCACTAGGGATGTCAAAAAAAGTAGTCATCACTTTCCCTATCTACAACAATCGACTCAATACATCCTCATGCACTGCAAGAGTCATCAAAGTCTCAACAAGCATTTGTGCATCTCTAGCCCTAGTTAGATCCACTGGGGTCACAACAAGCACATTGAATTATTATTTAACATGATTAGTTATTACCTTTGCTGCACCATAGCTTCTCTAGTTTCAAGCATTACTTGAAAGGATGTAGCATTTTTAGAAATTTTCCTAGACCACTAGGATTCTCCTCCTGATTATAATGAGATCTCTCCCCTTGTTGGATCAGCTGAAATAGTGGGCTATATGACAACATTGATTGCTTTGAAGAGATTGGATTCATCCCTAATTCCTTGATTAACAGCTTCTAAGATTTTCTGTAAATGGCTCATTGAGGGCCTATTATCTTATAGTAGTAGTGGTGGAGCTTGTGTTTCTAGGCACTGTTCAGGCTCATGTTGTACTTCTACTTCAATCTTTGCTTCCTTCTCTAGTTCTTACTCTTCACCAAGATCTTTTGTTAGTGTCACAAGTTTAAGGAGTTTGGTGAATGAGGCATTTTGAGCCTTCTTGGGAATATCATTCATATATCCTAGGATTCTAGCACATTTGCATAACTTTTTGATTAGGCAAGGGAATTGGAGTGTTGGTTTCCCTACCTTTTTCTTCTTAAATTGCCTCTAAATTTTAGCGAAGTAAAATTGGAAAAGGTTGACCATGTATTTTCCCATTAAGATAGAACTTCTCCTAACCACATATGTTGAAATCCTGTTAAGTCCTTTGGTTGGAAAGAGATGGTATGTACCAATCTTTAAGTATGTCCTCTCTTCCATTGTTATTTTATTATATGTTTTATCTTCTTTGCCATATGTCGATTTTAGCCATAGTTTTTTTGGTGTCAGGGTTAGATCTAGTGGATAGATGGGCTACCCTAGCCTCTTCATTTGGAGAATTCAAAGCTACTGCAATTCCCTTGATTGAGAAAGAGACATTAACTCCATAGATGTTTACAGTGGTGCCTTTGTCGTTGTTCTGCCAAAATTGATGAGTCTCACCAAGGTACCATTCACCACTATCCAAAAGAATGGGCCACAAGGGTGATTCCTGAAGTTGCATCTGAATCACCTCTAGAGAAAACTCCATAAATGGACTGAAATTCATTTCCACGATGACTGAGGTCACCATGAACTTTTCTTGAATGGCCATGAGGCAATCAGGGGGCAACATGAGATGTTGTTCCTACATAGGAGTTGGTGGTTCTGTGGCCTCTCCTTGGACCAACTGTCTAGTAGCAAGGGCCTCTTAGTGGATGCTGAAAGAGTGGGCTTCCTACTCTTTGTGCTCTACACATTCACCTTGTTCACCTCAGCCACCTCATGGATGCTTAGGTGCTCTTTATGAAGGTTCTCCATGTGCACTTGTTTTTGGGGCCATTTGCAATCAAGTAAAGATCAAGTGTTACTAAGATTGTATTCTTTATCATTAATCAGTTTATGTTTTACTTGTTACCTTAGTTCATTAAGTTCTTAGTTCATGTGACTACAAAGTTAGAAAATTTTTTAAGAAAGATCCCCAAAAAGTGTCTATCTCATCATACAACCATACACAATTGATTTCATTTTTCTTAGGTGTCACTTATTATGATGGTTGTGGTCCCTTGGGTGGAAAAATTAAGGTTTCTGGCACTAATACGATTGATTATTCATGATAATGCCTAAATTTTTTAACACTCTTACCCTTATAATATCCTCTGGGTCATAGAAAATTATCAAAAATTGAAACAATTTTTCCACATTAGCACCCCTCCATACCCACACCCCCCCTCCCCCCTTGCTGACTAACTTGAACACTCCAGGTTTAGATAGGCTCAAACAGCACAAAAATTAGAGTGGTAGAGAGCCAAATATTGCAAGTTGAATGTGGGTGTGTAGATCTTTAAGTTGCAAGAGAAAATTTAAACAACTCCCCTAACTGCAAATGATGAGAATGAAGTTTGGGAACCATAGGGATCATATATATAGATATCAGGTGACCTGATATTGGGTATTCGACATCACATCCCACCCGATATTGGGTATGCAATATCAGGATCCAAGAATATGCATTGAATGGGACAATTGAGCATGGAAAATGAAGCTCTATGATTGGTTGGAAGGTTTGAGGTTAGGTCCATAGTTCTAGGATAACTAGAAAATCTATTTGAGGCATTGAAATTATGATAAGGTGGAGTTTTCATGTGAAAAGCTTTAGAAGAAGCAAGAAAAATGGCATTGAAATCAAGGTTGTGGATGGATCAAGTTACATGAGAAAGGAAACAAAAAAATGTAACAATTGAGCACTTGGAAAGTAAAGAATAATGTGGTTGTGTTAAACAAGTACAAGTCACAAAAGTTACACAAGTGGATCCTCCCCAAAGCAGGCTCCAGCCTATGATGCCCTTGTGTAATCACACCTACATAGGTCCATAGGCACTAAAGGGGTTGAATGCAATGCATACCTATGAAACAAAAAATACATGTTAAAATCACCAATTTGAGATAATAACTCTATGTTACACAAAACCACAAGTTATGATTACCCAGATAATGAGATGAGATGGACTATAAAAAGGATTGCAAAAATTGGAACATGAGGTGTCTTAGCATGGGCACAATGAAATCTTGTGTGTTATTAATGGTTAAATAATCATGAGTTTTTCTTTCCAAGATTCAAACCAAGTTCACATCACATTGCAGTGACACTGCATCATTTCATCACATTGACAGACAATCATAAGACTATCATAGTAGTGAGGAGTAACATCACTTGGTGTTTTGTCCAAGGAGGAGCTAATTTATGGCACACATGTTTTTTCTTTTTTCTTTTTGAGTTTTGAGAAGCCACCAACCTTCAGGCATGTGTACATGTCTTTCCAGTGGGACCCAGAAAAGTTTATTTAGTGTTATTTTAGGGTACCCATACTTCCATTTTTCATTAGATCTACAAGGATTTGTTACAACCTCAACAACATGATACAACATACAAAAGTGGCTAAAGAGAATCCACAAATCTCCTTGATGTCACAACCCTTATATTCTACCTTGGTTCTACACTCTTTTACCCAAACACAATGACTATGAAGTTATTTTTAGTCTCATGGTAAAAAAATATATCATTATGACTATAGCAATAACCTCTTATTCATGGCATGGGTGGATGGATGTCATGGTATTAATGTCTAAATAATCAGTCCCTTATGACTTGACAACACAAAGAAAACCTCACCTCAATGGCAACATGATCATTTTATTTACAAGTGAAATTACACAACAATGAAAATGAAAACAACAAATAGAAAAAATTGGAAGAAATGAAGAATTATTTCAAGAAATAGAAAAATGACAAAAAATTAAAAAATAAAGAGATGAAAAAAAACTTAAGAATCCTGAAGCTTAGAATGGGGGGTAATCCCCACGACTAAACATTTGGCTATGACAAGGATTAATTAATGGACAAATAGGATCCATGCATGTATGAAACATTGGTAACCATTCATGCCCTAGCCACTAGGTGTTTGTTGGTGGTGTGATGGCTAGGTAGAAAAATCATTGGTCACACACTTGATTGTTAAATGTCTAGTGGGTCAAGGTATGAGGTGTGTTAACATTATGGATGTTTGGCCCATGATTGCATCCTTGATCATGATATGGTATGCATCAATTTATTTATCTCCCCACACTATTAGATTCATTATTTGGGTTTGGGATTGGAGTAATGATGGACGGTGACCCTTGTGTATGATCAAAGGACATTGGTTGTGAAAAGGGAGGTGTTGCACCATATTAGCATTATGCTGGTTTGGATGATGTGGTAGATTCATGAGTCTTTTGCTTCAGCTTATGGCCTTTCCTCTAGAAGGGACATTTCCTATGTTGTAATTGAGATCCACTGGTGTCAATTTGTTTTTTCACATTTGTAGCACAAGTGACATTTGTTTGTTGATATTGTGGTGTCAAACCATTCCATGTTGCTAGTGGTGGCATATAATGAGGTGGAGTATGAGAATATCAAGGGTAGGATGGGTGGTAAGAGGCATGAGGTAGTGATCCTTCAAGGGATGTCATGGGCTTATGGTACTTGGGAGAGTGGTAGTGATGATTTGAAGTAGAGGGTGTAGACCTGGTTGGAGAAATAGGGTGTTGAACATAATATCTATGCTATTTTGGCAGATATGGTTGATTTGGTGGTGGCCTCTACCATGATTATAGTTGTTTCCACTGTTGTGGATGACTATTTTAAGGCTGGTAATAAGTCCCCCTAGGATTGTACAATTGGTTGTGGAACTATCTATAATTACCTTGTGGAAGAGGAAATCTCCTAGGCATGTGCTTTTGCACAAACTTTGGATTTAAGGCACCTACCCAATACTCTTGTAGATGCAACAAGACTGGGCAATGGCCCTTCAGATGGTCATATATGTAGATGTCACATCAATTATCTTTGTTTGTGGTTGAGTCTATAGCCTCACTTTCATTAGCTATTTTTCTCATTTGTCGAAAAGTATTCCTAGTTTTTTCTTAATTTTGTATCCTTTGTTTATTGTGATCACTTGGTTTATTTTGCATGATCCTCTTCTCAACCTTCTCAATGAGAGTTGTAACATTTTCATATATCCATTTGGACATCCTATTAAACTTTGCTTCAAGTTCAACAATAGACTTCTATATTGGCAAGGTTTGTTGTGGAATCACCTTGTCGAGAGCTACCTCTTTCTCCATACCATAGATATGGACCTCCTTTTATTGAAGAGTTGGATCCCATTGATATTTACTTACATTCTCCCATTTTCATATCTCTCCTTCTTTTTTTACCACATGCTCAACTAGCTCTTAGATCTTATGGGCTTGAAGCTCGTATAATTGCCTTGGGGCATACATCCCAAGGGTCTTCCTTACGTCATTACAAATTCCATCTATGATCTGGAAAAGTTGCCTCTCCTTGGAGAAACCATGGCCTGGGCATCTATTTAGTAAGTCATAATATCTATCTATGACCATGTCCAATATTTCATGTTGTTCTTTCATACACTCTTGGATCCATCTCCTCAAGTTAGACACCCTCACATAGGTTTGGTATTTCTAGTTGAAAAGTTCTAGCATTGTGGACCATCATTAGATTGAATTTGGTCTCAAAAATCTATACCACATATTAACTTTATCAATTAGTGTCCTATGAAAGAGTTTAAGCTTTTGTCATCCACTTTCAATGTTGTAGAAAGCATAGGCATCATGGAAGACTTGTAAATGATGTGGATCTAAATCAGAGCCTCTTGCTAATTTAGGAATATTATCCATATCAACCTTGGATATACAACTCTTTTTATGATGCCTACAAGATATCTTGATGACCTTTGTAATGTGAATTAGGCTCTTAGTGGCCAACAAGGGTTCATTTTCATCAAATAGGTCATGAGGAAAATTCCTATCTCTATTTGTTTGATCATGATGATGCTATCTATATTCATGGTGATGTCTTTGACTTTTCTCGTGGGTTCAATTTCAGTTTTTAGTCCAACCCTTTAGTGGAGCCTTATCTCCATCCCTGTAACGATAGAAAACGTCGGCAGTTGGAAATACCAATCGAGGTTCCGTGTACACAGTTTTAACCACGGATCTGCGCGAGGGCTATGCTGGAAAAAGCGAATCCGCGGCACCCTGAACGGTCTTGTTGATCAGACAGGGACTTATAGGTCAGTAAAACGATGAAGACTAGCGTACTACTGTTATCGATCACTCCCGTTATTGGAAAGCCATAAAGAACAGCGTACAGACTAGCCGGGCGTTAGTAGAGTAGAGGATGCAAATCGAACTCCTAGCTCAGAAAAGTCGGGACTAGAGGGACTACTACACCAGCGTTCAGGAATGGGGGCAGAAGGAGAAGGACCACAAGCACCTATATAAAAGGGAAAGTGCCGCTTATCGAAAACACTACCGTGAGTCTGCCATCAAAGCTCGGTCCCTGGAGGTTTTCGTTGACACGATCAGAGCGTTGGAAGCTTTTAAGAAGTTCGAAGAGCAGGTGACCGTAACTGCTTCCTCGGAGAGGGCAATGGTTTTCCCTGGGAATCAGGCTACGATCCCTACCTTCTTCCCGGATCCGCCCCGCTGGAGTGGCGTGGAGAAAGGGAAGGTGAAAGCTGGAGCTGCGTTGGGCGAGGATGTGTGACCAGACCTGATGGAAGACGAGATTATGCAGCGCCTATGGGCTGGCCTGGACAAGCTCCCCTTTGCTGCGGAAGTAGGGACGTCGCGAGTAAGTTTATGCATGACTTAGTCAGAAAGTTTACTGGTTTGTATTGTCTATTCTAATTTTTGAGTTTATTTGGCTTTAGGTATCAGAAGAAGATAGGGAAAATATGCCAGTTGAGGGGCTGGGAGAGAAAACAGAGGAAGCAGCGGAGGAACGCAAGAATGAAGAGCGTTCTCCTATGAAGCCATTGCCGGAACGAGAGCCTCATGAAGGGGCAATCTTTCATGAAGGCATAATTCCCAGAAAAGATGGCCCACTGGAGGACGACCTTTTGGGGCTAGATTCAGAGTTAAGAGATACCGGTGATAGTGGCATCAGAGGGAATGCGTAATTATTATTTACGCAAAATTTTATTGATGCAAGGTTGGGTGTTGTTCTGAATAATTGTTGACGGATTGCTGTAAAGTCTAATGAATATTTGAAATGTTAATCAGTTTGTTGTTTGACTTTTTATGCTTTTGTCTGCGTCAGCGCGAAAATATATATGTTAAGGATTCTGTCTAAATGATACTGATAGGATTTCATAACTAATTTAAGGCCATTGCGGGTTGGTTGCGCATTCCAGCATAAATGGTTATAGTATACAATACTGCGTTACTAGTTTAAAGTCGTTGCGGGCCTGTTGCGTGTTGCATGGAAAGCGTAAATAATGATAGTTTCGGATGGCTAGTTTAAGGCCGTTGCGGGCTGATTGCATAAATTACGTACAACGGTATGAACAGGTTGATTTTGTATGACTAGTTTAAGGTCGTTGCGGGCTGATTGCGTAAATTACGTACAACGGGAATCTTGTATAAATGCGTGAAGTAATGTGAAAGCGTAGCTAACGCGGGTACGATAAAACACGCAAAAATGCAAAGCGTAAATACGGAAAGAAAATATACTGTAAAAGTATGTTGAAACAAAAGAAGCTGTTATGGGGAGTACGCTAACTTACAAGAGAATGGTGGTACACGCAGAAGACCATTGTTCAACCGTCGATACGCAATTGTCTCTTAATGGCCTTTACATTGAGCGCTGCGTAAGGGCGAGGAGGCTCGTGTTTTGACTCCTCTACGCTGTCATTCGGAAATGGAAGGTCAGCCCAGGCTAGGCCGTCGTCATTGTTGTCGGTTTGTTTAGGGGCTTGGAGATGGGACTGATCATCGGTTGTTTCAATCTCCGAACCCCGTTCTTCTTCGATGTTATTGACGGTCCTGGGGGTGACCTCGTCGCCGCGTATGATGAATTCCCCTCCGGCGTAAGGCAGGTGTATCTCTTGGTGTATCAGTGACGAAACCGCCCTTAGCTGGGCTAACCACGACCTCCCTAAGATCAAGTTGAAACCAGGCATCTCCTCGACGACTAAGAATGTGGCTTCAGTTGGAAATTGATCCCCCGCCACAAAATCAATACGCACCATCCCCTTGACTTGCACCCATGCTCCGTTGAACGATTTTACGTAGGCTGTCGTCGTGGGAGTGATCTGGTCGACCAAGCCTAGCCTATCCACTATGGAATAAGGAACGACGTTAGTTGCTGCGCCATCATCTACGTGCACCCTCCGGATCCGATACTGACCGACCCGAATGGTAATGAACATAGGCTCAGTCGTTACTTGACCTTTCTCCGGGTTGCCTTTGATGGACTCGTCAAGAAAGGTCAGCGAGGTAGGCTTGGATTATTTAGCTTTGGAAGGAAACATGATAGCGTGTATCGCTTTCTCTTCTGCTGGTAAGTTGACATCCACTGATCTGGATGACAGCATGCATACCATAGCCTCACGGTGTTCTCGAGACGTCATCAGCAAGTCGTACAAGCTTAGCGTTGTGTTCTTTTGCTTAAGAGCCTATTTCACCTGCGTGAATACATCAAGGAGATTTTTCTCTCGGCCAGATTGTTTATCCCCCTTGTCCTCTTCCATTTGGCCCAAGAGACGAATCTCTCGAGGCGGAGCTGTGTCAGTGGGGGGGTTGTTCTTTCTCCTGCCAAGAGAAGGTGGCTGCGTTTCTGTACCTTTAGCCTGCTTCTGAGGCACAGACAAAGGCACAAAGGCCAGGGGCCTGGGCTTAGGGAAGCCTGGCGTAAGGTGGTCTTTTGTAGCATTAACTGTAGTGTCCTCCTCCTTTCGCTTAGGAGGCGATGACTGGTTATTTTGATCGGAAGTCTGCCCCTGCATGAGAGGAGCAGGCCGTGGTTCCGACGCCCTGATAATGAAGGGTGCTCTAGGCTTGGGCGCGGACGGAGCCGTGGCTTGAGTGCTGCCGCGTGACTGAGGGCGTACCTGAGAAGGTGCCCGTATGATGAAAGGTGGCTGTGAGGCCCCACCGGCTGCCGCTGAAGTAGTTGGCCCCCTTGGTGAGCTGGCGGGCACGCGCAAAACAAAAGGCTATTTTGGCGGTCCCTTACGCTCACCGTCCGTACTCACCACAGTGATTGTATAAAGATCGTAGTTTGCATTCAGCGGGTCCTTATATACATGCAGTGTTTGGTTTTTAGGACGCGTTGGGTTACTGCTGTCTAATTTTAGATGACCTTCGTCAATCATGCGTTGAATGTCGTCCTTCAACGCCCAGCAGTAATCTGTGTCGTGACCACACATCTGGTGGTAGTCACAGAAACGGTCCAACTGAAAAGATCTTGGAACTGCTGATTTGTTAGGTAGGGCTAAAGAAGGATCCTTCAGCAGTTCACAGTGACGTCTGTGATGCTTCAGGGCTTCCTCAGACACCTTCTTAGGTTGAATGTGTCCTGCCGCTAATAGTTGTTTCAGCAATTCAGAATGCTTTACAGGTAAAGCTGCATATTTTGAATGATCTTTACGCTCAAAATTTGGCTTTGGTTGGGGGGGGCCTTCAGGGGCAGCTGTGGCTTGGCTGGTGCCAGCACCAACCGTGGCCTCGAGAGGCACTTCCGTGGGTGCCTTCTTGTTCTTGTTCTTTGCGTTTTCAGTCAGCGCGGCTACCGTCGTTGTTGCCGCCTTACCCTTGTCTTTGGCCTTGTTGTGTGCATTCCTGTAGGCGACATACGCCAGGTCTTTGCTAGCCTCCGTAGCATCTTGGATGCCTCTAACATGTGCGAAGGCCTGATGTAGGTTACTGAGGGAAAGGTAATACAGCTTCGACTTGATGAAGTCGTTGACTGCCCCTTTGAACATAGCGACCGTATGTGAGTCTGCAATCGGTTCGCGGATCTCATTCAAGGTAGCAGTCCAGCGCTGTATAAACTTTTGGACAGGCTCGAGCGGGTCTTGTTTCACCCCCATGAGCTGATCCAGTGTGACTTCCGGCTTCAGGTTGTATTTGAAGCGGGTCACAAACTGAGTCAGCAGCTCTTCCAAGGTC
>MNCI01019113.1:631797-650175 GCA_015680685.1 Gnetum montanum | reverse complement strand
TGCCAGGAAAGGGAAAAGACAGGCGGGATCGACCGGCCGCTGGCGGGGCAGGGACCCCGATAGGTGGGGGAGCCTATGAGGACCACCACCCGCTGGTCTACGCAGGGGGGTTGACCGCTGCCTGCTACGCGAGATAAGGATGTAAATACTGCAGTACCCCCTGTGAAACATACGTTGCTGGTGCGACCGGGAGTTGCGCGCTGTACACCACAGATTGGGTCTGTTGCACCGCCGGGTTGGCCCATTGACCTGCAGCAGGCTAGTGGGCATAAGTTGGTTGGACGGCTGCGGTAACCTGTTGGGTCGGAGGGGGCGGATACAACAAGGTTTGCGCCGGGCGCGTCGCAGATACGTTGTAGGGTCGTATTTGAGGAATGAAGTGGGGTGCAACGGTCGCCGGGACCACCACTGGGATGTTAAGTACGCATGGTGATGAAACTGCCCCTGCGTTATTGTGGGGAATTTGTACTTGCAGCCCAGACGGTTGCGTAGTAGCCTGTGGAAGGACAGGGACGTGCATCTGTGCCGTCGGGGCCGTGTTAAGAGAGGTGTCCTCTCCGTTGGAAGGAAAGAGGGGATTTGCGTACGTATGGGGGCTCAGGGCATGGAACGAAGGTTCCAGAGTATGAAACGAATGTTCCGACTAGGCCGCAAATTCGTCCTCTTCCAACTCCCCATGCTAGGGCTCCAGCACCACTTGTGAAGCCTGGCCTTTTGCCATGACCAACTGCGTAATAAGTTCGTGTTGGTGTTCAGTCAAGGGGATTATGTCATAAGCTGTTGGCTTAAAATCATAGCCCCCTCGGTGGAGCACCTCGAAGTTCCGTTTCGCTTCAAGCTCGGCTCGGCTGAGAGCCAGCCTTGCCTGGATCTTAACGCATATGAAATTGTATTCTTCAGGGGTTATAACCGTGAAAATAGGCTCTTTTCCCTAAAGCCGCAATGAACAGCGCAGTGGTCCCTGCGATTCTATTGCACCCGGAGCTGGTCGGGTGACAATAGGGTTCATGGATGTGGCACCCAGATCAGTATGGGCCATGGCAGTTGTGGTTGTGTACAAAGAATCCATTGGGCAACAAGATTAATGATAAGTGATAGCCGGCTCTAAGGAATAGTTGGCAACAAAAGCTCAAAATAGGCTTTCTACCCTGTAGGATTTCAAAGAAATCGTCCATGCAACCGATCTATACCATGCGATTGACCGTAGACTTTCCTAGAGGTCTTACGTCTATGGTTTAGGGTATGAATCACTATCAGGGTTACCCAAAATATTCGGATCGGAGCCTGAAGGCCCTCCTTCTAGCATTAGAAAACTGTAACGATAGAAAACGTCGGCAGCTGGAAATACCGATCGAGGTTCCATGTACACAGTTTTAACCATGGATCCGCGCGAGGGCTATGCTGGAAAAAGCGAATCCGTGGTGCCCTGAATGGTCTTGTCGATCAGACAGGGACTTATAGGTTAGTAAAACGATGAAGATTACGGATCTTTGCGTGCTGCGATTTGATTCGGGGGATCGTGAAATGGGAGGAAAATGACGTGGATGGACCGCTACAATGATAACGTCAAACACGCCGAAGAGATGTTAATCAGGAGAGAAACGCGTGATTTTCAAAGATCTATGCTTTGATGTTTGAAAGAATGTATGATTTATATTTCACGTTACAATGGGAGAGACCCCCAATAACCTGATGCAAAAAATGAGCACAAAACAACAAGGAAACTGTCCAGACAGAAGTTCGATCTACCTCGTAAGCCAAAGCTGGGATGCAAGGATGGTCAAGCTCTGAAGTCTGCCGATCAACTGTTTCTGACTGGTAGAGTCTGCAAACTGGGCGAGACGATCTTGCAATCCCTATTCTGCTTCTTTGCTTCGGGTAGGTTCTACTCAGGGCAGGGATCGCTAAAGGAGAAAGGTCGTATCTTCCCCGAAGAAATGATTTCTCCTATTGCTAAGGCTCAAGTGCACTGTGCTCTGTTCTCGCTGAAGGATGGTGCTGTCGGTAGTTGCCAAAAGGTTGCTCTTTGTTTCTCCGCTCAAGGTATGCTTCCTTGCTCAGAAAATGCTCTTGCCCCTTTGACTTCTCGCCAACAAAAGTGATAAGTGCTCTGGTGCTCAGAAAAAAAATAATGCCTCTGCTTCTCTGATTTGCCTCCCCCCTTTTGTACCTTTGTCAACTGAGGTATTTATAAGCCGTGATGCTCCATGGAAGAGGCACAACCCTGATGACATGGGTCCCGGATATTTCGGGTCCCATTGACCATTTTAAGTCAGACTGTGACTATGCACAACACGCTCGTTTGCGCGTTGTGCGTGTGAAGAGCAGGTACATGTTGAGCATGCTTCAATTGCTTTCAGGCTATATTAGACTCATCCGTATTGTGTTGCGTGTATGAGCATACTCCGGTATAAAAAACAATAGGCTCAAAATTGTTTTACACTCACTACGCAGCTGCGCGTAACAAAGCGTAGACAATGTCTAACTTACGCTCATTACGCAGCTGCGCGTAATGAAGCGTAAATAATGTGCAACTCACGCTCACTATGCAGCTGCGCGTAACTAAGCGTAGACAATGTCTAACTTACGCTCACTACGCAGCTGCGCGTGATGAAGCGTAAACAATGCCTAGCCTTAATGATGAAATACGCAATGGTATGCACCACTGCGTAACGAGCGTAAAGACAAGTTATTCATACGCCATGAGAAAAAAAATGTCACATTGTTATGCTTCTCTAGACTCTGCCTTCGACTACTTTGGAGCTTATTACGCTCATTACGCTGCCGTGCGTAATAGAGCATAAACTTGTCCCTGAACAAAGCTGATGCACGCTTTTGCTTGAATTGCGAATCTTTGCCTGAGGCCGACTCGTAATTTTCACGGTGTTTCAATACCTATGTTCATCTTCATCAGAACTAGATGTTGAAGGGGAAGAGGAAGATGAGGAACTGGAAGGATTACCATGAATTTTGTTGTATTCCTCAGGGTCCCTTAATTTATTGTTTCTTGGTTCAAGGAGGTCTTGGGCCTTGAGGCCTCCCTTAGTTTAGGACTTACATCATCTTCTCCAAGATCGTCTGCCTTAGGTGAATGTAGTCTTTGAGTGTCATCCAAGTAGTCATAATCATAAGAAACCCTTGCATAAAATTGGTCACTCCAATTTTCTTCATTGTATATCTCATTATTTATCTAATGAATGCATTTGCTATACAATGCATTGTCACTTCCATGTGAGAGAGACGTTGTTGGTTTATGGTGTGTGTAAGTTAATATCTTTTGAAAGATATATTGTTAGTACCTTTACAGTGATCATGTATAATATAACTAATCTAGATAACTAGCATCATCCCTGGCAACAATGCCAATGATGAGCAGTGAGGTACCCCTATGCTCAACCATATCAATCATAAGCATTCACACACGATCTATTCGAATTCTATGGATGGGACTAGTTGTGGTATCTAGATCATTATGCTCTAATTGCAGTTCACTATCTTCCCACTTGGACTAGTGGTAGCTTTGTCACATAGGATTTAGTCCAAAGTGAGGCATATGATGTTGTCTAACTCTATGCTACTCCTAATGATGACAAAGAGATGAATTAATTAAACTACTGAACAATGGGGAGTAAAATCTAAACTATTCTATGTGAAATGAGTATCTGCTCTTAATCATCAGTACATGCCTTGAAACTACTTATGGGATTTCCAAGCATATGTCATTGGGTGTGCCAAATGATACATAGCGGGATTGCCAAGTACTTACACTTAAGTGCTCATGACTAAGGTGTACGCATTTTTCTTAATGATAGAAATCGTAAATAGAAATAAATGTAAATGTTAACTAAATAATAAATAATTAAAAATTAAAAGAAATAATGATCTAAGTGGATTCTACAATGATGGGAGTAATCTCGATCTTTATTTCCAATCATGTAACATGTACAAATACATCACACTCAAACAAAGGTGTCATAGAATTACAAACATCACATTGTGGGCATGCATTGGGAATAACAAAACTCTAAGAAAGATTATCAAAAATTAAGAGCTAAAACTATCTTCTCTATTGCTGTTGTATTCTCCCAAATGAGCACCCAAGTGCTATATTTATAGGATAGTATAGAGGAGATGATATTAGATATCTTACATTGCTTCTTAGCTCTGATATCACATATCCAATATTAGGGCTGACAGATTCATGAATCATCACCAGGGTAGGTTATTTGGCTATTTTCATCATAATATAGGTTTTCTTCCATACACACTAGGTTTTCACACTGCCTTCATGCTAGGTAGCATGGAGGGAAGATTCACCAACATGGAATAGGTCATGGATGGATAATCAACTTGTCTAAGGATCAATCTAAGCTCTAGGAGACTATGAGGGAGTACTAGGATTTGAGAAATTGCTACTAGGTAGTCAATTATGGTAATTTTGGTCATCCCCCCCCCATCCATCCACATTAGGGCTGGCATGCTCAACATAGATGAAGCTTCCCCTAGCATGTAACTATTAAATTCCAAGGTGTTGACCACTTTTGACAAGGTCTGATGATGTTCCAAGGTTGTCTAGGGTGCTTAGAGGGGGTTTAGGTTATGTGGGCCTACTTCAAGGGTCAAACTTAGGCTGGATGGGTGCCAAGGGGTAAGAATGGATGCCACCCCATTCTTCCACAATGGACAGTGTTTCCCTAGCATGGAAACCTGAGTTGTCCAATTTTATCCATGTCTAACCCCTCTTAGGAGCCCAAGGTTGAAAGAGGTAGGTTTTGGCTATTAAAAATGGTAAAAGGTTATGTTTTAATGGTTTTATGAAATGGGAGGCACGTATCCATGCTTGGCATGATATCCCTAGCATGGATTCATGGGAGTTAAGTTTTGGTTATGGCTTTATGTATTCAAAGGATTAAAACCTAGCATTAATGAAATTTTCAAGCTAAGAGTTAAGGTGTATGGTGGGGTCTACTATTCAAAAATTTGAAAATTTGAAAAGTGAGTTATTTCTAACTCATCCTAGAATAGAAGAGACTCCCCCTCCCTTCCCCTTTACACTTCAATGCACTTGGAGTTATGGTGCACTAAATTGGCAACTAGGATTGAGAGTTGGACGTTTAGGTTTTGATGGAGTTTTTATTGTGAAATTTCATAAGTTTCAACCATAATCTTAATTATGGAAAAAATTCATTGGAGAAGAGCTTAATGAAATATTTTTTTTAGTAGACACAACCAATGTTTAGTGTGGAAACATCCATTCTCCCTTGTAGCTAGTGTTGAACCTTTATTTGTCTTAGATTTCAACCATTTTCAATGTTGATCTAACTATGGCACCCAAGCAGTGTAGAGGGAAGAGCCAAAATCTAAGAATCCAAAAGATAAATGAGCATGCAAGGAACCTATTAGGGCTACCTAGACCTATCTCAATCTAGGCTTCATCCATGGATATACCAAGGTAGGTAGTTCTAACAAATTTTACTTTGGTTTCTAGTTGTTTTTCTTATCTTTTTCTAGCCATGTGTGGGGCCATTTTCTTTAGATCTATGCTGATGGAGGGGGTAAAACAAAATTCGAATGAAATCCCACCTCTTATTTTTGTCTTTTCTATGTAGATCTATGGTCGTTTCCTTGCTTTGTCTTTGGTAGATTTGATTTTTAAAATTAGGTTGCTTGTTTTCATGCTTTTTCCATAATTTGGGGATAGGGCTATTTTTCTCAGATCTAGGCTTAAATTTTCATCAAAATTCAATTCTAATGAAATCATACCCCCTTATATTAAAGTTTTTTTAAATTTTTATTGATTTTTTTGGCTAATTTGGCTATATTTTCATGGCTATGCTAAGTTAGGTTTTATGAATTATTAGCTTTTTTGGTGATTTTTGTGTTTAAAAAGTAAGCAATGTTGTATATTTTTTCCTAAGAAAATGGATACATATTTTTAAAATTTGATAGCATGAGTTTGTAACCCTACCTTTAAGCTTTCCAATGGCTATCTTTTCATTCAAATTGGATTAATAATGATGAAGTTATGGTTGTTTTCATGACGCCATGTAAGGTTTTTTATGCCATTTTTTAGAATTCCTTTTATATTCATGAATTTTTTCTAAGTAACCTGTAGTGGTTTTGGAAAATTTCTAGCTCTTTTTTCATAGGTATTGGCTTCAGCTTTCCAACAGAGGTGGAACCACTCCATTTGGATTAGAAATGAAGTTTTAATGAATTTTTCATTAAACTTATGTTAAATAGGGGTTTGTACTATATTTAGATTTTCCTCCAAAATAATGAATTCTTTTTGAATAAATGGAAAGGGTTTTGAATTTTTGTTAAGTTTTGGTGGCATATGGCTTGATTTAATCTTTCAAATGGTGGTGGAATCACTTCATTTGAAGCTCAAACGAATTTGTTGCAAATTTTCTCCCAACCTTGTGTGAAATGGGGTTAATGGTAATGGCTACAGTTTTTACTAATTTTGACTATGGTTGGTGTAAATGTGGTTATTTTTTCCTTGTTCTTAATGGCTATGACTGTAAGGTTTATGATTTCAAGATTCATTCCATGGTGGAATCATTGAAATTGAAGCTTAGATGAATTTTTAGTGAATTTTTTATTAAGGTTGTGTGAATAAGGTTGAATTCTAGTTGTAGCCCTTTACCCCTTTGAAGATGGATGTGGTTGACAAGCTTAGAGATTACTCTTGTTAGTTTCTATGCCCTTGGGGATATTATGAAACATTTTTCATGCTTTAAATTTGGTTTTTAAGGCTATAAGTAATTTTTTCTATTTTTGGTAATGTTTATGTTAATGGTTATTTTCTAGATTCTAAATTTGGCTATGTGTCACTAGGGTATTATGTTTTGGATAATGTATGAGGCTATACAAGGTTGTAATTATGTTGTCATGAATTCCTTAAGAAAAATTGAATAAACACCGTAGAGCTTTTTACAGGGGCTAATTTCACCCTTGACTAGGATGTTTCCATAAATTTTTTAACAAATTTTGAATGATATAATGTTTTTTTGTTTTTCCATATAAGGTCTTTCTAAAGCCCATACTCATCATCATAGAATTAGTGCACATCCTATGGTACATTGGCCACCGTAAAGCTAATACCCCTCTACCTGATATGACCTTGAATAAGGTCTCATTGTGGTTCTAGCCTTGCTTACATCCTTTAGAACTTTAGTGTGATGCTATGGTCACACTTGTTCATGGATGTGGCCAGGGTCATAGTGGAGACACTAATGCTTTAGGCATCTATCCTAATTGCCAAGTTTATTACTAAGAACCCACCTCCTAAAAAATAGGGGGAACTACAAACATGATTTGTCCACGCTACCCCATGGAGATCTGGACTATGTTAGAGTATAATTAGTATAATGTTGACAATAATTTCATGGTGGAATATAGAATCCACACATTGTTCCAAAACCCACCTAGAACCATGTACCATCTATAGGGGTAAGCATGGTTGTTATAGTGTTTCTTATGTTTTCTTGGATTTATTGGTTGAACTACCTTCTATAACTTCGTTAGTTTCATGAACTTCCTATAGGTATAGGATGAATAATTAAGCCTTGATAACTAATGATCAAACCTTGGTAGTGGCTCAAACTACCTTAGATGAATTCACCAAGGGCCCCCAAATTAGAACCATTGTGTATGAATAGTTAAGGGGGGACTTTGATGAATACACCAGTAGTATCAACCTTGTCTACAAGAAGTGTGTGGATGAGAGGATGATACAGAATTGGTGGATGGGCTCCAAGAGCTCCTTGAATCAAACCTTGGCAACTAGTACCTCTACTCAATCTACACTAAAGAAGAAGAACAATGATGAACATAAAGGCTATAGATTCTAATGTTTTATGGTTATGAAAATTCTAAGTGTTTTATTACTTTAACTAGTTATTAAATTTACTCATGTTGATACTAAACATGTGGTTGTTACCTTGTAGGACCCTCCACCTTTGCTAATGTCACCTTACCACTTGCATGACATCATGAGGATACCCTCATCCTAAAGTTTGGTGAGGTGATACCATTATAGGAGTGGTTGAGGAGATAGGCACCTAGGTACATTCAAGAAAATATTAAGCATGCATGCTTGCCTAATCTTTTTATGGCACTTATCCCTTCCATCCTAGCTATAGAGATGATACACGTCATCGACTCCTTTAATGAAGAAGTTAATTACTTCTAAACCACAATTTAAGGCATGTTAATTACCATAGCCATTAATGAGGGCACCTTTTGCAAATTTTTTGGTATCCTCACTGAAGGGGAAAATGATGCCACTAGAATAGTGAGTAAAGTAGTCCATCATGAGGAAGTTTTGGAGTGGCTTGGTGCTAGCATGGACCACTCCAAAATTTCCATGCATAGCTTCATGAACCCTGATGCAAAAGCATCATATCCTTTGTTCAAGTTCCGTGAATTTCCTAAACTATTGTCACAAAATATAGTAATTGACATTGCATAGGGGTGGACCTTAAAGGAGGTCCTAATAGATGGCATTAAATTCAATTGGGTGACTACTTTGGCTATTGGGCTCTAGGATGAGATTCTTAGACTCCACGAGGACACCTCTACCATAATCCACATGCATTTTGCATTTTTCATTTTTTGTAGGTTACTTGAAGAGGTTTGTAAAATTCTTGGTGATGTGGAGGAATGGATGATGGGTTACCCAAGATCCAAAGTAGCTTACTAAGTCTTGGATAAAGCACATTTATCAAATGGTGTAGGCCTAGAACCCACTAGAGGGGATGGATGATTTGTTGTCCATTACCACCAAGAATTTTAATGCTATACATTGCAAATCCCATAATACCCTAGAAGAGGAGTAGTTAACAATCCTAGTGAGTGCCTTGGAGGCCAAATAATGATGCAGAGAAGTTGAGGGGAGGCCAAGACTAAGCTCAAGATGCCCATAGAGGAACTACCACCAACATCAGACTAGCTTGCCACGAAGAAGCTTAACTTTAAGCTTAAGTCATCAAAGTAGGTGGTCATAGGTAAGCTTTATTTATGTTTTGGTAATCCTATGTTTTAAATTTTTATGACTATATTATGGTTTCTAGTGCTAATCGATTTTCTATGTACTATGGTTGTAGATAAGCATCAAGTCATGGTAGCCCAAGCTACCACAAAGGAGGACACATAGAGATGTGTAGCTATTGCAACTGAGGAGGAACAAAGGCAAGTAAAGAAGGAACTCTTACAATAGCATGAGGTTGAAGGGTTTGCAAATGTTGATTTATACACCTTGTTTGGTGAGGTAGTACTAGGAACATCCCCCATCATCATCCCAAAGGAAAAGGAGAAGGAGCTAGGTATGCATAAATTTTTATGCTTCTTCTTATATCTTATTATTTTGAGTTTGGTTTTCATCCTAACCATTTGATGATTGTTATGCTTATAGTAATTCCTGAGCCACTAGTGCAAGCCATTGTCCCTAAGTTTCTTGCAAAACTATGGATAGAGGTCTCAAATAAGGTGGAATTCATGCAAATGGTGTCTAAAGACATCATTGATCAGTTGCACCTAAGATAGGTAAGAAATTTATTTTCTATGCCTTAGATATTTTGCTATGTCATAGGTTTTATGTTATGGCTATCTTAGGTTGTATACTATGTTTATGGTTGCAATTTATGGTTATGCAATGGCTTCTGTGAAGTGGGACCCAAATCGAGACATGGCAATTGACTCCTTGTTGAAGCTTCCCTTTGATGTCTCTAGTGTATCATTGAAGTTGTACAAGACTATTATTGATATAGCAATGTCATGTGAAAAGAAATCATGGGAGCTAGAAAGGACCAATGAATCCCTATGGGGGTAGGTTGTGGCCTTGAGGGAGAAAACTTAATAGTAGGAGGTGATGAACAGAGAGCTCCAAGACCACAAGGCCTTTGTGGAGGCCCAAGTGGCTAACTTAGGAAATTACAAACCAAAGAGATCATGTGGGCCTACTACTGGCATGCCATTCAAGACAAGGTAGTGCTCTTATGTGAGATGGTAGAATAGTAGATGCAAATGAACCTCATCTCTTAGAAGGTTGAGGATTGGAAAGATCATTATGCTTGGGTCCTAGAGTGGGATAGGAAATGAAAGGACCATAAGTGAAAATATAAAGCTAATCATGAGGCCTACTAAAGTGGCTCAAAGAGGAGTCAATTGAATGGTACAAGAAAGAGCTATTCATTCAAGGGATCTAAGTGGAGAGTGCCTATCATCTTTTTGAGAGTACTCTCATAGTGGATAAATCCCCTACTTCTTAGATTACCACTATTGCTAGTGAGACCTCTGTGGCTACTATTACCTAGGAGCAACCTACTTAGAGTATAGTAGATAGGATTGGCATCCTCACTGACATTGATCTTGTGGATATTGATTGGGTTAATATGATGGAGGACCAAATCCTTCATCATTTAGAGGATGGTTTTTCACATCTTTCCCCAGAAGTCATGGAGCCAAAGTCCCCATAGGTTTGATACATTTATGTTGTAATTTTTTTTAAGTTATGGTTTTTTAATTATTGGTTATTGATTGGCTATGTGTTGTTGTATTTCATGTGTTAGGAGACATTGTCAGCCCCAATCATGAGGGTGGGAATGACCCACCACTTCCTCTTGCAAATGCCCCTTAGCATCCTCCATATGTCCATTATTGGCTATTCATGTTATTTTTATGTTGATGGCTATGGTTATCCAAGACTATGTTATAGATGACTATTATTATTTTTTGACATTTTTTCCACATAGTGTGGTCATGGCTATGTATGTTATAAACATTTTAAATTTAATTTTTTGGTTTCACTTTTGTATATATATATTGTTCTAGTAAACATTGTAAATGTTATAATATTATGAATTCCTATGCTAACATTCTGGTTGTAAAATTAAATGGCTAAACAAAGTGATAATAGGATAGATAAAAACATAATAAAAGAGACGTTTGCTAGTTTTAGGCCATGGTAGGCGCAATTTGTGTTTTTTTAGTACACATTGCTAGTTTAAGGTCATGGTGGATCATGTTGCTAGTTTAAAGTCTTAGTGGACTATCATTGAAGAGAAACTTATATTTTTGAATATTTTATATTTTAAAGTTTTTATGGCTTTTTAGTTATTATCATGCTAAATAAGGAAGTTAAAGAAATAAATAAGGCTATCATAAATGAAAATAAAAATAAAATGAACTTCTAGGTTATATGCATAAAAATTAGAATAAAACATAGGAAAAAAGGAAATAACTGATCAACAAAAAAAAACTTAGGCTAAATGGTTATGGCACAAATGGCTATAAAGGTCATAAGGGAATAGCATGGAAGGAGTAGTAGTGCATGTTACTTGTGTAGAATTTTCCTAATCTTTGAAAGGTTAGAAAATGTATAAGGCCTTTTTTGCACAAGTTTGTACTCACCATTCTCTTCACTAATCATGTTGAAGGGGCATTCATCCCATGACACATCCTATTGCCCATTGTCATTGTTCTTGGGCTACTCCTCTCTCTTGGGTTGGTGGACTTCATGATTGGAAGTTTTCTCCTGAATCTCCCCTTTAGACCCTTGCTCTATGTTTACATTGTTAACAACCAAGGGAACTATGCTATCATCATGGATGATGATTTCACCTCCCTCATAAGGAAGATGAATCTCTTGGTGGATGGGTGAGGACACAGCTTCTAACTGAGCCAACCAAGGTCTTCCCAAGATAAGGTTGAATCTTGGTGTCTCCTCCACTACCAAGCAATTGGTGGCTATGGGAAATTTCTTCCTTGTCACAATGTCCAAAGAGATAGACCTCTTAACAAAAATCCTTAATCCATAAAAGGATATGAGAGCTATAGTTGTTGTAGGTTGCATTTTCTTTGTTAAGCCCAGGTGTTCAATGATGGTGCATGGGATGAAATTTGTTGTGGCTCCATCATCAACATGCACATGATGCACTTTAAACTATCCTACACTTATGGTTATGAATAGAGGAGCCCTAGTTACTTCACCATTTTTGGGATTGGCCTTGATTTTTTTATCATGAAATACTAAGGGTGTTAGATTTCACTCCCTTGGTGAGCAAGGAACCATCACTACATGGATGGATTTCTCATTAGTAGGGATCTCTTCACTAATGGGGATGGAAGTCAAAATTTTGACTAGTGCCTCACAATGTGTGGCAAAAGTCATGATTAGGTCATATAAGCTCAAAGTTTTATTCTTTTGCTTAAGGGATTTTCTAACTTGATTAATCACACTAAGGAAGTTTTTATTATTGGCTATGGGCATGTCACCCTCGTTGTGCTTCACTTTCTCCATGCACCCCAAAATGTGAACTTTAGCCTAGATGATTGCTAGTGGGGCTTCTTCTCTTTGTTTTGGTAATTGGCTTTAGGATTCTCTTGTGGCTTATTAGTTGAAGTAGGCTTGGTAGAGGAGGTCATGAGCATTAATGAGATGGGAGTGGGCTTCGATGGATCCACTTCCTTCCATTCCTCTATCTACTTCTCACCTTTGTTGCTAGGATTTTTCTTATGATTTTTTCTTTTCTTGGTTAAAGTCTTTTACTTGTCAGTCATTGGCTGTAAGGAAGAGGTAGTACCATCTACCACCATAGGAGGTCATTGTGTGGTCATGTTAGCTGGTTGGGCTATGGCTGGTGGGGTTGTGTAAGGCTAGGATACCCTAATGACAAAAGGTTTCCTTGGAGGTGTCTACAATGATACTCTTACAACAAAAGGGGATCTTGAGCTAGTGGAAGTTGAAGAGGTTCTTTTATCATGAGGTGATGCCCAAATCATGAATAGTTCCCTCACTAGTCTTGGATTATCATTGATGTTGAATGATAAAATAACATACAGGTTGTTATTAGCATTCAATGGTTCCTTGTACACTTTCATTGATTGATTTTATGATTAGACCAGGTTGGAAGCATCTAAGACCAAATCTTCCCTATTTATCATCTTCTATAAGTCATCCTTCAACATGAGGCAAAAGTCTATATCATGATCAGGTAGTTGGTGATAGTGGAAAAAGTGATCTAGTTAAAGTTACTAGGAAATTGGGGATCATCCTTCATTACTTGAGTGTAATCCTTGGAAATTTTGCATAGATGCTTATGCTTCTTTCAAGTAGCTTTAGTCATCTATTTATATTGCATGCACCCACTCTTCAATATTTTATCTAGCAATTTGGATGATTTCAAAGGCAAGGTAGTGTATTTGCTTTGGTCCTTCCACTTAAAATTTAGCCTAGTTTTAGTCAATGTGGTGGCCCTAGAGGTTGATGGTTGGTTGTCATGGTTATTAGTGGGGGGGCCTTGGGTGGGTTATTCCTTGGCACTTGATTAGTAAGCTTGGCTTCTTTGGCTATAGTTGCTATGACCATATTGTTGTGTTTGCTCTTCTCTTTGTCCTTCTAAGTATGTTGGTTTTTGTATGCTACGTAGGCTAGGTCATGATTGCCCTTTGCAATGTCCTCTATGCTCTTGGTCTAAGGAAATGCTTGGCTAAGGGACCATGGATCAAGGTAGTAGATTTTGGACTTGATGAAGTCATTAACCATCCCCTTAAATATAGCTAAAACATGTGTTTCAACTATAGGATCCGATATTTCATTCAATAGTCCATTTCATCGTTGGATGAACTTTTGTATGGGTTTTAGGAATCCCTACTTAACATACAGAAGTTGGTCAAGCGTGGTATTGGGATTCAAGTTATACTTGAAGTAATTGATGAACTAGGCTATCAAGTCATCAAGAGATGATATGGATCCTCTAAGTAGTGCACAGTACCAATCAAGGACTTTCCCATTCAAGGACATAGGAAAAATCCTCATGATAGTATGAGGCAATGGCTGCAATAGTAAACACTTGTATTTAAAGGTTATAAGGTGAGCATTGAGGTTACTTTCTCCATTATATATGCTAAACTAGGGGATAGGGACACTAAAAGGAAGTGTCAAGGGTGGGTCCATAGGACTAATGGTATCATCCTAGTAGAAGTACATAATCTTGATACCTTGGGAAGTAGAGGCTTTGAGCCTCTTTAACTCCTCCATCAGGTCCTGGATCATCTAAAAGGCTTGATCTAGGCCCTATGGTGGCTCTGTTAGCTATGTGTAGTGACCAAAAATGTCAATGGCTGGAACACCGAGAGGTTGCCAAGCGAATAGTTTAACTTTGGATCCGTGCGAGGGTCATGTTGGAGAGAAATGGAAGCGGGGTGCCCTGAATGGTCTGGTCAATTAGATAGGGACTTAATCAGTGTATCTTAACCTTTTGTAAATGCTTGTTTTAGAAGTGAGACATGCAAAGTAAATCGATGGTCAAAAAATGTAAAGCGGTGAAAATAATGCAAAACAATGATTATAGTATGCGAATAGCAAAATAAATTTGGGTGAGAGAGTGTACCACCCCAAAGGTCGTGGATTCTATCCTTTGCCTTGTTTGAAAAGTGTATAATAGGTTGTGCAAGACTAGAGAGACATTACTTACACTGAATAGTATGGTCATAGGTCTTTTGCTTGCTACTCTATTTGCTAAGATGCCAAAATTCTTGACTCACAAAGGGATGTTTGGAGCCAACCAAAGAACCCAAAGGTAACTAGAATGCTCAAGAAATGCTAACTATGCTTTCTAAAATCCAACTTAAGAGCCTACTGCACCAAAAAAGCCAACTTTTTTTGCCAACAAGCCAACCCATAAGCCAACCCCTCAAGCATTTTTTGTTGGGGTATTTATAGGGCCAATAGTAGGAGAGAAATGTGGTTTGTACACCACATGTCCTGGGCCCTGTAAGGTGCTAACATGCCCGTACCATGTAGGTATGCGATGCTAGATGTGAACTTTGTTACGCTATGACTATACCATCAAAATTGCATGTGCCAAAATCCAGTGTGCTAATAATGTAAGAAAAGTGAAGCCTATGCTCCAGGACTACATCTTCCCTGCTCTTACAAGCAAGGTCAAGTGTAGGAACAACCTTTTGGGAGTTGACCAGGGGTATGAAAAATGGAGTAAAATTGCTGATTTTGCCAAGGAGATGCTAGAGTGAGAAATATTTTTTCCAACAAGTTCTAGAGCTACCTGAAGACATCTTTATGCCTCTATGCTAGTGTTGCACTACTCACATTGTTGAGCACATTGGTGAAGTGTAACTAGCTACTTGCTACGCTGTGCTACACTACATAGCATAGCATAGCATAGCCACTAGTCTTGATAGAAATTTACATAGGAGCCAAAGAGCATTTGTCTGAGGTTTTGGTCATGCAAACAACTGCAACTTCTGTCCTTCATGTTGGGAAGCCTTCAAACTTGTTGAACTCATGTTTGAAGCACTTCTATTATTTTTGCATCGTTGCTAAACTGTGCTACACTATGTAGCATAGCACAACATAATAGCTAGTGTACCTTGCTTCCTTGTTCGATCCACCATTTTCTAGCAAGAAACTTTGCTCAAGACCTGAGGGATAAGTGGGGCAACCAGTTTTAGAGGTCAAAGTCTCACCAAAGTGTAGTCTTCTTGTTGGAATCACTTGGAAAGATGGGCCTTTATGCTCTACCTTTGCTATGTTGTGCTATGCTGCATAGTGTAGCACATTGTGTTGGCTAAATTTTGACTTGTCTTGTAATCATTTTGTTAATTTGCACTTGGATGCTTAAGTAGTTATCTTTCAATGCTTGCTATGCTGCATAACGTAGTGTAGCATAGCAGACTTCTTCGCTAGAAAACTTATCAAACTGTTTTGCTCATCCCAAACACTTTTGACAACTTCTAGCATAGTCTTTGGGTAGACTGTCAGCAGGGTCAATTGTCCAATTGGGTAGGCTAGAGAGTTTGGTGAGCCTCTCAGCCCTGGAGATAGAAAACTTGTTGGACTGGACAGCCTATCCTTAGTGTCTGCAACTTTCCTATTGAACCATCATGATGCTACACTTGTGGAAGTCCTTGCCAAAATTCCAAGACTCTGCTTAAGTGTGAGGGTCCTAGAATTTTATGGTGTTTCACTATAGGGCTTGTACATATGGTTGTGGCATCTAATATGAGGATTGTGCCCTTGCAATTGGTTGCAAGATGAAAGGAAGTGGTTGCGTTATGGTCATAGTTTGTGGGCCAAATAAGGAAAAGGATGTTTGTTCTAGTACCTTAGGCACAAATGGGATAAAGGGGGTGTGTGACCCCTAAGTTGCTAAGGGTTCCATGGTGGACCCCACATGGAGTTTTAGTGAATTTGTGATGGTCAAAACCACCATCGATGATAGCAAAAATATTGGCTACATGAAAAATGACATCGATGGGTTGTAGGTCATTGTTTGTGGCATTGATTGAGTTTTATGTGTGAATATGATCGGCATGGGATCAACCATAGTNTTGTTCCTCTAAGATGTGCTTTTCATCCTCTTCCTCCATCTTAATCAATTGGGCTAGGATACCTACATAGATGTCATTGAGAAGTATTTGGTCATAGGGGGAAGGGATGTACTCTTTGCCATTGTTATATATGAATTTGAACTCCCTTTTGGCTTCTACTACCAAACATGAAATCAACATACTAGCTTGCATTTTGGTACAAATGTAGTTATATTGATATTCATTTATGGTTGTAAAATTGGGACTTTTCTTTCTAATCCTTAAATAATACCTACATTCAATGATAGTAAGGTCTTTGGAATCATAGACCCAAATGGCTTGTTGGCTAGGACCTTCACTAGTGAGGGTGACAGGCAAGTTGGTTGACTATGAGAAAGATAAGGCTATTTTGTTAAAATTTGTTAAAAACAAGATATAAAAGGAAAAAATAGAAGTAAATCCAAATAAGTGGAATTTAAAAATGGTCAAAGGAAAAAAAATAGCTGAAAATGAAGTACTTTGTTTAATTAGTAAGTGGGGCATAAGGGGGATTTACCCCTATACCAAAATTAGAAAGCTAGAAAAGTTAGTTACAAGACTTACGAACATTAGCCCCTTAATTGCCTCTATAGTGGATATGGTAGGGGGAAAATAAGGGCGTGAGATAAAGGGAACCTCACACCTTTCTATGAACAGCCAATAGCCAACCACCTACAACTTCTTTATTATAGTATTGGTCATAGAGGAAGGGGGAAGCATTGATTTTTTAAACATTTTGACTACAAAAAATCAAAAAAACCTGCAAATGACAATGTTGGCAATGGGGAACATAGATTTTTGATGAAGTAATTGGGTGGAGGCCTTGCTTCTAGCACCAGAAAATTGTTGCAATCAAAAAAATCAATCATTGAAAAACCAACAAATTTAGCATAGTAGCCTCAACTGTAAATCCCTAGGGCCTTCAAAAAAATGGGAATCAAGGTACCCTGGACAATTCGGTAGATCTCCTAGGGAATTACAAAATGCAAAATGAATTAAACAAATAATAAAAATATAGATTTATAAATCAAAAGTAAAATATATTACACACAAACTAAAATTTTGAAACATTATTTAAATAAATAAAGAATAAGTTTAGGGATGTGTACAAGAATTGCCTATGAGAGAGCAAAAGCAGGGCTCACTGGGGTAGGAATTCAAATCTCATTCAAGTTGATGTGATCTACTTCATGATTATGGTGGTTAGCCACTCCTGATGTTGTCAAACCTCCTTGATTACAACTTCAAATATGCAACTTGGATCACTATAGGGCGGTGAGAATAGTGGAAAATTTTGGTTGCCAGATTGCTCCATGCTACAGATTGGAAATCCCAGAAATGTAGTGTTGACATCAAAAATCCACAAGTCTCAATGGGGTAGCAAAAGGGGGTAAGATGGTTGCTAGGATTCCACACTAGGAGGCTCCAAGAAGCTACATTCCTACAAGGCTGCAAGAGCTTTTGGAAGCCAAAATTGCTATTTTCTTAGAAATACAAAATTTTGGAACTTTATAAGGATGTTGGGATTTTTATTTTTAAAGGTATTAGGGCCTAATTTTTGCTACAATTTGGTTGACAGATTGGCTACAAATTGCTGCAAATTTCCACCTCATATAGGTAAGATGGATGCTCAAATTTTGGGGGCTACCATATATAGTAAGTGCGAAACCCCCATGGCCATTTTGTATACTATAAATAGAAACATGGGGACACCTTCTACACTAGAGCTAGATCTTCCATGTTGAGCCTTCTACCTTCCTTATTGAAGTTGTTGGTTAACTTTGAGGTCACTGGAATGCAAAATCTTTCTCATGTTGCTTCTATGCTAGGGGCATGTAATTTCCACATTGGGGGGAATTTTCACACTGAGGGGGGAAGGTTTCCATGCTAAGGGCATGCAATTTCCACACTAGGAGGAACTTGCACATAGAGGAGGAAAGGTTTTCATGCTGTGCATGCAGTCTTCATGTTTTTTTTGGGGGGGTGGGGGGCGACGGCGGGGGG
>MNCI01019113.1:592340-631623 GCA_015680685.1 Gnetum montanum | reverse complement strand
CATCATTGTAGCATTCACTTAGTTTTAATTGTTTAATTGTTATTGTTATTTATTGTTTTCTTAGTTAATATTTATTTACCATCATTTATTATTCCTGTTGTTAAATGCAGAATGAGTACGACTTAATCATGAACATTGAAGTGTAGCTACTGGTAACCCAGTAGCGTATCTAGGAGTGCTCAGGTAATGTACACTTGGTAATCCTAGAAGTAGTACACGAGGTCCAAGATGCATATGGATGATTAAGGATAGATGCTCATCACACTTAGGCTAGCTTAGATTCTCTTCTCCCACTCCATCTTAGCTAAAACAAAGTTATTTTTCATTGCCTCTAGGAGTAGCACTAGTTTAGGTCCACATCATACACCTCACTCTGGACTAAACCATATGTGATAAAGCAAATACTAGTCCAGGTGGAAAGATAGTGAACTGAAATCAATTTGTAATGATCTAGATACCACAACTAGCCTATCCATAGAGTTTGACTAGATCGTGTGTGAATGCTCATATTCGTATGGTTGAGTGTAGGGGTACCTCACCACTCATCATTGGTGCTATTGCCGGGGAACGATGCTAGCCCTCTAGATTAGTTATATCATCCATGATCACTATAAAGATACATTAATGATATATTGTAGGTGTAAGAAATGAGATGATGAAGGTTAAGAGGAAGGGTAGGATGTGCACTCCCAAGTAGCTCAGCTAGTCAGAGTGATCACCTCAGAATGCTATAGTGTCCTATCCTCCTGGCAAAATGCATCCCTGATTGACACCATCTTGGCTTATATCCTACAAGCACAACGGAAAGTAGACCAGAGAAATGTAACCATGAAACACAGTTAGGCAAAGTTCTTACTTGCTTTAGACACGTTGAAGTGGTAGGCATTGTTGCTGAGGCATGCGACATCTAAAGTAGGAAGGCTAGCAGTAGTTTTGGCAATGGTAGACTGAATGGGCCAGCATCGAGGAGGCTAGGAGTTGCGGTGATGCAAGTGCTCAGGAATCCCCACCCAAGGCAAACATCATGTAGTTCAACTGTAAGTAGAGAGGCCTAACAGCTAAATGTCTATTTAGCTTAGATAATGGCAGGGGTTGGAGGGTAGCAACTTTGTGGCTAGGCCACAATAGTGCTGGGACTCTAGTAGTAGGTGTTGACAATGAAAGCTACTGCCAGGGTGACAGGCTATGGTAGCGGTAGCTTTGAAAGGTCAGCAAGATGTCAGATGCCATCTCCATAGGATGAGCAAGATGCCAGGGGTAGTGGCATTACATATGTTCTAGAGGGTGTTCTCTTATCATCATGAACTACATTTTGGAACTACAATGCCCCACCCTATGTCGGAATTGTGCACACTCACTTGTTTATATGGTCATGGATGCGAGCTAGAAATGTTGTGCCATGAACCTAGTTTAAGGTCCTGGTAGACCATTAGATGTACTAGTTTAAGGTCCCAGTAGACCACAATGTGCTAGTTTAAGGTCCTAGCAGAACACTATGCTAGTTTAAGGTCCTAGTAGACCATTATGCTAGTTTATCATTGTAGTGAATGGTGGATGGGCCAGTTTAAGGTTGTAGTGGATTGTCTATGCTGTACTGACCTAAATCATCAGTGTAAGGCTGGAAGGGAAAACAAACACTGAAAGATCGTCGGGTAGGCATAGCTGACCCTGCCTTCTCTTGAGGGCAAGCTGGAAAATGGAACAAAGACAGAGTGCCTTTGATGGTCTGCACACAAATCAATTAAGAACATCCCCGAGCATAAACTATGGCTTGCATTGGGGTTATTATAGCTGATGTCTTAAAACGTAAACAACATGCATAAAATGTAAACAAAAATGTATGCAGAAACTGTATTTTGAATAAAACATAAACCAAACGTAAACTGAATGTAAAGCACAGAGTAAATAGAATAAATGGTTGGCAAAATGAACTATATTGTATTGCTTAGAAAAGATGTGCATCGGTCAAAGTGTAGCTGCACGTGTGGATGGCAGGTCAAGCGCCAAGCCCCAGGGTGATGTGATATGATGTGTTTCAGAAGTGCTTGGATGCTAGGAGTCAGAGTGTGTCAAGCGCCCAAGGATCACTGGTCTGAGTTTTTTTAAGTTTTTTAACTCAAAAATTGCCAACCCCATTTATGTGAATTGACAGGGTATTTATAGGGTTTAGATGGGCTCAGGTGTGAAATTTGAGAATGGAATCAACGGCTAAGAGATGAGAGGAAAGCGAATCAAGTGACATGTGTCCAATGGACAACTGTATGCAAGTTGGACGTGCGTGGGCAAGCTACATTCTGGACAAGGTACATTGTATCTTACAACGTATGGCTTACTCAAGCCCATGGAAGCACATACAATTTGGACCGTGAGGGCTTGACAAGCCCACAAGTGAAGATTTACAATGAAATAATAATCTACAATAAGAGAAATTGACTCTGGCTCAATTAAAACTTCTGGATTTTTGACTTTCTTGTTGCACAATGTCGATCTAAGTGTTTCTGAGGTTCCATGGTTGTTTAAGGCATCTTAAGGCTGACTAGGAACTCCAGCATGCCTTGATTTTATCACAACATGTCTTCAGTGTGCGCATGCTATAGTCACGCTACACTCACACTGCAGCATGAATTCAGCATGACTTAGCAAATTTTCAGCAAATTTTTCATTTTGAAGACTGATTTTTGAAGTGCAAGGATTGCCTGGCTGTGATTGATGAATTATGCCTAAAAGTGCCTTGTTTCAAGTTATTTATGGTAGGTCATGCTGGAGTCATGCTACAACGTGACCACAGTGTGACATGTAGCATGACATGACTCAAAAATGATATGTTTTGTTCGAAATTATGATTTTGAAGCTTGATTCTTGAGTGCAACTGCTATCTGGCTATAGTTGATCCTGAGAGTGATCTAAAATCTAGAATTTGAGCCTATATGTGACTTGTTTGGAACCACTTTGAGTATGTCATGCTGCAGTCACCCTACAGCATGACATGCGAATTTTGCAAAAACTTGCAATTTTGAACTGAAATCTGGCATTTCAGAAGTCTATTAAGGATGTGCTCTGAGGATAACTTCCACATTGTAGATCAGATCATTTTGGCTCAGTTTTGAGACTCTGAGAGTTGTTCATGCTGTGGAAAAGCTTCCAACTTGATGGGATGAGCAACTTGGCTTGATTTAGCTGAGCATGGTTTCCATGCCTTAGCCAAATTTTGCCTCCATAAAGCTTGAAAGGCCTTGAGTCATTCTTGTTTCAAAGTATTAAGCCGAAATTAGTGGTGTTTCATTGGCCCCTCTTTGTTAACGTCTAGAGGAATCTGCCCAAGAGGCATTGACAAAGAAGTGAAAAACACCATGAACAACTAGATACCAAACATTATCCATCAACCCTTGGCCAGATGTCATCGCACCATTTTCAAAAGTACATGGGATTGAAGGAATGTGGTTCAAGATGCAAGGGAATTGGTTGTAACTAGGGAAGCTAGGAGATTAAGGGCTATGATTACTGCCAAGATTGTGGGAGAGGAAGTGCTCTCACACGAATGAGCTACATCCTTGGTCCTTATCAATAGTCAATGTTTAGTAGACTCAGAGCCAAGACATAGGAGGTGCGTTCTTTGGAGAAAAGGGACTCTTATAGAGTGCTTACAGGGCCCATTGTAAATAGCCAAAGCCACACAATGGTGTGCAACATGGTCTCTTTGAGACACAAGTGTAACTATTTTTCCAAGACAATTGCCTTCTCACCTGGGGCTTGCATGAGAATAGCAAATAGTCTTTTGTTTATGATGTCAATAGGGTCATAAAGATCTTTTCCGTGCATTTTACTCTTTGACCTTTTTTTTCTTTTTCTTTTTTGTTTTCTTGTTTATTTCTTCTTTTTCTTTTGTTTTTTTCTTTTGTATTTTCCTTTTATTTTATTTTTCTTTTCTCGGTCTTTTTGAAAGAGCTTGCTTTTTGCACCATGCTTGTGTTTGAGCACTTGCATTTTGCATCATGTACTATGTACTATGTTTTGCGTCATAACTGTTTAGAAAGTCACAGTGTGCAATAGTGTATCAAGAGTTTTGAATTGAGTGGAATGTATCTAGGGGTGTAATTGAATAGGACAATAGGGACATGATAGGGAAATAGGGGATGTATCAAGAGTTGGGAATGTACTTATGAATAGATTGATTAACCCAGTTATGTGCGTTAGGAAGAATGTGATACCTTTTCCTCACAATGAAGTGCATCTATGTATGAACACCTCAAGAGTGTCATCCTACAAACAAAACTCCAAGAAGATAAGAAAAATTCAAATGAAATGATTAACTAAGCACTTTAAACCAGGAGATGAAGTCACCACATGCAATTTTCAAAGTAGACAAAATCATGAATAGTATCAGCCTTGTCAAAGCCCATGAGACAAATCATGTAGAAAGTCTTTGTGGAACATGTACAGCCAATTGCAGCAACACATCTTCTTAAACCTTGCTTGGTCATCGATGATGTTGCCAGTTTATAATCTTAGCGAACTATTTTTGATTAGTTTAACATCATAACCCTTTGGGTGGCACCATTTTTAGCGTCGTAGAGGATGGTGCATTGCTAGTTTATAGTCATAGTGGACTATGAAGAGGCAAGCTAGTTTATAGTCTTAGTGGACTCTGGGTGCTAGTTTCACATCATGGTGAACAGGTGTGGCAGTTTAATGTCATACCGGACAAAGCTCTGTGGTATCAATTTTAAGTCATGATGCCAGGAATTTTCTGTGGTATTAGTTTTAAATCATGATTCCAAGACTTTTCTATGGTATCAGTTTTAAGTCATGATGCCAGGATTTTTTTGTGGTATCATATTTAAGTCATGATGCCAGGACTTTTCTGTGGTATCAATTTTAAGTGATGATGCCAGGACTTTTTTGTGGTATTAGTTTTAAGTCATGATGCCAGGACTTTTTTGTGGTATAAGTTTTAATCATGATTCCAGGACTTTTCTGTGGTATCATTTTTAAGTCATGATGCTAGGAATTTTCTATGGTATCAGTTTTAAGTCATGATGCCAAGACTTTTTTATGGTATCATTTTTTAGTCATGATGCTAGGACTTTTCTGTGGTATCAGTTTTTAGTCATGATGCCAAGATTTTTTTGTAGTATCAGTTTTAAGTCATCATTCTAGGACTTTTTTGTGGTATTAGTTTTAAGTTATGATTCCAGGACTTTTTTGTGGTATCAGTTTTAAGTCATGATTCCAGGACTTTGACGTACCTCAAGTTTATCAGACATAGTACTGTTTTAGATACAAGTGATTTGTAGGATTAGCAAACTTATTCCCATTCATATCAGCAAGCTTGAATTCTCCATTATTGCACGCCTTGGTGACTAAGTAAGGCCCTTCCCAGTTGGCTAAGAATTTATCTAGATGTTCATGGATGACCTTAAGGACTAAGTCTCCTTCTTTAATGGGACGCTTGTGCAGATCATGTTTTTGTCATTACCGCTGTTGTTTCTGGTACCACTCGATTTGATCAAGCATTTGCACACGTTCCTTCTATATCAAGTCAAAGTCAATGATGCGCAATTCATTGTTTTGACTTTCATCGAGGAGACCAGAGAGAGCTATCTGCAATGAGGGAACCTGCAACTCTAAAGGTAAAATAGCTTCAGATCCATACACAAGACTATATGGAGTTTTACTTGTGGATGTTTGATGTGTCGTTCTGTATGCCCATAATGCATAGACTAATTATTCATGCCATAATTTCTTACTATGATTTATCATCTTTTTGAGCACCATGATGATAGTTTTGTTTGTAGCCTCTGCTTGACCATTTCTCTATGGGTAGTAAGGTGATGAAAATGCATGTTTAATGCCTAGACTTTCACAGAAGCCTTTAGTATCTGCACTGTTGAATTGTGGCCCATTGTCAGTCACTATGGTCATTGGAATACCAAAATGGGTCATGATATTTTCTATTATGAAAGTGAAAATGTGTTTTGAAGTGGTCTTCCTAAGGGGAATAGCTTCTACCCATTTTGTGAAATATTCAGTTGTGGTGATAATAAAGCTATGTCCTACAGAGGATGATGGTGTTATCGGTCCAATTAAGTCTAAACCCCATTTTTGGAATGGCCATGTGATTTGTGTTGTATGTAATTTGTTAGGTGGCACATGTATTAAATTACCATGATTTTGGTAGATGTCACATGTTCTGACATTGGAGATGCAATCATACTCCATGTGTGGCGAATAGTAGCCTAAGCGCCTAATGTTTGTTGCCATTGCTTTAGGTGCAATGTGTCCTCCACAAAGTCCTTCATGGACTTATTCTACAATCGTTTGACCATTGATGCTACTAACGCACATCAACAGAATGCCTTCGTAGGATTTGCGACACAAGGTGTATCCTATTAATTCATATTGCTGGGAGCATTTTTGCATGGTGTCCTTTTAAGCATTTGTCAAGTGTTGTGGTTGTTCACCTCTTAGAAAGTACTCTTTTATGTTATCGTACCATTCTATTGTGTGTGTTGTACTAATGGATGCTATAGGCATTTCGTCATGCGTGTCAATTATAGGTTCAACACAACTTGTTATAGAGCTTGGTAATGCATGGAACATTTCAGGTGTCATGTTTAAGGCCAGTGTAGCAAGTGCATCATCAATTGTGTTTTCGCTTCTAGGGACATGTTGCATATCTGTTTCTACTAGTTGCCTCAGCAGGTGTGTGGTCAAATCACAATACAATTGTAAATGGAGAGCCTTACATGCATAAACCTTAGTGACTTGATTAATGACTAACTATGAATCACCTCGAATTACAAGACGTGAGATTCCTGAAGTCAATGCTGCTTGAAGACCTCTAAGAAGACCTTCGTATTCTACCACATTATTGGTGCAAGGAAAGATTAATCAGTAGGTAAAGGGTTGGATTTCTCTAGAGGGGTATGTTAAAATGGCTGTAGCACTTCCTCCTTAGGAGGTTGAAGCTCCATCGAAATAGAGGATTGCTTCATAGTTGTCAGGTACGACATCTATACTGTTAACATTTTCATCAGAGAATTTGGGGTTAACTATTGCCTGATCATGTGTTGGCAAAACGGCTAATTGTGTGACTATTGCTTGACCTTTTGTGGACGATTGAGCAACATAGTGTAAGTCAAATTCTGTGATCATTGCCTTCCACCTAGCTATCCTACTTGACTCATAGATGTTATTAGTGATGGAACAGAGTACATTATCCTTGCAAATGATGTAAACCTAATTTTGGAAGACATAATTCCACCATTTCTTCAAGGAGAAGACGAGGGTGAGGCATGATTTTTCTATGTTGTTGTATCATTGTTCATAGGTGATTAATGCATGGCTCATGTAATATATGGAGATATTCACTCCATCTTGACATTTTTGACAAAGCATTGATGCAATAGAAGCATCAGAAGTTGCAAGGTAGATATAAAATGGTTTATGGCTTTATGGGGGATAAATAGTCAGTAGTTGGGTTAGCTCTTGTTTTATGTTCTCGAATGCTTCCTGACATTGTTGGGTCCATTGGAAATGCACATTTTTTTGTAATAGGTCTTGCATAGGTCTCAACTTATTTGTCAATTTTTCAATAAAGCATCTAATGAATTGCAATCCACCTTGGAGACCAGGTAATTCAGTAAGATTCTTTGGCGATTCCATATTAGTTATTACCTTAACCTTATCGGGGTCTACCTATATCCTTGTTTCAAAGACTAGAGAGCCAAGAATTTTTCCCATTTTAACACCAAGGACACACTTTTTTGGGTTAAGTCTAAGATTGTATTTGAGACAACGTTTAAGCACTAAGTCTAGATATTTTGCATGTTGTTCAGTTGTTTTAGATTTGACTATGATATCATCGACGTAATCATTGAGCAAATTGAGCATGTAATCACTAAATATATATGTCATTGCTTGTTGATATGTAGCTCCTTTTAAGGCAAAATGGCATCATAGTATAACAGAATGTACCCCAAGGTGTCATGAAAGTTGTTCTAAGTTGATGTTCTGGATTGATTCTTATTTGGTTGTACCCTGAAAATCCATCCATAAAGGACAATAGTGCATGCCCAAAAATTGTGTCAATAAGTTGATCAATGCTAGGTAGCGGAAAATCATCCTTTATAGTGGCTGTGTTAAGGTCATGGAAATCAATGCATATCCGTATACTACCATTCTTCTTAGGGACTACAACAATGTTTGATACCCATTCGAAATAATCAATAGCCCCAATGAAGCCAGCTTGGTAGAGTTTTGTGATTTCAACATGGATGACTAATGCTACCTCGAGTTTGACCTTCCATGCTTTTTGTTTCACCAGTTTGATTTTTTCATCAAGAATGATGTTATGTTGGATGATCTGGGGGTCTAATCCTGGCATGTCTGTGTATGACCATGCGAACGTTTTTATGTTTCCTTTTAAGACTTGCGTGATGTCACCTACGAGTTGTGAGTTTAGTAGGGCACTTAATTTCAATGTTCTAGCTTCATTATTGACTGTAGCAACAAGGATTTCAACTAGAGGATCTTTAGTGATATTATCAACTTCCAGGTCCAAAGTCTTAGTCACATTTTTAGGCCAGTTTGACATTTCTTAAGTGGAGGCTATTAAATGGAAATAAGTGAATGGGTCTAGATCCAAGGATTCTGGGTTGATTGCTCTTTCTACCTCCCTGTATGGCCCATTGAGAGACAATATTGAGAGGATATTCTTGGTGGCCATGTGCTTACCCCTACCAATTTAAAACAAGAGTGGAGTGAGAGATATCCTCTTGGCAAAGGAGTTACTAAATATAAGCGAACTATGGATTGACAAAAATTGAGAGATGTGGTAGGAGTCATGACAGTTTAAGGCCATACCGGGCCAGATGGTAGTTTAAGGACATACTAGGCCATTTATGTTGACTTGAGTGTATGCATCATTTTTAAATTTTGAATTTTTGGATTATAAATTATAAATTTTTGACTTTTAAATTTTAAATTTTGAGTGAACAATAAGTTCATGAAGATTTTAAAGTTTTATGAATTTTATGTGCATCGTCACATATTTCCAGATGTTCCTACATATTTATTGTTGTTGTTGATTTTTTGTGTTTTTTTGCCTCTTTCTCATAAAAGAAAAATTTTTGGGCCTCATCTCTAGAGGCTGGAATAATGAGGGATGCAGGCCAACATATAACACAAATGAAAAAAAATTTACAAAAATAAAGTAAATATAAAGTGAGAGAAAAATAAAGTAAAACAAAAGAAGATAAAAATAGAATGTGTTGTGTTTAAAAAGGGGATCTTGAAGTTGAGGAAGGGAATTTTGTGCTAGCATGACTTATTGACTGCAACGTGACTTAGGAGTGCAACGTGAGCTATGACATTAGCATGAATTTCCATCAATAGCATCAGCATGCATAAGGCAACATGAATGACAAAGGCAGAGGAAAGGCAAGTTAGGACAAGGGGAAGAGGCTGGTGGATTTAGCGTTCATAGAGGAGAGCGAAGAGCTTCTTCAGCATCTTCCCCAAGCCTGAATTCCAACATGGAAGAAGGCTTTGCATGGGTAAGTTTGTTTCTCCCCTATTTTCCTCAAGAAGCATTACCTAGGATGAGATTTTGTGCTATGATTTAGCCTTTGGGATTTCTAGAATCATGGGGGTTTTTGATTTTTTTAGGTTTCTGGCTTTCTTGGTGTAGTTTTCATGAGTGTGAGGAGGAAGGCTTATCTTTTGAGTTGCAGCATGAACTGCATTTATGATTTTGGGGTTTTATTTGTCCGCAGCGTGAGCCTCCTACCCTTCTTGACAGTGTGACTGTCTTGCCCTCTTTGGCATCTTTGACAGCATGATTGCAAATTTTTCGATTTTGGAGGGGCACCGTTACCTGCAAATTTTTCTAGGTTTTAGGGTAAGGAATGAATAGCATGACTTACAATTTTAGGGTAGGGAATGAATAGCGTTCCTTAGAATTTTAGGGCAGAGAATGAACAGTGTGACTTAGAATTTTAGGACAGGGAATGAACAGTGTGACTTAGAATTTCAGGGCAGAGAATAAATAGCATGACTTAGAAATTTTGGGTGAAATTTTCCAATTTTGGAGAGCAACGTGACTACAAAAATTTTGACTTTGGAGCAAGGGCAGTGTGACTTGTAATAATTTTTTTTTGGATTTTACCCAGGGCAACGAGGTTTTTAGCCTTCTTGGCAACATGGATGTGGGCCGTAGGGTTTCTGGTTTTCTTTCTTGGCATCCTGGATGCAGGGGTTTGGGCCTTCTCTTCCTTGTTTCTTTGATTTTAGGGCCTCTTACAGCGTGACTACCGTGGGAAGGTTAACGTGAGCATGGGATTTTTTTGTCTGGTTTCTTGGTATTTTGAGCATCTTGTCTCCTTTGGGTAGTGTAACTACAAATTTTCTATCTTTAGAGGGTAGGGTAAGCCTCAAAAGTTTTTAACTTTTGGTCCCTGGCCAGCGTGACTGCCAAATTTTTGAGTTTTTAAAGTGCCCAACGTGAGCTGGTTGGGAGCCTAGCATGACTTGGTTGAGGAGAACCCATCATGACTTGTTTGAGGAGGATCCATCATGACTTGTTTGAGGAGGACCCATCGTGACTTGCTGGTGGAAAGCCTAGTGTGACTCGCTAGTGGGATGGGAAGGCCCAGCGTGACTTGCTGGTGGCTTGCTTGTAGGGCTAGAATGACTTGGTTGTAGGGCCCAGCGTGACTTGGTTTTGGAGATGATAAAGATACCCAACGTGAGTTGGAATATGAAGATGTGCATTGCTACTGGATGCCCATTATTTTCCAGTTTCATGTTTATATCATTTATTTTTTTCCTAAGTGTTTATGTTTTGCATTTTTATGTGGGTTTTTCGTGGCATAGATTCCAATGTATCCCATTGCGCATCAGATACACTAAATAGATATTGGTGTTTGTTTATCTCATGGGGTGAAGTTGTGCATTCCAAGTGTTTGTTTATGTGATTTCTTGGCCTTTGTGGTTTTGATCTACTGTTAACACTAAAATTTTTCACTTACCTAATGTTTCTGGCATTAGGTTGGCTGTGCACAGGGGACCTAAACCTTCTCTTCTGGTGGTTGAGCTTGTTGGGGTGCTTGCTTGGTTTGGCCCCTTTGGACTGGACACACCCCCCTATGACATGCGCATCAGGCCCCATGCGATATGGTTCTGCCTTGATGTTAGTTCATTTTTGTCCTTCATCTTGCAACACTTTAGTGTGGTTATATGGTCTCACCTAAGTGAACAGTTAGCTTGTGACATCATTGAGATAGCATTTCCTGGGTCTACGAAAGGCATGCTTACTTTTATCACTGATATCGATGAGGGACTTTTTAGGGTTTTGGGAGGCTTTGCTGAGGGTCCTAGGTCTACACGTCCTTTGACTCGTGTGTGGGAGCTGCCTACATATATTCATTATAACAGCAGCAACACACTTTTCCTAGCCCTCCGTGTACACTCTATTTCAGAATCCACCTGGGACGGTACATAGGGTGGATAGGTATGCTCCTTTGTGTCTTGTTTAATTTTAATCCTTTTTAAATTTCATGTCAATGTCTAGATGCAAATGTTATTTTTCCTATGTATACCCTACTTTGATGAACATGGGATACGTGATGATGATGGCGGGCTTTCCTTAGCATGCACGATGCTAGAGACTTTCACGGCGGGCCCCATTCTTCATGCTGTATTGTTGGACCAGACCAAGGTGGCTCTTATTGACTACCATAGGTAGTTTTCAAGAGTTCTTGAGTATTGCCAAGTTCGTGGTTTGTTACATGGGGAATGGTCTTCTAATGGGCCAACCTTCCCTCAAAGACTTGATCTTGCACCTATCCCACCTACACCATTTATTAATGGTAAATGACCATGCTCTAGTCTTCATTTTCTTTTCTTTTATTGCCTTATCTTGTACTATGTTTTTAAATTTTTTCTCTATGTTTTCTCTTTACAGTAGCCATCCTTCCCGAAGAAGTTACTGTTGTAACGGGGTGCACTGAGGCCACCCTTTTCATGAAGTTTGGGGAGGTGGAGCTATCACAAAAGTGGTTGCAGAGGGGAGCTCCTAAGTTGACCATCAGTCACCTTACCCGGGTGGGTCTGATGGACTTGTTTTTAGCTTTGACTCCTAGCATTCCAACCACTGAGATAGTCACTATTGTAGATTCTTTCAATGGTGATGCCTCCCATTTTAGCACGCGGGTCTAAGGGGTTAGGGTATCTTTTCACTTGACCACTGAATTTCTCTTTGATCTTTTTGGCATGCCCATGGATGGTGCCACGGTGTCTATAGAAAAAGCAACAAAAGATGACTAGTTCATAAGAGAGTTGGAGGAGTGGTTAGGTGTGCCTCGGGGTCGCAAAGGTTTTGCTATGGATGACACCTGATCAATGGAAGTGAATTTTCTATATCCTCTCTTCCGGGCACGGGCATTCCCAAAATCTCTCTCTCAAGGGAGAAACCTTGGGATCAAGACCGCATGTGTCATATGTGCCATTTTAGAGACAGGCAGGCACTACAAATGGGCACAATTTCTTGTATCTAGTCTTCGTGGGGAGATCATCAAGTTATGTTCCAATGTCCATGCTAAATCTCATTTTACCTTTGCTTTCTTTGCAGGGTATTTACATAGGTTTGCTAAGTTCCTAGTGGTTTATGATGATAACCGCTATGTTTTGAGGGACTATTTGCAATTATCCCATCCTTGGATTCACCACCTATTTATCACCACTAGATCCCAGGATCCATCGGAGGACATTGAGGCATCAATATCAGTCACTAGTGGAGGTGCAGCCAGCCGTTCCCATCATTCCCATGATATTTTAAGATTGGAACCACCTGGGCTACACACGTTTGCAAAAAGGGCTGAACGTTTGATTGGTGAGATCATTGAGAAGTCCAAGATGGAGGTGAAGAGGAAAGAACGCCTAAGGAAGCCTGCTCCAAATGCGATACTACCAAGGAAAAAGAAGATTCAGTTTGTACTACCAGTGGAAGGTAAGTATTTCATTTTATTGTTATTAATTTATTTATTGTGACATTTTAATGTATATGTTTGTTGAATGTATATGTACCCTATGTCATACTAACGTTAGAATGTTGGTGTTATTAGAGGAAAGTCCAGAGAGAGAGGGAGGCTTTGGCGCCAATGGCTAATCCCGAAGTAGTGATCACAGGGCCAAAGGAAGAGGCACAGGAAAGAGAAGAAATGATTAATAACCTCCCACCTCACAAGAGGAAGATGTGACGAACGTCATGGGGATGCTGCTTGCGGAGGCCTTGGATACACTTAGGCAACCCAATGATGAAAGAGGTGTCCATTTGGGTGATGAAACAGATGTCCTTGATGGCTTCTTCAATGGATCGTTGCAGCTTGGTGATCTAACCGAGCTAAACAGCAAAGGGCGTTTTGGTACGTTTCTTTTAGCACAATCCATGTTTTTGTACCTTTTAATTTTCATGCATTGTTTTTAATTATCTTGATTGTTTCTACATTAGAGGTAAATGCTGAGACTTCTGAGGCACATGCATCTCGGGTAGAGATGTCAGGAACACAAGTTCCAACCAAAGTGACCTCCCCGGCTTGTCCCACACTAACTGACCAGCTAAGACCATGACTTGAGATGCCTAGTAAGATAGACTTTGTTAAGGGCATCGTTAATGATGTGGTCACTTGCCTATAGGAAGCTCACCCAGAACTAGGTACGTGTGTGTTATGCATTACACTAAGTTTTTGGGTTTATCGTATTTCTTTTAATTCATTGATTATAGTTGATTCATATGTGCGGTACTTACAATTGTAGGCACCAAGCTTCAGTGGGATCCCTCTGAAGCTACTCACATTGATGATCTTCCTGAACTACCAGGGAATATTGAGCAAATCCCAAGAAATGTATACGATGCAGTTTCTGGTTGCATCGTACAGAATGCCAAGTCACTTTGGACTTGTAGATATTCAGTTGAGTACTTATGCAACAAGGTGCATTCATTGAAAGAAGCACTAGAAAAGGAGAAAGAGAAGAGTAGGGATCTCCAATCTCATTACAATCTTGCTACTGCTAGACTATCTGGTGATAGCACTTGGTGCACATTTGAGATCACCTATATGCATTACTGGACAGTTTTAAATAGCAAAGTGTAGGTGATGCGGGACTTAGTAGAACAAAAGGCATGGATAGATTTGTTGAACAAGAAATGTTAGGATTGGAAATCCTTTTTTGCCAAAGTATAAAAATGTGGCCAAGACCAAAAGGACCACAAGCATCAGTACAAGAAATGGTTGAAGAAGGAGTCAATTGAACATCACCAGATGGAGATGTTCATTGATGGGTTAGGTTTGTGGTCCACTTATGATAAGTTTGCTGAGTGCACCGAGGTGGAGGGATCTCCTGAGAGGGAAATTACCACCACCTTTGGGAAGGCTGCAATAGGCGTGTTCTCTCTTGAGCACCCTACTTGGACCTTGGTGGACAAAGGAAAAACACTCGTTGGCATTGTTCTTGGCTTAGAGGAGGATTGGGCAAATGTTCCCTAGAGGGAGATTCTATGACATCTGGAGGCCAAATTAGGGCCTTCCTCACTTGTGAGTGTTTTATTGTGGCATTAATTTTTATATGGTTTTTTTGTTTTCATTGTTAGTGTTACCATTTTTCTAATTTCTATGTCTATGATTTGCTTTACTACTCTTACCTGTATTGTTTTGTTTTGTGTTTTCTATTATAGGGACATGTTAATGATGGAGCTGGCCCAAGTGGAGTGAGAGTGGATGATGAAGAGGATCTTGGGAAGTAGCCCCCTCTATGAGCTTATCATTAATCAGATTTTAGCTACTAAATGTTTTTGAGATTTTTTTGGATTTTTGAGGGAAATTTTTTGTTGACAAATGTAATAACATGGACCTAGTTATGGCATAACATGTTGGAATTTTACTACCATATTGACTCATAGTTATTTTTTTATTTTTTCATTTTCTCTTTTTATTTTCCTTTTCAAGTATTATAGAGAACATATGCCTATAACTGTAAAATGGAGGAACAAAATGTAAATCAATACTTGTAAAATAGAAAAGTAACATTGAAGTCATGACTTAAGGCTATAACTTGTATCATTTGAATGAGAATTTGACATAATATAGTGAATGTTTGTAAACTTGTAACGTATTTAATCCTAATTTAAAGCCATTTTGGGCTGTTCACACCAATTTAATGTCATGGTGCACTATTGCCTCTGTTGCCAAGAAAGGAAAGATTGCCAGTTTTATGCCATAGTGGGCCAAAAGCAATAATAGTTTTAGAAAGCTTTTAAAAGTAACCGACCATTTCTGACCATGGCTAGTTTAATGTCATTGCAGACATTCGTTGGCAGTTGAATGTTTTACCAAAAAATTGGTAGTTTAATGTCATTTTGGACATGTGGTAGTTTAACATCATTTTGGACATGTGGTAATTTCGTTCTAGTTGTTGAGTTGCCTTTTGATCTTTTGTAGCTTAACGTGTGGGTTTGGGCATGTAGGTATGATTTTATACTCACTTTCCCCTTCATCGGTGATGTCAAAGGGTAATTTCGACCAAGAGACATTAGTAGGAATGGCTCCTATGTTTGCATTGTCTAGTGCCCCCTTAGTTTTAGCAAGATTGTGAGTTAACATTGGGTTCACCTCTTGGTGTATGCTTGTAGTTTCTTGCTTAGGCTTAGTGAACTCAATCTCTAATTCTTGATCTACTCCTACTCCAGGGTGTGAGGAAGTGAGTGGTACTATTGTGTCCCCATGTATTATGATTTCACCATCCTCGTAAGGTAGATGGATCTCCTAATGAATCGGTGAAGACATGACCTTAAGTTGAGCTAGCCATGGATGCCCTAGAATTAGATTAAAACCTGGCATTTCATTGACTACCACGAATTTGGCTTATGTGGGGAATTGCTTTCTGGCTATGAAATCTAAGGTGACCATACCTTTCACCCCAACATGGGAACCGTTGAAGGATTTCAAGAAAGAGGTTGTCATGGGTTGTATTTGTTCAATAAGCCCCAATTTTTCAATGACAGGAAAAGGTATTATGTTTGTTGTCGCGNCCCCAACATCTCGTAAAACCCCTTTCATCATGCACACATCCTCTACACCACTAAAGTCATTCGTCATCTGCATACCTTCTTCTTTTGTAGCAACAACTGCACCTTCTGAAAACTAACCTATTCCCTTTGTAATCTAGATGCCAAAACACCCTAACACACAACCCACCTCTGTTCCCCCGTGGCCTTTGCAAGAGAGTCTTGCCAATAGACTAACAAGAGAGCACCTGGAAAGAGAAAACCATCAATACAAATTAGGACCACCAAAGCCTATNGGAACAACATTTAGTGGAATAGGCTTTGGTGGTCCTAATTTGTATTGATGGTTTTCTCTTTCCAGGTGCTCTCTTGTTAGTCTATTGGCAAGACTCTCTTGCAAAGGCCACGGGGGAACAGAGGTGGGTTGTGTGTTAGGGTGTTTTGGCATCTAGATTACAAAGGGAATAGGTTAGTTTTCAGAAGGTGCAGTTGTTGCTACAAAAGAAGAAGGTATGCAGATGACGAATGACTTTAGTGGTGTAGAGGATGTGTGCATGATGAAAGGGGTTTTACGAGATGTTGGGGTAGGTGTGTTTTCTAAAGGCCTACAAATTATGAAAGGTTTTCGTGAGACATCTTGTCTACTTTTTGCATGGATAGTATTAATTACATATGGTGCATCAGTAGTGTTGAGAGGATCCTTGTAGACTCCCATGGGTTGGTTTTAGGGTCTTACTGGGTTTGCCTCATCGAATACCAGATCACCCCTATAAATCATGCGTTGTATATCCTATTTCAAGTTGAAATAGTAATCAGTTCCATGACTAGGTCATTGGTGATACTCATAATACCTATCCAATCTAAAGCCTATTGGAATGGAAGGTTCATTAGGTGTTGCTAAGGCTGGGTTCTTGGGAAACTCACAGAATCGATCATGTTTTTAAGAGGCCACGGGAGACATTTACTTATGTTTGATTAACTCGGCCTTTAGAAGCTGATCAAGCAATTGTGAAGGTTTCATGGGCAAGGGTGTCTATTGAGCAGGGTATTTTCTTTCAAATGTACAGGTGTGACCCATGTTGGTGTTCCTATTTGAGGAAGTTTTAGATGTAGGTGTAGGTGTATTTCTTTCATAGCCGTTTGGGACAACCGGTTGTTTTTCCTTTTGTTCTGGATGGCTAGGTTAGGTTGTCTCGGCCACTGCTGCTACCGTCATTTTGGATTTATCTTTCCTTGTCTGTTGGCTCCTAACGGTCGAGTAGGCTGGATCATTTCTTGTTTGTGTAGCCTCTTCTATGTATTTAATTTGCACAAATGCCTAGCTTAAGGTACAGGGTTTCAAATAGTAAATTTTTGATTTAATAAATTCATTCACAGCCGTCTTAAGGATGGTAAGCAGATATGTTTCAGGTATAGGCTCATGAAGTTCATTCAGAGCCACACTTTACCTTTGGATAAATTTCTGTGTAGGCTCTAATGGTGCTTGTTTAATTTGAATCAGGCTATCTAACATGGCTTCAAGTTTTAGATTGTATTTGAAATGGGTGACAAAATGATGCAACAAGTCCTCTAGAGATGATATAGAGCTATAGGGCAAGGCTCGGTGCTAGTCTAAAGCTTTTCTGGTTAAGGACATAGCAAACACACGCAAAATTACATGAGGCCATGCTTGAAGCAATAGACATTCTATTCGAAATGTTACTAGGTGAGCATTTGGGTCCCCCTCTCCATTATACTTGGTAAGCTGGGGTAATGAAGCTCCCTTTGGCAAGGTTAGTGGTGGGACTAAGGGATCTATTAGGTCATCTTGATAGAATTCTAGTACCTTAACTTCCTTAGTGTTCATAGTTTTAAAGTGTTTTAATTCTTCTACTAATGAGTGCATCATTTTCTTCGTATCTGTCCACTCTTGGGCGATAGGCAAACTAGTGGATTGGGTTGATGGAAATTGATAATGATTTGATTGTTGCATCATTTGTGGAAAGAGAGATTGTTGGACTATTTTTTGTTGCGGTGGGATGATGTTCGGGGATGAGACTATGGGGTGTGGTATGCTATAATGGGTAGAAAATATTTGCTAAACAGCTGGTGGAACCCACTGCCCAGTCACGGGTCGTGAAGCGGTCAATGGTGCTTGTTGGATTTGCACCTAAGGTATGTAATGGGTAGATGTGGAAGTTGGTATGATTGATGGAATCCCAATCACTTGAGGTCGAAAGGTCAGTCCTACATTAGTTTGGTGAGGATGCTGTTGGCATTGTATTTGTAGAGGTATGATTGAAGTGGATGCGTTGGATTGAACATTGGACTTGTAGAAGATGGGAATGGGAATGGCTACTTCCTGTAGAGAAGTTGGCAGTGGAAATATAGTCTCTTCTAGGAAAGGTTGAAATAATGGGTTTGTATGGGCATGGGGACTGATGGTATGGTATGAATCCCCATGTTTAGATTGGGCTACAAAGTTGTTCTCCTCATCTCCACCCTGAGGCTCTATTAGAGGTGTCTGTAAGGCTTGGCTTCTTGCCATGAGAAGTTAGGATATGAGTTTATGGTGATGTTTAAAGAGCAGGATTATGTCAAATGCTGAGGGGATGAATTCACGACCTCCTTTATAGATAAGTTCATAGTCTTTCTTTGCTTCTCTCTCTACACGATCAATGGGTAAGTTGGCTTGGATCTTGACATAGATGAAGTTATATTGTTTGGGTATAAGAGTCGCATAGGTAGGTTCTTTACCCTGTAGCCTAAGTGACTGGTGTGTACAGCCTTGGGCATTTATCTATTTGATGACAGTTATGGATTCGGTAGCAGTCATAGGTTTCAAGGTTTCAGTCCTAGAGTTAGAGGTCGACAGTGTCACCGGGTTTATTTGGTAGGATTCCATAATGAATGTGAGTAAACTGAGCTAGACAAGCTAAGTGTGAGAAAATGCAACATGACAACTATAGCATAAAAACTACACTACAACGTGATAACTACAAGATAGTGTGATAACTGCAAGACAACGTAACAACTGCAAGATAGTGTAACAACTGTAAGACAACATGACAACTGCAAGATAGTGTGACAACTGCAAGACAATGTGACAACTATAGTGTGAAAACTACAATGTGATAACTGCGATAGAGAGACTCACAGGGACAAGATGAATAAGTTTTTACAAGTATCATGATCGACGTTTTAATAGACAATAAGCAAGTTGGCCCTCATTCTAGTGCCAATTTACTGTACTGACCTAAATCATCAATGTAAGGCTGGAAGGGAAAATAAACACTGAAATATCGTTGGGTAGGCACAGCTAACCCTACCTTCACTTGAGAGCAAGCTGGAAAAGGGAATGAAGGTAGAGTGCCTTGGATGATCTACACGCAAATCAACCAAGGACTTCCTTGAGCATAAACTGTGGCTTGCACTGGGGTTATCGTAACTGATGTCTTAAAATGTAAACAAAGCGCATAAAATGTAAACAGAAATGTATGCAGAAACTGTATTGTGAATATAATGTTAGCCAAACGTAAACTGAATGTAAATCACAAAGTAAATTGAATAAATGGTTGGAAAAATGAACTGCATTGTATTGCTTAGAAAATATGTGCACTGGTCAAAGCGTAGCTGCACGTGTGGATGGCAGGTCAAGCGTCAAGCCCTGGGGTGATGTGATGTGATGTGTTTCAGAAGTGCTTAGATGTTAGAAGTCAGAGTGTGTTAAGCACCCAAGGATTGCTAATCTGAGTTTTATTAAGTTTTTTAACTCAAAAATTGCCAACCCCATTTATGTGAATTGACAGGGTATTTATAGGATTGGGCCAGACTTCGGTACGGAATTCGAGAATGGATCAACAGTTGGGAGATGAGAGGAAAGCAAATCAAGTGACACGTGTCCAATGGATAGCTGTATGCAAGTTGGACATGCATGGGCAAGCTACATTCTGGACTAGGTACATTGTATCTTACAACGTATGGCTTACTCAAGCCCATGGAAGCACATACAATTTGAACCATGAGGGCTTGACAAGCCCACAAGTGAAAATGTACAATAAGAGAAATTGACTCGAGCTTGCTTGAAACTTCTAGATTTCTAACTTGCTTGCTGCACAATGTCAATCTGAGTGTTTTTGGGGTTCCATGGCTATTTAAAGCATCTTATGGCTGACCAGGACCTCCAGTGCGCCTTGATTTTGTCGTAGCATGTCTTTAGTGTGCGCATGCTATAGTCATGCTACACTCACACTGTAGCGTGACTTAGCAATTTTTCACCAAATTTTTCATTTTGAAGATTAATTTTTGAAGTGTAAGGATTTCCTGGTTGTGATTGATGAATTGAGCTTGAAAGTGCCTTGTTTTGAGTTATTTATGGTAGGTCACGCTAGAGTCATGCTATAGCGTGAGCACAACATGACATGCAGCATGACATCACTCGAAAATGATATGTTTTGTTCAAAATTGTGATTTTGAAGCTTGATTCTTAAGTGAAACTACTATCTGGCTATAGTTGATCCTAAGAATGATATGAAATCTGGAATTTGAGCCTAGATGTGACTTTTTTGGAACCAATTTTACTATGTCACGCTGCAGCGTGAATGCAGCATGACATGAAACGTGACATGCGAAATCTTACAAAAGCTTGCAATTTTGAGCTGAAATCTGGCATTCCAGAAGTCTATCAAGGATGTGCTTTGAGGATGACTTGCACATTGTAGATCAAATCATTTTGGCTCAGTTTTAAGACTCTGAGAGTTGGTCATGCTATGGGCAAGCTTCCAACTTGACGGGATGAGCAAGTTGCCTTGATTTAGCTGAGTGTGGTTTCCATGCCTTAGCCAAATTTTGCCTGCCAAAAGCTTGCAAGGGCTTGAGTCATTCTTGATTCAAAGTGTTAAGCCGAAATTAGTGGTGTTTCATGTGCCAATTTTACGTTGTAGCGGACTATCTGTGCCAGTTTATAGTCATAGCAGACTATCTGTGCCAGTTTATAGACATAGCAGACTGTGGACACCAGTTTATAGTCATAGTGGACTATCTATGCCAATTTATAGTCATAGGGAACTATCTATGCTTACCTTGCATTTGCATCAGCCATAGTATGGCTTAAGGTACAAGTGTTTCACTGGATTTGCAAACTCTCTGCCATCCATGTCTACCAGTTTGAAGGCTCCATTCTCATAGGATTTTGTGACTATTAATGAACCTTCCCAATTTTCTGAAAACTTGTTTGCATGTTCACGGATAGTTTTGAGAATTAGGTCCCCCTTTCTAATTGCTCATCGATTTAGGCTGAAATGATGCTTTTGTCACTGCTTATCTTGGTATCGTTTGATGCAACCAAGTGTTTGTGCATGCTCCTCCTCTATGGAGTTGAGGTCAATGATCCTTGACTCGTTGTTCTGGGCCTTGTTTATGATGCTTGAAAGGATAATCTGAAGTGACAGTACCTGCAATTCAAGAGGTAACACTTCTTCAGATGTATAAACTAGGCTATAGGGAGTCTTACCTATAGTTTTTCGGCATGTCATACAGTAGGGCCATAGCACGTAGAGGATTTTCTTCCGCCATTACCTCTTACTGCTGCTAAGCATCCTTTTAAGCAAGTTGATGATGGCCTTGTTTGTTTCCTCTACCAAACCATTTTCTTGTGGGTAGTATGGCGATGAAAAGGATTGCTTAATTCCAAGGTTGCTACAAAAGGTTTTGGTTTCCGCACTATTAAACTGTGGCCCATTGTCTATCACAATAGTCATGGGAAGACCAAACCTTGTTACTATGTTGTCTAAGATAAAGTAGAAAACCTATTGGGATGTAGTCCTCCAAAGGGGGATAGCCTCTACCCACTTTGTAAAATACTCTGTGGTAGTGATGATGAAGCTATGTCCTGTGGAAAACTTAGGTGTTATGGGTCCTATGATATCTAGTCCCCATCATTGGAATGGCCATGTGATCTGCATAGGGTGCAACTCAGTAGGTGAAACGTGTATAAGATTTACATGACGTTAGCATGTATCACACGTTTTAACTTTAGCAAAGAAATCTCATTCCATGCAAGGCCAGTAATACCCTAGTTCTTTGATTTTAGTTGCCATGGCCCTAGGAGCTATGTGTCCTCCACATAGTCCTTCATGGACTTCATTAACAATTTTCTGTTTCTCTTCCCCACCAACTCAAGTTAACAATATCCCATCAAAGGAGCGTTTACATAAGGTATTATCTCCTAGAAGGACATACTATCATGCTCACTTTCGGCTTGCATCCTTTTGGGCGAATGTCAAGCTATGTGGGGTTTCATCATGTTTCAGGTAGGCTTTAATGTTAGTATACCACTCTTGGGTGTTAGTAGCACTTACGAATGTAATGTGTACTGCTTGAGTGACTGTGCATTTTGTTATCGAAGCAAGTAAAGTTGCAAACAAGTGTGGCTGCATGTTTAACGCTAGCATGGCTAAGGCATTGGCTATAGTGTTCTCGTTGCATGGTGGATGTCTGTCATTGTGAACTATTTCAACAAGTTTTTGGCCAAATCACAATAAGACTGTAAGTGTGAAGCTTTATAGGCATAGACTTCAGTGATCTGGTTGATGACGAGTTGAGAATCACCTCGGACTACCAAATGTTTGATTTTTAATTACTAGGCTACTAAAAGGCCCTTAAGGAGTCCTTTGTACTCAGCTACATTATTTGTACAAAGGAATGTAAAACGATAAGCAAAAGGTTTAATGTCCCTTAAGGGGAATGTAATGATGACAACAACACTACTATCTTACATGGTTGAGGCACCGTTGAAATGCAAAGTGGCCTCGAAGTGCAATGGCATAGGGTTGATGTTGTTAACATGTTCATCAGGGAATTCTTGTCCTATGGTCACCTAATCATCGATTGGCAAGGTCATGAGCTACGTAACTATGGCTTGTCCCTTCATCAATGATTTGGTTACATAGAGTAAATCGAATTTCATCATTATAGCTTTCCATCAGGCTATCCTGCTACTTTCATATAAGTTGTTCATGATAGCCCGAAGTACGTTGCTCTTGCATATAATGTTAACCTAGCTATGGAACAAGTAGTGCCTCCACTTTTTTAGTGCAAATACTAAAGCAAGACAATTCCTTTATGCTTTGTTGTATTTCTCTTCGTATGCTATCAATGCATGGCTCAAGTAATAGACTGGGATTTCAGAGTCGTCCTCTCTTTTCTATCATAACAATGTTGCGATAGACATGTCCAAAGTGGCAAGGTAGATGTAGAAAGGCTTATCCCTCTATGGTGGGTAAATAGTTGGGAGGTGTAAAAGCTCTTTCTTTAAGTCATCGAAGGCTTGTTGACACTGTGTTGTCCATTTGAAGGTAACCCCCTTCTTTAACAAGTGTTGCATGGGGTGTAACTTGGTCAAATTTGCTATAAACCTTCTGATAAACTGTATTCTACCTTGAAACCCACCCAATTCTTTAATATTGGTATGGGGTGCTAAGTTAATAATGACCTTAACTTTGTCAAGGTCCACTCGTATTCCAGCTTATGATACTACAAACCCTAGCATGCATATGGTTTTAACTTTGAAAACACATTTCTTTGGATTAATACGCAAGTCATGCCTATGAAAACACTTGAGGACTACATCTAGATTGGTGGGATGATCGATAGGTATCTTAGATTTGATTGTTATGTCATGCACGTAATTGTTTAGTCTCTCTAGGAGGTAGTCACTGAATATGTAGGTCATGGCTCGTTGATAGGTTGCTCTGGCATTTTTGAGACCAAAGGGCATCATAGTGTAACAAAAGGTTTCCCAAGCGGTCATGAAAGTAGTCATCAATTGATGCTCTAGATTAATGCAAATTTGATTGTAACCCGAGAACCCATCTATAAAAAATAATAAAGCATGACCAACCATAGTGTTAATAAGTTGGTTAATACTTGGCAATGGGAAGTCATCTTTAATCATTGCTTTGTTTAGATCTCAAAAGTCTATACAGATTCGTATACCTCCCATTTTCTTAGAGACTACAATGATATTTGATACCCACTCTGGGTAATCAACTGTACAAATGAAGCCTGCTTGGTATAGATTGGTGATTTTGTCACGTACGGCTAGTGTGATTTCTAGTTTAATTTTTTGAGCCTTTTGTTTGATTGGTTTGATATGCAAGTCTAAGACAATGTTATGTTGTATTAGCCATGGGTCTAAGCCCGACATGTAGTTATAGGACCACATGAATACCTTAATGTTATCTTGGAGGACTTTAGATACCTCCTTTTGCATTTGTTGATCTAGGAGGGAGCTAAGTTTTAGTGTCCTTATTTCCCCCTAGCTGTCGTTACAGGTACTTCGATGAGAGGGTCCTCGGTCACATCCCTAGCCTCTAAGTCTAAGGCTTGGACCAAATGTTCAAACCAATCTAGGGATGTTTCCAAGGACACTACAGTGTTATCAGTGGATGATTCCTAGTCTATTGACTCTAAGTTTAGATATCTTGCAAGCTTTTCATGAGAACCTATCAAATTTAAAAGTGACTGTAGATCATGCTGCATAGCAATTTTGTTCAACCTATCACAATAAGAGAAAGCCAAGTCAAGTGATACTTTTTTGTAGCAATAGCACATAATAGACATTTGCAAAGCAACAATGGAACATGAAATAATTGTCAATTATTCGGCCAAGTTCACAAGTTACCAGTTTAAGGTCTTGGTGGACCGTGAACGGGTTTGAACATGCAATGGACATTAACTTTGCTAGTTTATGGTCATGTTGGACCGTAACATTGTGAAATCTAGTTTAAAATATGAAATAGATAGTAAAGTTTCCAGTTTAAGGTCATGGCGGACTGTACTCATGCTACAATGTATATCAAAATGTAAATTGACATTTCTAGTTTAAGGTCTTAGTAGACCATTGATGGGTGGAGTTCAAGAACTAAGGTCACTTGTTTAAGGTCTTTGCAAACCATGGCGAATAAGCTTTGTAAAGGTAAGTTGCTAATTCAAGGTGGGACGAAATTTTTGGTTGGGCCCACCTGTTATGTGGCAAACAATGATGCTACGCTAGAGTGGGATTGTGACACAATAGTGCTATGCTATACGTGGCATCCCACATTACTCGAGGTGTGAAAATGGTAAGTTTCTTTCACCATGTCAGCTATAAATAGGGGTTTACCCTTGGTAAACTTGTTGTTTTTGTTATCAAAGTGCAGAGCCTACATCTAGAGCGTAGTGTAGTCATGCCGAGAGAAAGCAAAGCAATGTAGCATAGCAGTTGACAGAATTCAATAGTGAGATAATGGAACCCAAAGGCAAATGCAAGCACCGAGGACTCGCTAAGGGAGACGAGGTAAAGGACACTTTGGGAAGTCTGTCCTAGGCACACATTGAAGTGCAAGAGGAGACCCTGTCTGCTCAATTAGTTACTATTGCACCCTTATTTTTTAGGCCACAGTAATCATTATTGCAATGAAATCCACGTCTTTTGCCAGGTTTTTAGTTACCATTTTAGCCGCTACACTGTTGCTGTTGCTGGTTGGCTGCAGCGGCCTATATGGATGTTACACTACAGTTGCATGTAGTATCTCCTTGACCACCATTGTTGTGACTACCTTGTCGTGGGGGTTTGGGTGATTTTGGAAAGCTTAGTGCAAGGTTAGTGTACTGTACTGTCCTCAGGAGGGTTTGGCCATCTACGAGATTTGATAGCATGACACATGTTAATCGTAGTGTAGTGTGAGTTATTTTGTACAGAAAGAGTACGGTTGAGATGGCTATAGCATAATGAATTCTTTCTTATCTAAATTTTATAATGTTTTTATTATGCTATTTCGATGTGTCGTAAGGTCTTTTAAGTTTATCGCATTACTAGGCTATTGAATCTACAACACCACTACGTTGCTGGATTTATTTCTATTAAGTTTGCTACATTGCCATGCTCGTCATGGTAATATGTTGATTACATTATTATGTTGTTGCACATATATCTATTCTTGTTTTTTTGTTACATCATGTGTCATGCATTTGCATCTAAGTGTTGTTGCATTGACCAAGGCTTGATGACTATGCTATGTTGCGAGTATCATGTTGTTACATTGCCTATGATTTTTATTCTATTTTTTTTATTAGAAAGAGATCTACAACTGATAGATCATGCTATGCTACATGCCAAGAAAGTGTCATGCTATGCTATATGTAATAAGAGGGTTACGCTATGCTACGTGTAAACTTTGCTTGTACGCAGTGCTAACATTTGATGCTTTGTTGTGCAGGGTCATGTTGAAGCCCATCCTGATTATCTTGGAGATTGTGGGAGTCTTGTGCTACCTTAGCAAACAAGTGGCTAATGTGACCCTTCCCCATGCACATGTGGGATCGCAGGTGATCTGGTTTAGGGAGGGCACATAGGAATTCCTATAGTTCCTCCTCTGTCATTTTAGTCACACTGATCAGCAAAGACAGTAGCCATAATCACAGAAACCCTATTGCTTGGGGCAAACTAGGGCATTCTAAAATTTTTAACTGATGGGTCAATTGGGGGTGATCAGGCAGAAGATTCCAACCAGCATCCAAACGTCTTGAGATGCTTAAGTTGGATCTAGGAGATGCGTGAGTATAAGTGTTATCACTTATACAATATGTTATTCGTTGCCCATCACATGGGCACCTACTTTTAGAACCCACTTGGAACCATTTATTATGCGGGCGGGTGAGTTCTATGAAGGTATTTTATTATGTTGTGTAATCCATTCTATGCTAAATATAGGTATTAACAGTGTGTGTTGTTAGGTTTTTTATTGATAGGAGTGGTCTCCACAGTGATACAGATGCCTTGGCATTAGCATAAATGGCCCTGTGGGAGCTTTCCTCTACTAGGAATGTGCGTGCTGATGTAATAGGTCAATTTAGGGATGAGTTCAAAACCTATCTGACCCAGTATTTCCAATTTTATGGGAAGTGTAAAGAAGCCAGTTGGTTGGATAGGGAGTGGACATCCCTCAAGCCGCTCACAGTTGAAGATGTGTTGGTGGATCTCCCACCATTTCCCATGTTGTTTAAGCCTGGTACGCTAAACTATGAATTCACTGTTACATGTGCGAGTGATGTTTGTTTTGTTTTTTTTTTTTTTGCTAACTTTATTTTTCTTTTATTTTACAAAGCATTTCAGTAGCAAAGAAATCCCAAGAGGTGACTATGATCACCTCTAGGCACAATGAAACCAACCTCTTTTTCAAGTACGGGGAGGTGGAGGAGACCCAGTGTTGGCTCTACAATGGGGCCCCAACCACGCTTGTCCACAATCTTCAAGAGGTTGGGCTCATGGACTTATTTTTGGCCATCAACTCGAACGTCCTACCTACTGAAATGCTCTCCCTAGCCTACTCCTTTTCTGAGAAGGTGGACCACTTCTATACACGTGTTCATGGTGTGCGAGTGGTGTTTGATATCAATGACCAATTGTTTGCAAATCTTTTCGGTGTCCCTTCTAATGATATCCTTGTGGAAGAAAATTCTAAGAAAGATGCAAACCATCAGGGGGACATTGAGAAGTGGCTTGGGGTGACCAAGGACTGAAAGGGGATCTACATTGAGAAGGTTAGGCTATGGGTGGCCAAAACAATTTACGCCATCTTCTATGCCCGTGCCTTCCCCAAGCTACTCTCCCAAGGAAAAATCCTTGGAATTGAGCAGGCTTAGATAATGAGGGATGTCATGGAAGAGGGGACTTTTTATAATTGGGACAAACACATCTACAAAGTCTTGCATGCTAAAATGGTCAAGATCCACAGGAAGCTTGAGTTCCATTTCAACATGCATCATGCCTTCTTCATAGCCTACCTTCGGCGTTTTGTGAAATTCTTGGTAGTCCACAATAATGGGGTCTGGGTACTACAAGATCATAACCAGATTTCTAGACCATGGATCTGCCATGTCTTCCATACCACCCTATCTCAGGACCCCCCAAAACCTATTGGGAAATCATTTTCAATGACTACCAGGGATCGGGTGGCACACAATTTTCATGCCTAGGATAGCATGGGAGAGGCACCCCCCATTACAATTGGTAGTGTGACAAGGGGGGGATGCCTCATTGCAGAGATGGTGAAAAATAAGTTGCAATGCAAGAGGTCTCTCCCAGCCAAGGAACTTCCCCATACAAATGAGGAAAGAGGGAAGAAGCTACGGCTCAAACTTTGCAGAGTGCAGCCTCCGATTGGTATGTTTTTGGTTTCTTTTATTTGGTCAACATTCGCTACACTGTATTATGCTAAGTAGTGTTGAACATCATAGCATTTTCTTTGAGTTGGTATAATTTACTTACTATGACTATGCTTTATTGGTAGAGGAAGAAGGGGAAGAAGAGGTGGTGGCCCCTACAATAGGGATGACTAGGGAAAATGAAGAGGCTCCTACCATAAAGGAAAGGACCCCAGCTGATGAAGAAGGAGCCCCTACTATAGACTAAATGGCCTCGATAGCTGAGAAAGAGGCCACTACTGATGAAGAGGAGGCCCCTGCTGACAAGGAGGAGGTCCCTGCCAATAAGGAAGAGGCTCCTAACAATTAGGAAGAGGCCCTTGCTGATGATCCTTTTACGGAGAGTAGTTCAATACTAGAGGGGCACATGAGTATCAAGGATGCTGCTACATTATTGGGTTAGGTGGAAGGAGATGGGATCCATTTTGATGCTGGTGAGTTTGACCACATATTTAACAGTGTGTTGATGGGTGACCCCCCCGATATCACCCCTGAGGGTTTATTGGATAGGAGCCTTACACTGTCATTTACGTTGTTCATTAGTCAGCTTTATTATGGTTCTCTCCATTATGGCTAACACATTTCATTGTGCAGTTGACACCATTGTTGATACCTGCAGCCCATCCTCGATCCACCTATGACCATGGACCGAGATCCTTGACAAATTTACTTTCATGGAGGGGGTGGTCGACGACATGATTGATGGTCTAAAGTAGATTGATTCGGAAGTGGATAAGTGAAAGTTGCTATGCTAGACTCTCTAAATTATTTTTGCTTCACTATGGCATTGTGACTAATGCCTTTCTATGTGCGATTGGCAACCTCTTGTCTCAAGTGGGATCCTAATTAAGCGCTTGAGGTCAACACTATGCCTGAATTTCCACTGGAGATGACCGAAGTACCCCATCGTATATACGATGAAGCAAGCCAATGTGCGTTGTACTCAACATGCTCCTTGTGGGAATGTAGGCATGTGAATGAAGATCTTTGGAAATAGGTATAGAGGCTTGAGAAGGAGAAGGCTAATTTGACCACCAAGGTGGGAGATCTCCAATCCAGAAATGAATTCCTGTTGGCCCGAGACACCAACAATGGTAGTTGGCACACGACCATCATCAACTATGCAAGGTATTGGATGGCCATGCGATGCAACAATGAAGCCACTTGTGAAATAATAGAACATCGCATGCAAATGGACCTATTAGCCTAGAAGAACCAAGACTAGAAGGACTACAGTGTAAAGGTTTATGAGTGGGGGCAAGCACTGAAAAATCACAAACATATGTATAAAATAGAATGTGCTACCTACCATAAACAATACCAGGATGCCTCTGTCAGGTTACATACCTATGAGGTATTCCTTGACATTATTGGTGCTTCTAGGGCTTACGAAAGGTTCATGCAATAGGTGACAATGAGTGAATCCCCCAAAAGGAAAATGACCTTTCCTACGGGTGAGACCATTGCTGCCACCTTTTCTCTAGGACCACCGAGATGGATAGCCATTGAAAAGGAGAAAGTTGCAGCAAGTGCTAATCTAGGAGATAGGAATTAGGCTGATATTATGGAAGAGGAGATCTTGCAACATCTAGCAGTAGGCATGGATTGGATACCCCCCAAAACCAATGTGGGGTCGTCTCAGGTCAGTAATTTTTGGTGTTGTGATAATTTATTTTATTTGAGTCCTTATTGTAACTTTGACTGACTATTTCATTTTCCCTGTGATACAAAATCCAGATGAAAACACAAGACCTAATGAGGTAGGGGACAATGGAGAGGGTGAAGGGTCATAGCGTGGTAGTAGATTTTTATTTGGATTCTCACAAAGAATGTTGTAAACATTATTGATCAATATTTTGAAAGAAAAAAAATAGAAAAATGGAATATGAAGAGATTTATTTAATTTTGGCTTATGTGGTGTATTTATTTTATGTTTTATTCTTTATCTTTTTATTTTATTAATTAAACTCCTTGGGAGTATCACATTTTAGTTTTAGGCCATTTTGGGCTGTAACAATAGTTTAAGGCCATTCCGGGCTGTCACTAGTTTTAGGTCATTTTGGGCCATCGCATGATGGTAAAGAAAATTTTTGCTAGTTTTAGGCCTTAGTGGGTTGTGGCATGATGTAAACAGTAGATGTGATGTGAATGGTTTAAAGAATGAGGTAGAAAATTAGCATAAATGAATGAATATGAAGCAAATAAAGAATAAACATATGGTAGCATTAATTGTGTTGGAAGCAATGGAGTTATGCTTTGCAAGTAACAATCATCCTCATAGCTGCTTTTTAACCCATCGTTGGCTCAGTGATGCATAAGGCCAAGGGGCTTTGTTGCAGTATTCTTCTATATTGTTATCTACTACTTGAAAAGGTAATTCGGCCCACGTAGTTTCATTTTCTAAGACAGCGTCTTGGGCTAGATCATTTGCCAGACAAGTAGCTTTGGTGGAGATAGGTGCTTCATTCTCAAAGGTTATTGCTTTTGAACCTTACTCCATATCAACATTTTTTATTGCTTGGGTGGCCACTTCGTCACTGTAAATCACCACCTCCCTACCCGCATAAGGTAGGTGGACTTCTTGATGCATGGGTGAAGAGACAGCCCTGAGTTGGGCTAACCACAACCTCCCCAAAGATCAGGTTAAACCCAGGCATCTCTTCTACCATTATGAATGTTGCACTTATGGGGAATTGGTCCCCTGCGACAAAGCTAATGTGGACAGTCCCTTTTACCACCACCCATGCTCTATTGAACTTCTTCAAACATGAGGTTTTCATGGGTTTGATTTGATCCATCAAACCCAGCTTGTCCACTATGGGGAATGGGATGACGTTTGTAGTAGCCCCATCATCAACATGTACTCTTCAGATCTTGTGCTGACTGATCCAAATTGTGATGAACAGGGATGTTGTTGTGGCCTGGCCCTTCTTAGTATCATCCTTAATGGACTCATCATGAAATATCAACTAATCTAGCTATGGTTCTTCGGGCATAGAAGGAAGCATGACTGCATGCACTACTTTCTCCTCTGTTGGCATGTTTTCGTCAACTAGTATGGACGTTGATGTGAACCAAGGCCTCGCAGTGTGCAATGGAGGTCATTACCAGGTCGTATAGGCTCAAGGTTGTATTCTTTTATTTCATAGCCTGTTTGATCTGAGTAAGAGTGTTTAGATGGCCCTATCCACTTTCTTGTTTTTTTCCACTTTTCTCTTCCTCCATTCGTCCTAGAAGATGAATTTCTTGAGGAGAAGTAGTTTCAGTTTTAGGGCTAGACCTTTTTGGGCAGGATGGCGATAATTGTGTGCAAGTAGTGGCATCAACTGTTGATGATGAGGGGGGCGTAGACATGGAGGATGAAGGGGTAGGCTTGGAGGGGCCTAGGGCGGTACGTTCCTTGGTCGTTTCATCCATCAGACACTCTTCCCATTTCTTTGAATGGGAAGGCTATGATGCCATCTTAGATTGGCTCTGTGTGATGGGGGAAGTTGAGTGTTTTGGTCCCCTAATGACAAATAGTGTTTGTGGTATTAGCACAAGTGACGATGCAGTTTTGAATATGAAGGGTGCAGGGGCGAATGTTCGAGGGGGAACCCTAAGGACGAATGGCTGTTGCGGCATCGTTTTTTCCATTGTCGGTGTTACCACGCTACGTTGAGGCACACGAACCACAAATAGCTATTGTGGCGGTTTTGGGTTACTGTCTATGCCAATTGTGTTGATAATATACCCCGCATTGTTAGCATTGAGGAGGTTCTTGTAGACATGCATGGATTTATTTTTAGGGTGGACAAGGTTGCTTTCATCTAGAACCAACTTCCCCTAATCAATCATCCATTGGATGTCATCTTTTAATGCTAGACAGTAATTTGTGTCATGACCACAAAGTTGATGGTAGTCATAGAACTACTCCAGCCTAAAGTTCTTAGGAATTGGTGGCTCATTGAGCATAGCCAAGGAGGCGTTCCTAAGGAGCTCGTAGTACCATTGATGCCATTTGGTTACCTCCTCGAACATTCGCTTATGTTAGATGTACCCAGCCCCCAACAATTGCTTCAGAAGTTTTGAAGGCTTGATAGGTAGAGGGGTATATTTAGAGTGATCTTTAAGCTTGAAGTTGGGTTTAGGCTGCATTGATACCTTTGGTGCCAATGTGGAAGGTTGAGCAACGTTACTTGAGCTAGGCGTGGGGTTAATTGATGTTGTGGTTGCCTTTTTGTTATTGTTGATGTTGGGCTTTTCCTCATTTGCCACAATGGCCACTATGGCTGTTGCGGCTTTGCCCTTCCCTTAGTCTTTTTTGGTATATGCATTCTTGTACACAACATAGGTCAGGTCTTTACTAGATTTAGCCATGTCTTGGATGCTCTTCATTTGGGTGAAAGCTTGACTGAGAGAGCATGGGGCTAGGTAGTATAGCATGGATTTGATGAAATCATTTACTGCCCCCTTGAAGATGGCCAGCAAATGGGCCTCTATGATAGGCTCATGGATCTCATTCAAGGTAACAATACACCATTGTATAAACTTCTGCATCAACTCCAATGGGTCTTGCTTAATGCCCATCAACTAATCTAGCGTGACATTGGGCTTCAAGTTATAGTTGAAGTAGGTCATGAACTGGGTCAACAACTCCTCCAGTATTGATATGGAGGTGCACAAGAGCATGCGATACTAGTCTAAAGCTTTGCTTGTCAGAGACATAGCAAAGACACGAATAATAGTGTGTGGCCACTATTACAACAACAATGATTCAAATCTAAACATGACTAAATGTGTGTTAGGATCTCCCTCCCCATTATATTTTGTGAAGTGGTGAAGTGGCTCCCCAGGGGGTAATGTGAGCATGGGAATGGTCGAGATGATGGGGTCATCATGGTAGAAATCCATGACTGGCACTGTGTCAGAATCGGTGGCCTTGAGACGTTTAATCTCTTAAGTGAGGGTCTAGAAAAGTTCGAATGCTTGATGCAAACCCAGACATAACATAGACGGTTGTGGGGTTGCAGGGGCAGCCATCATTGGTGACATAGTAAGGGTAACGGTCTAGCTCATAGGGGGTACCGTTGGGGTTGCCCTTGCGAAGGGTGTTACTTATGAGGTCCACCATTCAGTGGGTGGTGTTGTTAGAGTGGCGGCTACTGGTGGTGCTATAGGGTTAGTCATTTACATGGCTGATGGGATGGGCCACAGTCCCGTGCTTGGTTGTGACACCTACAAGACTTGGTATGCTTGGTGGTAAGGGTAATGTGGCATCTGGGAGGGTTGTGAAATAGGAGGTGAAGTGGCTAGGGTCCACCACACAATTAGGGTTGGGCCTGCCACTGATAGTGGAATAGGTGTAGATGATGGAATAGGAGTAGAGACTCCATGAATCTATGAAGTAGATGCGGTGTGCATGTAGAGTAATGTAGGAATGATCAACTCTTGGTACGAAGATGGGATAGAATGAGGAGGGAGAGTGCTTGGGAATGAAACTGAGGTAGGAGCATGCTGATAGGCTAAGGGTGCAAAATGGCTGCCCATGGCTGATGAAAATGTAGATTGTGGTGGAGTCATTGTAGTCATAAAAGAGACAGATGCAAAAAGTGGTTTGGCCTGAAGACCATGGTGGAAGGGATGGTGGCAGGGTAAGTCTGGCCACCCCCCTCGAATTGGGATTCCAAGTCTTCCTGTCCATCTTGGAATGCTTCATCATAATGGGATGCCATGTCTCACTCCCTAGACTTAATAGCCCACATCGGCTGGTCTAAGATCCACTGATATGTTTTCGTCAGGGGGATGGTAACGTCAGGGGTAGGGATAAATTCCCTCCCATTCCGATGAAGGAACTCAAAGTTGCGGTTGTCCTCAAGTTCTTGTTGATCTAGGGGCATAGTTTCTTGGATCTTTGCACAGAGGAAGTCATAACGCTCTGCGTCTTGTGCTAAGAACTCAGGTGATAGATGTTAGATCCTAAGAGACTGGTGTGATGCCAGCACTAGGCTAGGTGGCCGCTCAACACCCATGATGCTTTGAGTCGAGAAAGGAGCCTCAAGGATCGAGGTAGAAACAACGATTGTTGGTAGAATCATTTTGCATGATAAAATGGAAAATTGCAAATGAGAAACATGGAAATCAATAGGCGATTGGTGGATTTTCATCCTGCCAGGTCCCAAAGGAACCGTTGTTGTTACCAATCTGCACCACATGATGTGTAAATAATCACAAAAGGGTGTCATGTTTATGCTAGTGCATGATGGGGTATAGAGAGCATGCATGACTACCCAGAAGATGTAGAAAGGACACTAAAAAAGCCCTCCTTCTAGCACCAAAAATTATAGAGATCGAAAACATCAGTGGCTGGAACATCGAGAGGTTGCCGGATGAACAGTTTAACCTTGGATCTATGCAAGGGCTGTGCTAGAGAGAAATGGAAGCGGGGCACCTTGAACGGTCTGGTCGATCAGACAGGGACTTAATCGGTGTATCTTAACCTTTTGTAAATATTTGTTTTAGAAATGAGACACGTGAAGTAAATCGATGGTCAACAAATGTAAAGTGGTGAAAATAATGCAAAACAATTATTATAGTAAGTGAATATTAAAATAAATTTTGGTGAGAGAGTGCACCACCCCAAAGGTTGCAGATTTGATCCTTTGCCTTGTTTGAAAAGTGTACAATAGGTTGTGCAAAGCTAGAGAGACATTACTTACATCGAACAGTATGGTCACAGGTCTTCTGCTTGCTACTTTGTTTGCTAAGATGCCAAAATGCTTGACTCACAAAGGGATGTTTGGAGCCAACTAAAGAACCCAAAGATAACCAGAATGCTCAAGAAATGCTAACTATGCTTCCTAAAAGCCAACTTAAAAGCCTATTGCACCAAAAATGCCAACCTTTTTTGCCAACAAGCCAACCCCTCGAGCATTATTTTTTGAGGTATTTATAGGGCCAAGAGTAGGAGAGAAACTTGGTCTGGACACCATGTGTCCTAGGCCCTATAAGGTGCTGACATGCCCATACCATGTAGGTGTGCGATGCTAGATGTGAACTTTGTTACGCTATGACCATACTGTCAAAACTACATGTGCCAAAATCTAGTGTGCTAATAATGTAAGAAAAGTGGAGCCTATGCTCTAGGACTACGTCTTCCCTACTCTTACAAGCAGGGTCAAGCCTATGAACAACTTTTTGGCAGTTGACCAGGGGTATGCAAAATGGAGTAAAATTGCTGATTTTGCCAAGGAGATGCCAAAGTGAGGAAGATTGTTTCCAACAAGTTCTAGAGCTACCTGAAGACATCTTTATGCCTCTATGCTAGCGTTGCACTACTCATGCTATTGAGCACATTGGTGTAGCGTAAGTAGCTACTTGCTATGTTGTCCTACGCTACATAGCATAGCACAGCATAGCCACTGGCCTTAACAGAAATTTATGTAGGAGCCGAAGAGTATTTGTTCGAGGTTTTGGTCATGCAAACAACTACAACTTCTTTCCTTCATTCTGAGAAGCCTTCAAACTTTTTGAGCTCATGTTTGAAGCACTTCTGTTGTTTTTGCATTGTTGCTATGCTATGCTACGCTATGTAGCATAGCATAGTGTAGCAGCCAATGTATCTTGCTTGTTCGATTTGCCATTTTCTAGAAAGAAACTTTGCTCGAGGCCTGAGGGCTAAGTGGGGCAACCAATTTTAGAGGCCAAAGTCTCACCAAAGTGCAGTCTTCTTATTGGAATCACTTGGCAAGATGGGCCTTTCTACTCTACCTTTGCTACTTTGTGCTATGTTGCATAGCGTAGCACATTGTGTTAGATGAATTCTGACTTGTCTTGCAATAATTTTGTCAATTTGCACTTGGATGCAGTTATCTTTCAATGCTTGCTATGCTGCATAGCATAGTGTAGCGTAGAAGACTTCTTCGCTAGAAAACTTTTTGAACTGTTTTGCTCATCCTGAACACTTTCAACAACTTCTAGCATAGTCTCTAGGTAGACTGTTAGCTGGGTCAATTGTCTGGTTGGGTAGGCTGGAGAGTCCAGTGAGCGTGTCAGCCCTAGAGATAGAAAACTTACTAGACTATACATTCTATCCTTAGTGCTTGCAACTTTCCTGCTGAACCATCATGATGCTGCACTTGTGGAAGTCCTTGCCCAAATTCCAAGACTCTGCTGAAGTATGAGGGTCCTAAAATTTTATGGTTATTCACTATGGGGCTTGTACATATGGTTGTTGCATCTAATATGAGGATTGTGCCCTTGTAATTGGTTGCAAGATGAAAGGAAGTGGTTGCATTATGGTCATATTTTGTGCGCCAAATAAGGAAAAGGATGTTTGTGCTGGTACCTAAGGCACAAATGGAATAAAGGGGGTGTATGACCCCTAAGTTGCTAAGGGTTTCTGGTGGACCACACATGTAAATTTAGTGAATTTGTGATGGTGAAAACCACCATCGATGATTGCAAAAATATTGGCTACATGGCAAATGACATTGATGGGTTGTAGGTCATTGTTTGTGGCATCGATTGAGTTTGATGTGTGGATATGATCGGCATGAGAACCATAGTAGGGTAGGAGGGAGTGGAAGATGATGGAATCATACCCATGGAGAAAATAAAGACATTGGAGGAAGGTACTATGACCTTGGGGGATGTTTGATGGAACAATCCTCCCAAGATGTTTTCAGGCTCATATTTTTCCCTAAACTCATCCTCCTCTTATTGTTGTTCCTCTAAGATGTGCTTGTCATCCTCTTCCTCCATCTTAATCAATTGGGCTAGGATACCTACATAGATGTCATTGAGAGGTATTTGGTCATAGGGGGAAGGTATGTACTCTTTGTCATTGTGATATATGAATTTGAACTCCCTTTTGGCTTCTATTTCCAAACGTGAAATCAACATACTAGCTTGCATTTTGGTAAAAATGTAGTTATATTGATATTCATTTATGGTTGTAAAATTAGGACTTTTCTTTCTAATCCTTAAATACTACCTACACTCAATGATAGTAGGGTCTTTGGGATCATAGACCCAAATGGCTTGTTGGCTAGGACCTTCACTAGTGAGGGTGACAGACAACTTGGTTGACTATGAGAAAGATAAGGCTATTTTGTTAAAATTGGTTAAAAACAAGCTATAAAAGGAAAAAATAGAAGTAAATCCAAATAATTGGAATTTAAAAATGGTTAAAGGAAACAAAAATAGCTAGAAATGAAGCACTTTTTTTAATTAGTAAGTGGGACAAAAGGGGGATTTACCCCTATACCAAAATTAGAAAGCTAGAAAAATTAGTTACAAGACTTACCAACATTAGCCCCTTAATTGCCTCTATAGTAGATATGGAAGGGAGGGGGGAGAAGAAGGGGGTAAGATTAATGGAACCTCACATCATTCTAATCCAATGTTAATGAGTGGGGGGGGGGGAGGTGGCGGGTGGAGGGTAGGGGGTGGGGTGGGGAGGATGACATGAGGGAAGGTGGGGAGGAGGAAGAAGGGAGGCTAAAAATAAAAGTGGAAAGTTGGTGTTTTGCCATCAAAACATGGTTTGAGTAGGCTACCAATTTTCTTAGTTAAGAAAGATGGAGGGAAGCTAACTTCCAAAAGTTTGCTGGTTTCCAAAAGGGTTGCATCACCAACTTTGGAAACTAAAAAAAATTGGTAGCAAAAAATAAGAAAGGGGAAAAGGTATCAATGCTGGCTTTGGGCAGAAAAATTCATAGTAGTTACTATGAACAGCCAACACCCAACCACCTACAACTTCTTTATTGTAGCATTGGTCATAGAGGAAAGGGGAAGCATTGATTTTTTAAACATTTTGACTACAAAAAATCAAAAAAACCTACAAATCACAATGTTGGCAATGTGGAAGATAGATTTTTGATGAAGAAATTGGATGGATTCCTTGCTTCTAGCACCAGAAAATTGTTGCAATCAAAAAAATCAATCATTGAAAAACCAACAGATTTAGCATAGTAGCCTCAACTGTAAATCCCTAGGGCCTTCAAAAAAATGGGATTTAAGGTACCCTAGACAATTCGGTAGATCTCCTAGAGACTTACGAAATGCAAAATGAATTAAACAAATAATAAAAATATAGATTTATAAATCAAAAGAAAAATATATTACACACAAACTAAAATTTTGAAAATTTATTTAAATAAATAAAGAATAAGTTCAAGGATGTGTACAAGAATTGCCCATGAGAGAGCAAAAGCAGGGCTCACTGGGGTAAAAATTCAAAGCTCATTCAAGTTGATGTGATCTACTTCATGATTATGGTGGTTAGCCACTCCTGATGTTGTCAAACCTCCTCTATTAGAACTTCAAATATGCAACTTGGGTCATTATAGGAGGGTGAGAATAGTGGAAAATTTTGGTTGCCAAATTGCCCCATGCTATAGATTGGAAATCCTAGAAATGTAGTGTTGACATCAAAAATCCACAAGTCTCAATGGGGTAGCAAAAGGGGGTAACATGGTTGCTAGGATTCCACACTAGGAGGCTCTAAGAAGCTACATTTCTACAAGGTTGTAAGAGCTTTTGGAAGCCAAAATTTCTATTTTCTTAGAAATACAAAATTTTGGAACTTTAAAAGGATGTTGGGGTTTTTATTTTTAAGGTCTTAGAACCTAATTTTTGCTACAAATTGGCTAACAGATTAGCTACAAATTGTTGCAAATTTCAACCTCATATAGGTAAGATGGGTGCTCAAATTTTGGGGGCTACCATATATAGTCAGTGCTAAACCCCCATGGCCATTCTGTATACTATAAATAGAAACATGGGGACATCTTCTATGCTAGAGCTAGATCTTCCACGTTGAGCCTTCTACCTTCTTTATTGAAGTTGTTGGTTAACTTTGAGGTCACTGGAATGTAAAATCTTGCTCATGTTGCTTCTATGCTAGGGGCATGTAGTTTCCACATTGGGGGGAATTTTCACATTGAGGGGGGAGGGTTTCCATGCTGGGGGCATGCAATTTCCACACTAGGAGGAACTTGCACATAGAGGAGG
>MNCI01019113.1:577283-592315 GCA_015680685.1 Gnetum montanum | reverse complement strand
GGGCACGTGGCAGTGAGGAGGGATTGATGAAGCATCTAGTGGACAACATCAACTGGGCTACGTCAACACAACCGTGTCGACGTGGCCCCGTCGATGCATCCATCCATGCATTAATATGGCCTCGTTTATGCAGAGTCTATCTTTAGATATAAATAAGTGCACACCCACTACACTTAGCCATCTTTATGGGTAGTTGTAACAAAGCTCTTGCACTTTAATTCCATAGGAGTTCGACTATTTTCCCAAGTTCATGCCCGCAATGTGATGCTTGTAATTGTACAGAACCTTTATTCAAGTGTGAGGTACTTGGACATGCACATGATCAACAATAAAGATCAAGATTACTCCATCATTGTAGCATTCACTTAGTTTTAATTATTTAATTGTTATTGTTATTTATTTTTTTCTTAGTTAATATTTCTTTACCATCATTTACTATTCCTATTGTTAAATGTAGAATGAGTATGACTTAATCATGAACATTGAAGTGTAGCTACTTGGTAACCCAATAGCGTATCTAGGATCACTCAAGTAATGTATGCTTGGTAATCCTAGAAGTAGTACACAAGGTCTAAGATGCATATGGATAATTAAGGACAAATGCTCATCACACTTAGGCTAGCTTAGATTCTCTTCTCCCACTCCCTCTTAGCTAAAAGAAAGTTATTTTCCATTGCCTCTAGGAGTAGCACTAATTTAGGTCCACATCATACACCTCACTCTAGGCTAAACCATACGTGATAAAGCAAATACTAGTCCAAGTGGAAAGATAGTGAACTACAATTAATGTCTAATGATCTAGATACCACAACTAGCTCATCCACGGAGTTTGACCAGATCGTGTGTGAATGCTCATATTCGTATGGTTGACTGTAGGGGTACCTCACCACTCATCATTGGTGCTATTACTAGGGAATAGTGCTATTCCTCTAGATTAGTTATGTCATCCATGATTGTTGTAAAGAAACATTAATGATATATCTTTTGGAAAGAAATTAATTGCAAATAAGTCACACACAATTCACAACATGTCTCTCTCACAAGACTATGATCCTGCAACCACTAATGAGGCAATTCATTGGAGAACCAACAAAATTTATGATGAAGATGAAGTTTGGAGTACTCAATCTTATGTAGGAGTTTCATATGTTCAAGGATGCACCAATACTACTCAAGAACTTTTATCATCCAACCCATACACCTCTAGTGAGGATGGGACATCCCATAGAATGAGGGGGCCCAAAAGGCCTAGGACCTTCTCAATAACTAACAAGAACTTACTTGGGGATAATTGGAAGACTTACAAAAGTCATAAAAAGAATTACAGTTCCTTCTCTTCCTTTGCTCCTTCAATGTCAGATTGTGACATGGATGACTATCTTTCAAGGGATCGACATAGAACTAAAAATTGAGCTTACAAAGCAAATCAAGAATGCCAACATGAACAAGGACAACATCATCCCAACTCATAAACTCACAACCTACTTAGTGACAATGAAACCTTGCTAGCCACTAATAGCCTAATGCCTATACAAGAGGCTATTCAAATATCCTACAACCATTGCAAAGAAAGCCGTCTACCCAGGCTTAATTTAAACAACTTTCCCAAGTTTTCAAGAGGCTATGATTTAGATCTGCAACAACATTTACAAGACTTCTACGATGCATGTACATGGAACAATATTGATAATGGGAAGAAAAAACTTAAGCTCTTTCCTATGACACTCATTGGCCAAGAAAAAGTATGGTATAGGTCTTTAAAATTGAAATCAATTCAATGTTGGCCGACAATGGTAGAACTCTTCAATGAAAGATATCAAACCTATGCAAGAGTGTCATCCTTGAGGAGGCAAATCCAAGAGTGGAAACAAGCATAACATGAACCCTTGGACATGGTCTTAGAAAGATATTATGCACTGTTAAACAACTGCTGCCATGGGTTCTCCAAGGAAAGGCTAATGTACCATATCATAGATGGGCTCCATAATGAAACAAGAGAGATCCTAGGGATGCATGCCCAAGGTCAACTATATGAGCTACAAACCCATCAATTCCAAGAGCTTATCAAGTGGGTAGAAAAAGAAGAAGGAGAAATGGGTAAATGGGATAATGCTAAAAAATCTCAACAGGCCCATATTTCAACAAGGGCCCATGATTATGAAGAGGAGAAATCAACTCACCACAAGGAGGTGAAACCACCTTTGCCAACGCAACAATCACTAGATGAAATTGAGGAAAATATTAATAAGTTTATGGAATGGGTGCATGGAAAATGTGGAGAATATGCTAACAATGGTAGAGGTAAAACTATGCCAAATCAAGAAATAGAACAGGACACCATGCAATAATCAGAACAAACATTAGAAGATAATAAGAATAAGAACTCAACTACCAACTTCACATATCAATGCAACGTCTATCTATATGATCACCCCAAAGGCTAATGCCTAGTTTTGTTACATTTACATAAGCATTGGAAAGGAATGTTACATCCATATTTTGTATAGAAATATTGGGTCCAACCACAATGGCAAAAGACACAGTCATGGGTGAGGCCATCGCCAACCCGACCATATCCTTTGTATGTCCCAACGCTAAATGCTTACTATGTTCAACACCCTATTTCTCCAACTAGATCATCATCCTCTACTTCATCACATCGTTATCATTCTCCTGAGTACTATTGACCCAGGTCCTCTCCAACAAGATCACCACTTCATGTTCCTTATACTTCTCCTTGCCCTTAATATTCTCACCGTTCATCTCCTTCTACATCACCATCAATAGTACCAACAGGTTTTGCACCATAGCATCAAACCATGAATGTTACTTGTTCTACTACTGTTAACCACAGTGGAAACCCTCCACAACATCGAAAGTGTCCTTTCTTTATGCAAGACTGTAGAAAGAGATAGAATAGTTCCAAAACCACTGCATCCTCCAACTTAGCACAAGAACAATGTTGTGATGCATCTACCTCCTCGAACTCAATGCCTCTTATTACTCTATCTAGGCCACCAATAAACACTCCAACAACCATGGGGCCCAATGAATATTACCACATGGGGAGACATGTTGATCCTTGCATACCATCTTACGATCACAAGTACCATAGTGGGTCAACTCCTTATAAATTAAACACATCATATAACCTGCCCCACTATGTTAACTCTAATCAAGTGTGTGAACCCCAATGGGGTAAGTATGACCAGATCCCAATATTTCAAACATGCAAGAATCCCCACTTTCCATTTATTAATTCTAGCTATGCTTAACCATTTAAGTTATGGGGGGTATCCCCCATTCTAACAACAACAAAATTAATAAATGTTTTTGTTTTCTTTAATTATATTATTTTTTTCTAGTTTTTCATCTTTCAAATTATTATTTTGTCTTTTTGTCTTTTTTTTTTCTTTTTGTGAGTAATCTCATCCATGAATAAAACACTCATGTGACTCATCAGTTGAGGTGTTGTTCTATGCTATCAAGTCTTAGGTGATTAATTATTTGAACAACAAACCCACCACATCCACCCAACCATTCTATTAATAAGAGGTTCTACTCTAGGTATGATGATATTCTTGTCATCATGAAACTTAAAAGTAATTTTGTGCTCATTATGCCCAGAGTGAAAAATAAAGGACTAAGAGGGAATGGCCAAGGTGTGACATCAAGGGAACTTGTGGATTCTCTTTGGTGACATCTATAGGTGCTATCATGTAGCTTGGTTGTACTAAGATCCTTGTAGATCTAATGAAAAATGGGAGTAAGAGTAATAAAAGCACTTAATAGAAACTCAATGCTATTCTAGGGATCCCACTGGAAAGACATGCACCCATGCCTGAAGGTTGGTGGCTTCTCCGGTTCACTATTGGAAGGACAAAGTGCCACTTCATAAAAAAAAGAGAGAAAAAAAGGGGAATGAACCATACAAGAAAGAAAAACTTTTGTGTGTGTGCCACAGATTCCAAATCACTCCTCCCTTGGAAAAAATGCCAAGTGATCGTATGCCTTGTTGTCATGGTGCTCTTATCATTGTCCATCATTGGGTGAAACAATGCAATGTCACTAATCAAAGGAATGGACTTGATCTTGATTTTGGAGTGACGGGCTAATGACACATTATTCATGCCCTACACTCAAGATTCATTGTGCCCTAGGTCAGTTACCTCATGTTCCAATCTTTGCAATCCCTTCTATGATTCACCTCATATTGTTGTTCATGTATTTGTCACTCGTGTCTTGTGTAACATTCAATTCATATTGCATCAAGGTGGTATCTACATGTGTGTGTTTTGTGCAAGTGGTATGGATTACATTTCACCCTTTTACTACCTACGGACATTTTTAGGTATGGTTACATAAGGGCATCATAGGTAGGAACCTACTTTGGGGAGGACCCACTTGTGTAACTTTTGTAATTTTCACTCTTTGCACATCACCGCATCATCTTACAACCTCAAAGTATTTCATTACTCCAATTATCTTTCCCTTTATCATCATTTTAAATTCCAATGTTCCTATACACCATAACTCGAAGTGTTTAACTTAGTTTTGGGGGAAGGATATGTGTCAAGTCACACGTAGTAGTTTTTTCAAAATTTTTCATTGCCTGAAGGATATTATCAAGGGTAAGTGACCTCAAAACTACTACAAATGTTGCAAAATTAATTTTATCCCTTCACTCAGACCATGAAAATTATTCTTTGGAGTCACCTAATCAAATTGGGCCCAATATCAAAACCTTTAGGGGAATTTTTATGAAAATTTCTAATCCTAAATCACACTAAGTAGGAAATGAATATATTAAGGGCAAGGAGTAAGGTATTAATTTATTTTTATAAATAGCCTTACTAATAATCCATCCTGTGTGATTGCAGATGGCCCCTAAAAGAGGACAATGAGGACCCTTGCAAGGTGCATCCAAACAGAGCATTCATCAAGAACTCCTATCACTACACAATCTAGCCAAGAAAAAAGGTGGAGAGGTTAGGGCTAGAGCCTATGAAGAGGAACAATGGCTATTTTCAGCTTGGTATATTAAGGTGAACCAGATGTTTTCACAACTACCATGTCCATGGGAGATGCTGACTCCATCAAACATTGGAACATTAGCATGGATGGCTCATGCTCCTCGGATAGAAGAGGAAAAAATTTAGGTGTTTCTTCAACAATATTAATCTTAGAAGCCTGGAGCATAGGACAAAGGAAACAACCCATGGAGAAGCCACCACCACCTAGAACCACATGAGTTCCAATACAATTTTGTAATTTTTTTCCATGTCTCAATTTTGTTTTGTTTAATTCCACATTGCAGCATGAGTAAATTTCTAGTATTCAATAATTCCATACCTATCCACTGTGTAATTAATTACACTTGTTCTTTTTTTTTTTTTTGACTTGAGGATGAGTTGTTATTTAGTTATGGGGGTATGATGAAGCATCTAGTGGATAGGATTGATTGGGTCGCATCCACGGACCCCTGTCGACATGGCCGCATTGATGTGGGCTCGTCGATGCATCCATCCATGTGTTAACGTAGCCTTGTTTACATAGAGTCTATCTTTAGCTATAAATAAGCATGCACCCGTTGCACTTAGGCATCGTTTTGGGTAGTTGTAGTAAAGGTCTTGCAGTTTATTTCCATAGGAGTTAGACTATTTTCCCAAGTGCATGGCTACAATGTGATGCTTGTAATTGTACAAAACCTTTATTCAAGTGTGACATACTTAGACATGCACATGATCAGCAATAAAGATTAAGATTACCTCATCATTGCAGCATTCACTTAGTTTTAATTTTTTAATTGTTATTATTATTTATTATTTTCTTAGTTAATATTTCTTTACCATCATTTACTATTTTTGTTGTTAAATGTAGAATGAGTATGACTTAATCATGAACATTGAAGTATAACTACTTGGTAACCCAGTAGTGTATCTAGGAGCACTCAAGTAATGTACGCTTGGTAATCCTAGAAGTAGTACATGAGGTCCAAGATGCATATGGATGATTAAGGATAGATGCTCATCGTACTTAGGCTAGCTTATATTCTCTTCTCCCACTCCCTCTTAGCTAAAACAAAGTTATTTTCCATTTCCTCTAGGAGTAGCACTAGTTTAGGTCCATATCCTACACCTCACTCTGGACTAACCATACATGACAAAGCAAATACTAGTCTAGGTGGGAAGACAATGAACTACAATCAACATGTAACAATATAGATACCACAACTAGCCCATTTACAGAGTTCAACCATATTGTGCGTAAATGCTCGTATTCATATGGTTGAGTGTAGGGGTACCTCACTACTCATCAGGTACTTTCCATGCTGAGGGGGAAGCCCCCATCCCTTCATGTTGAGGGTAGGTGAGATTTTTCCCTTTGCAAGTATTTCCAATGTAGAAAAGTGTATATGCCCCATATAACTCATCAAAATGCCATTTTTGCATCCTAAAAGACATTTTTGATGCTCCCAATCCAAATATAGATACTAGGTGACATTTTTTACATGGTGAATGAGGCTTTAACCACTTATGAGGCATTTTTCAGCCCCACAAGTATGAAGTATGTGAGATTGTCCCCCATGGATTATAGTATTTACATTTACAATGAAGTTTCACCTCAAGTTTAATGGCATGAAGGCTACATGATGAGAAATGGTTATAACATGTAAATTTTGTGGTGTTTCACTAAAGCATAATCTTCTTAGTGTCAATCAACTTTTCATTTCAAATTCTGATGTTACTTTTTTTCCAAAGAAACTAATAAAATAAAAGATTTTACTTTTGAAAATATTATTATCAAAGAAACTATAAAGAAAAATATTTACATCATTTTATTTAGAGATAATCCTAACTTTAAATCCAAGTGCTTGATCAGTAATACAAATGATGCTAGTATGTGGCATAGAAAATTAGGCCACATAAACAAAGAAGTTCCTCAAATCCTAGTGACAAAGAAAATGATTTTAGGATTGCCTAAACTCAAAGATTTCAAAGTAAACACCTATGAATACTACTAAAAAGGAAAGCAAATAATGGTAAGGTTTGGTAAGAAAAATTACATCTCTACCTCTCATCCCTTAGATTTACTTCACATGGATTTGGTCAGTCCTTCTCAAACTCTTATTTTGGGAAAGAAAAGGTATTTTTTAACCATTATTGATGACTACTTTCATTTTACATAGGTTTCCTTATTATATCATAAGGATGAAGTATTTAATCATTTTCTAAGAATTTGTAATTAGATACGAAAAGAAAAAGGCTATGACATCAAATTCATGAGGAGTGATAATGGGGGAGAATTCAAGAATGCTAAGTTTAAACAATATTGTTAAATGAATGACATTCTTCATAAATTTTTTATTGTAAGGACTCCTCAAAAAAAATTTGTAGCCAAAAAGAAGAACAAGATCTTAAATGAAATGGGAAGAACTGTAATGAATGACAAAAATCTTGCTTACCATTTTTTGGCTAAAACAATTAATATTGCATGCCACATCTCCAATAGAGTACTAGTAAGAAGCTTTACTACTAAAAATCCCTATGAATTAAGGACTTGTAGAAAACCATCTGCTAGTTATTTTTATGTTTTTGGTTCAAAATGTTATATTCTTAATGATAAAGATGGCTTGAGAAAATTTGACCCTAAAATTGATGTAGGAATTTTCTTAGGATATTCTTCCATTAGTAGAGCATATAAAGTCTTCAATAAGAGAAATAATGTTCAGGAAGAAATAGTAAATGTTAAAATTGATGATAGTAACATTATTTCTCCACAACCTAATGATGAAGTAGTTCAAATTACTAAAAATTCAAAAATAGATAGTGCACATGAGAAGATATTTCCACTTCAACCCAAAATTCCTAGACTTAGTAGATCACTCTCTTAATGATGTTATTGGACAATTACAAGATGGAATTTGTACTAGGAGCCAAACTAAGGAAATGTGTGCCTATTTTGCATATCTTTCACAACTAGAACCAAAAAATGTCAAAGAGACAAAAGGAGAAGAAGGATGGATTTCAGCTATGCAAGATGAACTAAATTAATTCACTAGGAATTATGTATGGGAATTGATACCTAAACCCAACCATAAATCGATCATTGGTACAAATTGGATTTTTAGGAACAAAAAAATGAAAATGATAACATCATTAAGAACAAAGCAAGACTAGTCACCAAAGGCTATAATTAGCAAGAAGGAATTGATTTTGATGAGACCTTTGCTCCCATTGCAAGACTTGAATCTATAAAAATTCTTTTGGCCTATGTAAGCATTAAGAACATTAAGCTATATTAAATGGATGTGAAGAGTGCCTTTCTAAATAGAACCATTCAAGAAGAGGTATATGTTGAACAACTCAAAGGATTTATAGATCCCATTAATCCCAATCATGTTTTTAGACACAAGAAGGCTCTTTATGAGCTCAAAAAAGTTGCTAGAGCTTGGTATGAAAGACACCCATAACACCTTATATCCAATGGCTTCAAAAGAGGTAGGGCTGATGTTACTTTATTTCTTAAGTGTGAAGGTAATGATTTATTTATTGTATAAATTTATGTTGATGATATTATTTTTGGAGCTACTAATGATATTTTATGCAAGAAATTCTTAGATATTATGCAATTAGAATTCAAAATGAGCATGCTTGAAGAGCTCAATAATTTTATTGGATTTCAAATCAATCAAACAAAAGATAGAACCTTCATTTGTCAAACTAAGTACATAAAAGATCTACTACTCAAATTCAACTTGGAAAATGTGAAGGCAAAAACTAATCCTATGGTAGCAAATTTTAAGCTCATCCAAGATGATCAACAAAAGCCTGTTGATTTTAAGCTCTATAGAGGTATGATAGGTAGCCTACTCTATTGAACTACTAGTAGGCTAGATATAGCATTAAGTATAGGAATTTGTGCAAGATATCAGGAAAATCACAAAGAGTCTCATCAAAAGGTTGTTAAATGTATTTTTCATTATCTAAAAGGTACCACTAACTAGAGACTTTGGTATCCAAAGGACTTCCCACTTGATGTTGCTAGGTATTATGATGCAAATTGGGTAGGTTATATAGATGATTGTCAAAGCACTAGTGGAAATTACCTTTTCTAGAAAAAGTCTTGTCTCTTGGGCAACCAAAAAATAAACATCCATAGCACTCTCTACAGCAAAAGTAGAGTATAGTTTAGCTAGAAGTTGTTGTGCTCAAATTTTATGAATGAAAGAAACTCTTAAGGATTTAGGAATTAAATCCTAATCTACTCTAATTTTTTTTGTCAATAGCAAAGTGATCAACATGACAAAGAACTCTATCCAACATTCTCATCCTAAACATATTGAAATTTATTATCATTTTATATGAGAACACACCCAACTTAGACATGTAAAGCTAGAATTCATTAGGATAGAAAATAAACTTGTAGATGCTTTCGCCAAACCTCTCAATGAAAGATGACTTACTACTCTCTATTAAGACATGGGGATAAGACCTTGTCCTATTAGGTAAGTATTTTTCCTTAAATTCCAATAAAACAAATATACTCATAAATATGTAAAAATTTAAAATTTAAAACACAAACTTTCTTGCATATAGTTAGGGGAATTTTTCTTGTACTTTTTATTACTGTTCAAAAAGAAGAAGAGATTAAAATTTTTAATTAAACTAATTGATTTTCCTATAGTTTTATGGAATATACTAACACATTTTATTAGGTTTTTGACATCACCAAAAAGGGAAATATTTTTAACCTTTTGATATGTCAAAACCTTAGAGGAAATGGAGAATGTAGAATGTGTGTGTAGTTGTGATTTTACAGGACCATGAAAGAGTAATCTAAGAACTTGAAATGGAGATCTAAGACTTTAGAAAAGGAGTTAAATTAGAACAAGATCCACAATGAGATGTTGAAACAAAGAATAAGTAGAGAAAATAAGAGCATGGATGTTAAGGGAATCTATGAGCCAAAAGAAGATGTTCCAAGGACTATTGAAAAGCCAGAAGGCCAAAGAAATGAAGTAAGTCTCAAAGTATATCTGGAGAGTAGATGTCTTACCATAATAGCAAATTTCTATCTTGAAAAGTAGACATCTATAGGTAGACATCTTAATTTTTGAATAGATGTTTCTCTTGCATTGGGGTTATTCATAGATAGATGTCTCATCTTCAAAGTATACATTTATACTAGCTATTTGATAGTCATTGCAACAATTCTAAGGACTTTTTGAAAACTTTAAGACTATAAGACTAAGTGGATTTCTTGGGAATAGCACATGGAATTGTCATTATCAAATCAAATTCAAGGCTGCTAGAAGAAATCTTATGGTTATCCTTCATTGTATTATCATTTGTATATTTTATTTGTTATGAGCTTCATTATAAGAACTTTATAAATTTAGTTACACTTTCCTTTATCTCCTTTTCTTTCTTTCTTGTAGCCCTATGGAGTTTATGTGCTTCTTACAAGAAGGCATCTTCATTGAACTTGTTGGGATCTAGTAGGATTGAGTGGTTTTGTAGTGAAAAAACACTCCGAAGTGAAGTTCATGTTTGTAAAGTTGGTAGGATAATTTAAACCACATTTTGATATTGTTGAGAGTTTGTATGGTTGAGCGGTTTCATTGCAACAAAACACTCCAAAGCACAACTTAGATCTTGTAAAGGGTATAGTATCCTTAAAATCACATTTTGAAGCAACAAAGTTCAAAGGTATGCACAGATTCTACCCTTTGAGTGTGGACATACCCAAGTTGGGGAACCACATAAAAATTATGTCTAGTTTTGATGACTGTAGCAATTTTAATTAGGTAACTTATTCAACCCTCCTTCTAAGTTTTCAATCCATTAGATACTCACTCCTAAAGATCAATGAGATGCCTATAAAATTCTTAAGTTGTAAATTATACTCATTTTTAGATTGTGTCTCAAGCTATAATTAGATAATAGTAGATAAGAATGATAGATGTAAGTCATCATTTATCACAAAATGGGGAATATTTTCATATAAAAGAATTCCTTTTGACCTATCAAATATAAGAGCTACATTTCGATGAGCCATGGATATTACATTCAAGGGGCTTATTGGAAAATAAATAGCTATTTATTTAAATGATATTACAATTTATTCAAAGCATGCACAAGATCATATTCTTCACTTACAACAAATATTTGATAGATGTAAGGAATTTAACATTTCTTTGAATCCTAATAAATGTATTTTTGAAGTAAAATTAGGAAAATTACTTGGACACATAATTTGTCAAAAAGGAATATCCATATATCAATCAAGAATTCAAGATATTTAAAGAATAGAAAATCCTGCAAATAATAAGCCATTAAGATCATTCTTTGGAAAGATAAATTTTGTGAAAAGATTTATACCAAGGTTCATAGAAATAACAAAACTACTCTTACAAATGTTAAAGAAGGATGTTGAAGTCAAAAAAAAATAAGGAATTGGTAGAAGCCTTAAAATTAATTTAGAAAACTATGATAGAAGCTCCATATTTGGTAAAACCCATATTAAAAGAAGACTTCTGGTTTTATGTCTTTGCATCTACAAAAAATTGAATTTTTTGATTATCAATTAAAAAGAGGTGAGAATAGGTATTTTGAACTTGAGAAGAAAGTATTTTCTATAATAAAAATTCTAACTCATTACAAGTATTATCTAGAAGATACAACTATTAATATTATGACCATAAAGCTAGTTGTAAGATAATTTTTATCTTAGAATGAAATTGGTCTCAAGAGAACTAATTAGATAATTAAGCTATAGTGATTTAAGTTTACATTGGAAATTTGTAAAATTGTTAAAACTATGGGATTGTTCAAGATGCTGGCAAAAGAAGCCAAACATGAAATATTAGCTCTTCCTAAAATAAAAAACTAGTATGATGATATAGTAAAGTTTCTCACTAAGCAAGAAATTCCCAAAAATTTAACTAAAGGACAAAAAATTTATCCATAAGACAAATAGATACATTCTTACTCAAATAATCTTATATTGAAAGGATTTTAGAGGAATACTATTAGAATGCATATCCAATTAAAAATTTAAGGAAATTCTAAGCTTATTCCATAACCATAAAGGCTTATATTATGAATCTCCAAGAGCTACAATGCAACATATCTTGAGATATGGATTTTACTAGCCTACAATACATAAGGACTTAAATGAAAAAATCATAACTTACTATAAATTTCAAATTCATGGACCAAAAAAAAGAAAGCAAGTGATCCATTAAAGCTAATAGTAATAGATAATCCTTTTTAGAGATGGGGATTAGATTTTATAAAAGCTATTACTCCATATAAAGTAGGACATAGGTTCATCTTGAAAACTATTGATTATTTTACTAAATGGCTAGAAGCTAATGCTTTAAAAAGAAGTACATTATATGTTGTAATTAAATTTATAGAGCATTACATTATAAATTAGTTTGAAATGCCAAAATCATTAGTCATTGATAATGGTACAACGTTTCATTAAGCAAAATTTATAAGATAGGCTTCAAAAAATCAATTCTACTTTATTCCTATTTAAATTATTACCCTCAAGAAAATGGTTTAGCTAAATCTACTAACAAAAAGTGAATTCATATATTAAGCAATCTATGGGTAAGAGTTTAGGGAATTGGCATGAATTGCTGCAAGGAGCTTTATGGATAGATAGGATCAAGATTAAGAAATTGATAGCTACTCACCATTTAGCCTAATTTATGGGTTTAATTCTTGAATAATGAATCAAATTGTGTTATTAGTAGTAGAATTCATGGAGAATTATAGTAAACTATCAAACAAGAAATATGGATTAATGGCTTTACTATTAAAAAGAGAGGCAAAAGTTGATGAAGCTCAATATATGCTCTTGAAAAATGTTGTAATAATGAAGAGATGATTTGATAATTAAGTAGGATGGAAGCCATTTAGAGAGGAATACTTGGTATTATTATGGAAAATTAATAATAAGAATGATCATAATAAATTTTCAACTAAGTGGACTAAATCATTGATGATTAAACATAAGTTAAGTTTAGATGGACACATGTCCATCTAAAGTAGCTAATCATTGATAATACTTCCAAATTAGCTACTTTAGATGGACATGTGTTAATTTATCCTTTTAACTTCATCCCTCTAAAGTGTAATTTCTGGAAACCACCCACTTAAAATAGCTTAATGAAGATTGACCAAGATGCAAATATTTACAAAATATCCTATAACTAATCGAACAAGATCTAGATATCCAGTGATAAACTAGTCATTGCAAGGTGGACATCCCAAATTTGAAGTGGATGTTCTAGGTAGCCATTGAGAAAATTAAACAAAAATCCATTTAGCCAATTTTCTTACTCTAGTTCAATGTGCAAAACATCTTAGAACACAAAGATCATTAGAGAATGTGTTCAAATCCTTAATTCATCAATGCAAGATACACACTGACATCATCACATTGGATTGCTTAGACATCTTGGCATTTTTTGCTTATTGATTAAATGCTTACATTATCTGAGAAATAAGGATTGGAAGATTGATTCCTTGATTAGAAACTATACCAACATTGCTATACATTCTTCCAAGTTTTAAGTGATCTTTATTCATTTATTTTTGCATGACATTCTAATCCATATCTTATCATTATTGTATCATTTCTATTTGGATCTCCATTTGGGACTTATATTTTCATTTGTATTATTACCCTAGTTTGAAATATGATTTGTAGAATCATTTTTTCTATACTATCTATTTCTTCATAATTCTTGTTTTCTCTATGAAGTGTAGATTTTTTTTTTCTGAGAAAATATCTACATTATAATCTTGAGGGACTTTCACTTAAGTGGATAAGTGTTTGCTATATTGTGTTTTCCTTGAGGGGATATGAGTGTGCCTCCCAAGAGCATTACATTTAAGCCATATGAAGTTCTTGGAAGTTTTATGGGATACCAAGCTTGAAGTTCATGCTATGGGATGTATGTAGCATCTTAGGATCTACCACAATGGTATCATTATCCATAGTTTAATTTTAGCAAAATTAAAGGTGCAGTGTTTTCCATTTTTGCATCTTCTTCTAATTTCAATAATTAATCTAAGGCTTCAATTTTATTTGAAATGCATTAATATTTCTCTTATGAGTCTAACAATCCACACATATACAAATCTCTTAAGCCTTGTACTAATACTTTCAACAAATATACACAAGTCCTCCAAGCTTATGCCAAGACTTTTGATTTCCCTGTAAGTCTTTCAAACTTTGTGTCAAAACTTTTAATGAGTGCTCTAAGTTTTATGCCAAGACTTTTGGCATACATATCTAAGCCATCTAAGCTTGTACCAAGACTCTTGATATATAAGTCCTTTAGACTAAAGCCAAGATTCAACATATTATTTCACATCCTTCATGCTTGTTATACAAACCATATGTTTTTCCTATTTTCTTTTAATAGTTTATTTTCTTCTCAACATCACCACTTAAGAGGAACTATAAGAGATAGAAAGGATCTTCAAATTTTTTTTCATAATTACTTTTTAAATACAACATGACCTCTTCACCTTTTTAGGAAAATATCATAGTTGATGAGACGCAGATTGCACAAGCCGCGATATCGCGTACGCGATATCGCATCCCCTGCGATATTGCATATGCGATATCGTGGTCCGCCATCATATCTATAAATAAGAGGTGGCACTCCCCTCATTCCACATCCTAGGCATAAAGTAGCGAAGCTCTGGTGGATTGATCACCCCAGAGATAGAATATTTTCCATGTGCCCGCAGTAGGAGTCCCCCAAGTGAACGGGTCTTTATTCGAGCAGCTTTATACCTAAACGCAAGTTGTGTACAACAATAAAGATGAGCTTTGTGGATAAACCTTGCAGTGCATGGATAGGTTTAATTAATGTTATTTACTACTTTCCTAGTAACGCGGCATGAGTATGACTTGGTTACGAGCGTTGACAAACGTGTACGGCTAGCCAAGGAATCGGCTACTCATCGCGATTAGTTTCTCTCACCCTTTCCTCCTAGAAC
>MNCI01019113.1:556752-571245 GCA_015680685.1 Gnetum montanum | reverse complement strand
CTCAGTACGACCGCTTCAAGCACGTGCGTTACGTGTGGTAATCCCAGTAACGATTAGTGTTTGGTAGCCACAGTTGCACAGTTCAGGGTCTGTATGGCAAGTGGGAATGGATGCTGACACTAGGACTTAGTGCTGTAGTTAGATTTAGTTAGTTTCTCAACCCTTCACCCTCATAGCTTAGGAGATAAATCAAAAAATACCAAAAAAATCATATACCTCAAACTTGCTTAACCATACACCGTGACACATACAAGCAAGCCTGGGAAGACAACGAATGATTAACCCCAAGTGTTCCTTGTAGCGTTTAGGCATTTAGTATGTGGAGTTCAACCGGATCGTGCGTGCTACGCTCGTTTCATATGGTTGAGTGTAGGGGTACCTCTCCACTCATCAATAGTGGTGGAACTTTCAATAAAAAATCAAAAAACAAATAAAAAATAAAAAATCTTCACAACTACAACCTAGTGAAAACTCATCATAAAATTTCACCACTACTAGAACCTAACCCAAAGAAAATACCACCATAAGTAAAACCTCATAAACATTTCTCATGAGTACACCTTAAACTCAACACTAATTGTGATGGTCAAGATTACTTGAGATAATTATTTGATAATAAACATAAAATAAATGAATAAAAAGTACATAAAAATATACCTTTGAAAAAAGTAAGTAAAATCCTAGTAAGAAAATAAGTTTCTATATCATTAGAAATATCTTTAACATAATATCTTAGAGAGAGAATTATAAAGCTAAAATCAAAAGGAAAGAGAATTAAAAAGTTAGACTTAGAAGGAATAATGATCATGATCAAAGGTAATCAAAGAGAAAAACACAATTAGAAAAATATGCCTCCTTTTTTCATACATCCTTGGACACATATTTATAGTGTTGGATAAATATCTATAAGTAGTGTTAACTAGATGTGAGGTGGATATTAATAATAAAATGATTTGAGATAAATAAGAATTTACATAGACTACTTTATAGATATATACAATTAAATAAAAAACAATATTATATGTCATAGCATAACTAATGTAATATTAAAGTTATTAAATAAACATAAAGATTAAAATTACAATTATCTCATGTGAACAACAGTTTTCCTTCACTTTACTCATAAAGAGATCACATCAATAAGCACTCCTAAACTAAAATGAATTTTAGGATTCACATGTTATGGTTTAAGAAGCATGACATTACTAAAATTAAAAGTAGGTAAACAACCATGGTTTTTCAGTCATATGCATTTTTTTAATCATGGCTAAAAAATGTCATCCATGTTAAAAAAAATGAAGCCTTTTATAACTTTGATTATGATGAATTCTAGTTGGAAAGTATAGGTGACTGAAGAAACTAATGATGACCATGGTTTAGTTATCTAAAATAATCAAAATGAGTGTAGTGATATTGTAGTTGTACAAGAATCACAATCAAATGATCATGATTGGTTATAATCCTTAAAAACCATGGTATGTGACCCAACCTTTAGTTGTGTACTCTAAAGATGGATAGGATTGATCCGTTTGAGATGCCACATCAACCTTCTCCATTGGTGATAAAATGGCCTAATTATCATTGCATGTATCATTTTTATTATTTATGTGAATGGTATTTTTAGTCATATGGTGCTGAATGTTTGGATGGTACAAAAGAGGTATGAATAATAAATCAATGTGGTAGAAATACAAATGCTTAGATGGATGCTAAATGTGATTAAAAGAGATAAACCACATTACACAAATATTAGAGGAATACTGGAAGTGACTCCAATTTTAAATAAATTATAGGAAGAGTATCTTAAATGATTTGTACATGTGCAAAGAAGATCAGACAATGAGCTTATAAAAAAATATTATGACAACATGATTCCAAAAAAGTCATTATAAGGAAGACAAAAAAACATGGGAAAAATCAATGAAGATGATCTCAAAAAAGTAAAAATAAATTAATATCAAGCTCTTCATAGAGACAAGTGGTGAAAAAGAACATATGTAACTTATGAAGCATCCGGTGATAAACTATATGTCAAATGTGAGCTCTGGATTTGGAGAAGAGTTTTTATGTGTCCAATGTTTATAATTTGGCATGTTCGATCAAGGTTTTTAATCTCCTAAGATGCATCCTAGCCTTCTATGTTACACTTCAATTTGTATGCATGATTCCATGCTATTCAAGATCATTTTGGCTTCATTCAAATGTCCTTTGATCCTTTCGACATGCTTTCTCAAGTTTTGGATTTCATTCAAAATTATCAATGTAATGTATGTCCATGTCTAGTTTACCTTGACTTACCTTTCATGTGACTGGGATTAGCTTAGATTATGTTCATGAACCTTCTTTGATGCTTACAAACTGACAAACCTTCTTCATTTCCACACAATAATTATAAATACATAAGGTGAGCTCATTTACATATCTTATGTATAACTTTAATTCCATTTGAGCATTTGATATCTAGTTTTATGTGAAGAAATCTTCCTTCCTTTAGCAAGTTGATTATTTTCCTTGTCTTGTATGTATGTTTTGAATTGTCACTTTCACAAGTGCAACTACACTCTATTAGAATTCTATCTTGCTTACATAGCCTTGTCTTGTGTTTGCACAATGAATAAAGCTTATGGTTTTTCCTTATTCTACCATTGATGCCTTAAAAATTAAAACACTAAAAATATTTATTTAATTCTTATTACTATGATGATTCTTTTCTTATCCAAGGAGGTCACAAATGTATGGCATGATGTTGGGCCATCAAGATTGTGACTAAGAGCTATTTTATTGCATTTTGTATGTGGTGTTACACCTATCCCCAAGATGGATTGCAATGCATCTGTGTTTATGTTTATTTTGTTTTTCATAAATATAAAATCCATAAAAATTATAAAATATAAAATTATAAATATTATCTTTATCCTTCATGATGGCAACATAATTTTCTAGTTGTATAATATGTATTATAATCTCCTTTATATTTCTTAAATACAACGATATACATGAGCATTCTTGGTAATCCACTCAACATCATCTTCAAAGCTTATGACCATATCGCATTGCATTCTACATGATAAAATCCAATGATCCAAAATTGATAAGACCCCGTATCAATAGTTTACCCTATTTTGTTGGGAGAATACTAGGATGATAATGATGATACTAATGGTATCTTTTAATATTCATCCCCATCATCATGGTTTGATCTTTTTGTAATAATGCTTTATGGGTATTCATCTAGGTTTCTTATGTAATGGGTTTATAATAAATTTGTGAAGTTTTTAGGTAAGATTACTAATTCAAATTAAAATTTAGGAATTTTTATTTGAAGGAGGGCTATTGTAACCTAAAACAATTTGATTTTAACAATGAGTTATTAGCCTAGTGGTATAGGTCTTAGCCTAGTAACCCTAGGTTACAAGTTTGATTCTATTACTTAGCATTGAGTTATAACATTCAATAAATCTTAGGGTGTATCTATGTTTCAATTATTTTAGGTTCCAACATTCCCAACACCACACCCCTCCTCCTTTTCCCTACTCCTAAAATAAATTGATTTGAAGTACATCCTAAGACATATAGCTAACATGATATATTCAAAGAATGATAGAAAAATATAAGAATGCCTCAAGTATGACTCAAACTAGTCAATTTTTGCATTAAAATTCTTACTAGACAATGAGCTAATCACTCAAGCTATCCCTTATTAGATCTTACAATATTGTTATATTCTTATGTAGTTCTTCGAATGTATCATGTTAACTAAATGTCTTAGGGTATATTTAGAGTCAAATTGTTTTATGCTCTAACACTTCCTCCTATCATCATCATCATCATCCTAGTCTTATCCTAACAAAATGGGGTTGGCTACATGATTTCTTTTTCATAATAAGTTTGTTTAGATTATTATTTATTTTTAGTTTCTTCAAATCATCTTCAATATTTATTTCCCATGTTTTCTTTGGTCTTTCTTTTAATGACTTTTTTGGGGAAATGATGTAGCAACCTCTGTTTATAGGCTCATTGTCTAATCTTCCTTGCACATGTCTAAATCATCTAAGAAGCTATTCTTATAGCTTAATTGAAATAGAAGCCACCCCAAGTGTTCCTTTGATGTCTGTATTATGTAGTTTTTCTCTTCTAGTAACATTCATTATCCACCAAAGCATTTGCATTTCTACCACATTAATTTGTTGCTCATGCCTCTTTTATATTTTCCAACATTCAATGTCTTATAGGATTGTAGGTTTGATTGTTGTCCTACAAAATTTTCCCTTTAATTTTATTGGTATTCTTTTATCATATAAAGCACCACTAGCCTATCTTCATTTTGATCATCTTGCCTCAATTCTATTTTTTATATCTTTATTAATTTCACCATATGATTGGAGGATTGATCCTAGGTAGAAAAATTGTTTGTAGTAAGAGCTTTTTTTTTATCATAAATTATTACTTTTATTTCACCACTTTTTATGTTGTTATTAAAATTGCATTTAATATAGTTTTTCTTTCTTCTATTAATTTTTAATCCTTTTATTTTATAGCATTTCTCAACTTCTCTATTTTAGTAGCAATATTTTCTTTAATTGTATCCACTAACATAGTATCATCTACAAATAGCATACACCACGAGATTTTATCTTGTATTTTATTTATTAATTCATACATAAAATGGAAAATAAGTATAAGTATAAGTATAAAACCTTGATGTAGACCTATCATGACTAGAAAATTAGATGTTATTTCACAAGATATTCTAATGTTAATGGTAACTCTTTCATACATGTCTTGAATCACTTTAAGATATTTATCAGGGATTTCTTTCCTCCACAAGACCCACCAAATAATATCTCTAGGCACTTTATCATATGCTTTTTCCAAGTTAATGAAGATCATATGTAGATTTTATCAATGTTTTCTAAACTTATCCATCAATTATCATATAAAAAAAATAGCCTCCATAGTATATCTTCCTAGCATAATCAACACTTCCTTCAATAAAATGACAACATATATGATATTTAAGTAAGTAATAATAGAAATGGGAATGGGAATTCTTTATTGTGTTTTTAATAAATATCAAAGAATATATAGAATAACAATAAGGTGTTAGCTAGTGGGCACTGTTGAATTATAAAGTTATAATTGGACTATATATCTTAGGGTGTATATATATTACAATTATTTTAGGATCCCAACAAAGAATATATAGGATAATCATGCTTTTAGAGATTGATTAAATATCTTGTTATTTTTACAATTTATACATTACAAGTCAGAGTTTTATATGTAGAACCTTTAATGGAAGAAAGTGTTGGATACAAAAAAAAAATGAATAATAATATTAAATAAATTTTGACTATAAATTTAGGAATGTCTTTTCAAGTTTTCATCCTTATGAATAATCTTGAAAAACCTTCCCTCTAGGATAGGAAAAGGATTAAGCCTTTCCTTTATTTAGAATCACTCTCATTAGCTTTGACTTCTTACTAAAAGATTTCTTATAAAAAGAAGGATAAAACTCTCTTTAAAGGTAAAAGAACACATCAATCTAAAATAATGAAAAAGTAAAAATAGAAATTGAAAGCTTCCCATTCTTGAGACTTAAAAATAAAAAAAGTTAATACTATAGAAAAGAAATTAATTGTTTAGCTTTTACTGGAAGCCTTTTTGCATGAAGATGTAGTTGAAAATTGACATCTTTGGAAATCTAATGTTTAACCCGTAAAGAGAGAGGTCATAATTATGCTCTTGTTATTGCAAAGTAACCACACATATAAGTTCCAAATAGAGGAAAGAACAAGTGGTCAAAGACACTTTAAAATACAAAGAAAGGAAGTAGAAAATGCAAATTGATCATCAGGAATGATTGCATTGATGATTAGTTGAAAGTTACAGATTTTGGATATCCATTTCCAAGCATGTTATGCAATAAAACACCAAAAAAATATGGCCATAGTTGATGTAGCACCTTTAATTTGCAGGAAGGTGCTGGGGTTGTTAAAAACCCAAAATATTTATCATGTTAGTATGCACCAAGATATTTTGTCTAATTATAACTTTATAACTCAACATTTTCTACTAGAATCAAAATCATGACTTGGAGCTTTCAAATCAAGAGTCATACCACAAGGTTAACTCTTCATTATTGTGTAGCATCTTTAATTTGGGCGGAGAAACATAGGTACACCCCAGGATATATAGTCCACATAGAACTTTATAACTCATCATTGCCCACCAAAATCAAATCCATGACTTAGACTTTCCAAACCAAGAGTTTTACCACTAGGCTACCACTTCATTATTATATAGTATCTTTGATGATTGATACATTGCCATAGTTGATATTTTCATTACTTTGTTTTGGTTATTAATCTATGCCTTGGAATTAATAATTAGTATATTTAATTTATTATAGATTTTAAAAAATAAATTTTGACTATAGGTACACCCAAAGAAAAATAGCCAAAATAATACATTAGAAGAATTATAGAAAAATATAATGATGCTTCAACTATTGGGGAATGTTGGAACTTGAAAAAATGACTATAAGAACACCCTGAAAATGATGTCTCAAATTTAATTAAAATTGATAACCTCTTATGTGCAAATCCTTATTGGATAATAAGCTAATCATAATATTTTATGATCAAGCACAAATGTTGAAAGTGATGTAAATATTATTAGAACAAGGATCATTCTTCCTACTAACACTTGATTTTCTTCTCTTGATTTTTCAAGGCATTATTTCAATTTTAATTTTTACACCTAAGTAGACATTGCTAAAATTGAAAAAAAAAATTCTTTTTGTGTTTTTTTCTTGTTACTACTTAGAGTTATGATGTTTTTCTTAAAAAACACTATATGGCACCATCCAAAAGTCTCAAATCAGCAATGAAAGAAGGGTAGACTCAAGGTGGACTATGTTAAAAGATCATAGCACATTATAAGCACAAAATAAGAGTACTCAAAAAACTAGTTAAAATATTATAGGCATAGTGGATACATCTTAAGTAATCATGCAAGTGTCAAAAAAAATTAGATGCATACACATGAATAATTATAGAAAGACAACTAGCATACACACATGACCTCATTCCCTTAAGAGAGCTAAGATGCATTTGTACCCTATTGCATCTTACTTTAATCCACACCCTGAAGAAAAGGGAGGCAACTTAAGCCAAAGATAAAAATCCTCCCTAAGAAGCTTACATATCCTTATGATGAGGTTCACAAGAATTTAGGGTCATGAATATTAAACTCATACTTGACATTTAATCAAGGCATAAGAATGCTCATGCAACCTAGGTTAAGGAAGAAAAGGCTTTCTCTTTTCCATGCAAACAATACCAACCTTTCTACTTAGAGAAAAATCTACTTAATATACATGTAAATAATTTTTTCTATCTTTAGCAATTGTGCAAGAGTGTAGAGTTGATCTAGTTGATCCTCTTTGTTGAATAGAAGACTACTTTATACCTTGGAGGAACCACTTCTTATGCCTAGTGGAAGTTTGACATTAGCATGATTAGGGATCTTTGGGATACTAGCCTTATTATGGTTATCATCCAAAACTCTTTAAATAATGTAAAACACTCTATGTATTTGTCTCTAAAAAGTGATCAATCTCAAATTCACTTATGCTATCTAACTTATTTAACGTTTACCATTTTTATAGGTAATACTATGACTTCCTTTTAGAAACTTGGGGTATTTCCTTTCCTTTTATAAATCCTGGAACATTCCCTTCTCTTTTGATAACATTTGTGCTTCTTTCTTAGAGACATGATAAAAATGTATGCTTCCTACTCTAAGTTATAACCAAAGAATTCATGCTCTCTACTCAAAGTTACCATTAAGAACATATGCTCTCTACTCAAAGCTATCATCAAGAACATATACTTCCTACTCTGAGTCACCATCAAGAACATGTACTCCCTACTCAAAGTCACTCCATCATACTATCTCTCCTCTCACTCTCACATGTGTGTTCATTCTTCCTTATTTTTTCTCTCATTTTTTAGCCTCTTTCTTTTTTTCTTTCTTTTACACACACACACACACACACACACACACACTCACTCACTCACTCACTCACTCACTATTATCATCAATAAAATATCTAACATTAGAAACAACCTTTGTTAATACCTCTTATAAAACAAGAACCATTTTCTATCAAAATGTTTACAGGCAACAAAAAACATCATACCACATTGGTAGAAGATAATCTTACTAATTCCTCCATCATTCCAAATGTTCAACATGAAAGAAAGATGGTGGATATAGGGATTTATCCATCATAATCACCATTTCTTCAAGAGAATTATTACATATCTTGCTATTCATCAATTTTAAATCATCTATTTAAGTGAATAATTATTTTTATATTTGAGTATTCACAAGCTAACAACAAAACATCATGTTTTTTTACATAGGGATGAATCATCATCCACATTTAGAACAACTCCTTCTTAAGCTAATTCAAATTCTCAATGAGGAAAATTTGAACAAAAGAATCAAGATAACCATGCAAGAACATTCATGCTCAAACTACCATCCAAGAATAATAACATGGGGATAATTCCATTAATCATGAGAGTTGCAAATATAGAAATTTGAAACACTATCAATTTTCTTCTATGGATCATGAGCTAACACATTAAGGCACCACTAGTAAAGGATCCTCAAATGAAATCCAAGCATTTTCTACAATGCATGAGCATAAAATCATCACATCATAATATCAAATTATGGATTTCTTAAGGCATTCAAGCCAAAGGCTCTTCACAAGATCAATGAATTTAAGAATAGTCTCCCCACAAAAGTAACACATTCTAATGAGAAACATCGATCCCATACATTATCTTATATTTGATACATCATATAACCACTATCTTAAACTATCACAAGGATTAATTGGTAGAAGAGAATATTTTTCTTTTATAGTTCACAATAATAAACTTGAGCATACAAAACTATTATGAATAAACTGGAGATCAACAATAACATTTCCTTAGAACACCATATGATTTCTTAGTACAAAATTTTAAGCTAGGGAACTTTTATATTTTTACACAAGAGATCACCCACAATAAGAAATAAACTTCCTTGTAATCAATTAATTCTTGAATCATTAAGCCATTCTTGTTCTAGAAAGATAATACATGATTGGATCTCCTACATGTAATAGTTGTTTTCTTAACCAACAAGCTTGAGAATCATTTGGATTCCTTTAGTTCAAGGTAGACAATGCATATGCATATCAGTTACTTGTAATAACTATTTACAAAATTTATTCCTCTACAATAGTAGGACTAGTGTCTATTTAATGATCTTTAGGCATCTCATCTAAATTCCCACATCTTCATCCTTGTACATGTTCACATCATCATGCACATGACTATCCCAATTGTCAAGTTAAACTAATTCATTGTGAGGATTAAGACTAGAAAGAGCATTGCCAAGATTTTGACGTCTTTTGTTCTCTTATGTGTCATAATAACAAACAATTTAGGAGTAATGAACCACAACCATTAATATTGAATAACCACAAACCTCAAACCACAAATCATGGCTTTGATACCAAGTGTAATGATACTACTTTAGGGAAGTGTTACTTGATACCATCTAAGAATCCCAAAGTAGCCAAATGTTTCAGAGTGGACTCAAGGTTGACTATGCCTCAAAATCCTCAAGAACTTGTGAGCCCAAAAAGGGTAATAACTCACATTCTACACATTATTTTGTGATTAGGAGTTTCATGAGGATACCTATATAATCATATAAGTAACCAATTTAATACAACATAATCAACATACTCAAGAACATTAGCATACACATGAGATATCATTCCCATAAAAGAGCTAAGATGTGAGGATTGAGAACTTAGAAGGGGGCTTAAATAAGTTCACCAAAATAAAATTACACCAGCAACACAAACACATTAAATTTTACATGGTTCCCCAACTTGGGTATGTCCACATTTGGAGGCTAGAATCCATGCACACCTATAGACTTTTTTTCTTCAAAAATGTGATTTAGAAGACACCACAACCTATACAAGATTTGAGCTTTGCTATGGAGAGTTTATTCACTGTGAAATCTCTCAACCCTACAAGGTCCCAACAACCTCAATATGTGGTTTAAAGGGCACCGCACCCTATACAAGCTCTAAGCTCTACTCCATAGTTCTTTGTCACTACAAAATCACTCAACCCTACAAAGTCACAATAAGCTTAAAATGTGATTTCAAGGATTCCACAACCTTTACAAAATTGAGCTCCACTTAGGAGTGTTTTAACATTGGAAAAATTCTCAATGCTGCAGGATGTTGACAAGCTCAATTATGATGCCTTTTCACAAGAAGCATATCAACTAAAATAGGCAACAAGAGATAATAAAAACACAAGGAAAGAGTGTAACTTAAATTTATATGTCCTTGTACTTTGAAGCACAATTCTATAGTCAAGTAAATGATATGAAAAATGATGTACAAAAGTATAACTAAATAGCATACACAATGATCACTTTGATGCTCAACTTGCCCAATACCCAAGAGATTGAAGTCTTCTTATAGCCTCATAGTTTCTAAAAACACCTTAGAATTTGTTCAATGACTATTTAATGACTAGTGTAGATATCTCCTTCGAGATTGGGATGTCTCTCTAAAATTGACTTCAATTCTAGGGAGACATCTCCTCTTAAAGTGGGATGTCTCTATGAAGACATCTTCTTTAAAAAGGAGGTATCTCCTATTTTTGGGAGACATCTTCTATGAATGCACTCCACTTCAGCCAAGATGCCTTTTACTTCTTGGAGAAATTTTCTCAACTTTTGAACTTTTGAACTTTATAGTCTTTGTACTCAACCATGCTCCCTTAAGTCCTTGTAGTCTCTACTTTAACATCTCTTTGTAGATCTTATTTCTTCAATTCTCATCCATGCCCTAAAAAATCATCACATTCCATAATATTCTATGTTCTCCATTTTTCTTAATGTTTTGACATACCAAAAGGTCAAAAATCTCCCCCTTTTTGGTAAAGTCCAAAACTTAAGAAAATGGATTAGTAGTCTCCAGCAATCATCAAGTCATATATTTTCAATATTGCTTATAACACTTGTTTAGTAGTGCACTATATTCCATAAATCACATCCTTTAAGTCATTTAACATTCACAAAAGCACTTTCCATACTCGTGTCACATCATAAATCACTAATAACAATAATACCAACCACATCATATCAAGATATGTTACATCATAATCACTAATAATAATACCAATCATATCAACATATCAAAGTCTCCTCCTTTTTGGACATCACCAAAAAAGGATTGGAGTAGAACAATAGGATATACCAAAGGAATGCATGTTTTCCATCTAGGTAGGACCATACAAGAGTTTAGACATGACATGGTATAAGAACAAGTATATACATATATAAGGAATTTACGCAAACTTAAGATCATTACATTTTTAGAATATATAAGATACTAGCCAATAGTTTTTAGAAATTCATAAGAAATTTTCATGATAAAAGGTGAGTACTTTTTGATGAAGTTCATATTAGCAGTAGAGGGCTTAAGAAATCTAAGAAGATATATTCATAATGGATAGCACTACCATAGAGATATAAACATTTACGAGTGCACTTTTTCATAAGGTTGCCAAATAAAAGTTCAATAAAGATCCATAACTAATCTAAGCCTTTTAGTTTATGTTCAAGAAAATCTAAAACAAAGACTAAAGTATAAATTTGACCCTTGAAGATCAAGTAACCTATCTATAAACCAATAATTCATTAGTAGAAACTAATTAATATCTTATCATTCAATACTCTAGTCCTTTTGAAATATCAACAAAAAGATAAGGAATAGAAATTTCATGGAAAGTGAGTAAAAATAGGCATATTCAAGTGTGACGACAAAGATTACATCTTATCATGATAAATAGATCCAAAGATCAAACACAACCAATCATCTGTTGGTAAGAGTCTCAAAAGAATCCCCCTAAACAAGTGGCCTATAGATGATAACTATAGATTAGGTATAGGCTTCCCTTACATACATGCTTGTCTTTCTTCCTAGTCTCTTTGGTCATAATGCATTTTTTCTAGAAAGATTTGTATTCTCCCGTGAACCTTCTAGGATCTTCACACTACATAGAAATTCTAGGATCAAGTGTGGAGACTAAGGTCTCAAGTCTCCAATTAGTAAATCCTTTCAATAATGAAGATGTAAATATTTTTAATGCATCAGAAATTTCTCCCTAGATGTTTCCCAATCACAATGCCATGTCAAAGCTTTCCTTTTTTATTCTTTCTCACTAACATAGATGTCTTTGGTTCCATGTAGACATCTAATGTGAAAGCCCTACTTTCAGGAGAGATGTCTCCTATTTTTGGTAGATGTATTCTCTTGTCTTGAGACATCTCACTTCAAGGGAGACATATATCCTATAGGTGTGATGAGCCAGGAAAAATTTGGTGCTAAATACCTTTAATAATTATCTTTTTTTTTTGGTTGTAGAGAAGTCACCTTATTTATGACTAACCTCGAAGTTGTATCCTCTGGATGAACGGTTCAAAAGTCAAAAGATCATCAAGACATAAAATAATTAGAATTGAATCTAATCAAATTCCACACTTATGTCTATCACTCATAAGTAAAAACATGAAGTTTTATTATAACTTCTAGTTTTAAGTTTATTTTAAGTTTAAGAATAAAAATTAATGATTAAATCAAATTAAAATCATAAATACAAGCATAGACCTCAAGGATCACAAGGAAGACTTTGTCGTATTTGCAATTTTTCCTTCATAATGTAGCAACCTTAACAAGTCTACCATGGACTCCAATAGTTACCACAAGGCTCAATAGATCCTCTCTCAATGATTTTTAAGGAAAATGAACTTCAACTTGATGTGGTTTTTTCTTGGGTATCAATTCTTCTTCTTCCTATCTATATTCCAATATAATGTGGAATGTCCTATTTATACTGCATAATGTATAATGATATTTATAAATAAACTTTACAATAATAGGTTAATACGATGCTAATCCATGATAATAGGTGTAAATGCCAAGTTGGACATCCTTATGTCTTAAATTAACATGGAATCTATGGAAGCAGTAGAAGAGGCATGCCAACCAAGAGATGAGTGATGGTCATGGATGCATCATGTAGTGAGATGCATTAAAGAAAAATAGGATAGAAAATATCCCCTTCTTTCTATTTGCCACCACTCTGTGTTCAACACTTTGGTATCTATCATTGCTCCAAACCTAAAGGTAGTCATTGATGTTAACAATAAAAGATCCAGAAGTAGGCTTAACACCAATCCAGACACCATCCTTGCACTTAACTTTAAGCCCTTGCATTTCATAATCCTACAAATCAATCTGCAATAACATGAATGGCAAGTCGAAGAGCTAACATTTGCAACAATCACAGTCTTGGAATTCCCAGCATAATCTACTTCTCATTTGCAGCATCATGCAGTCACTCATTCAGTGTCATCATGGTGTTCTTGCAATTGATCTCACTAGACATCGTCACTTGATCCAACAATGAATCCATTACTCTCATGCTATAGCACTTAGACACAATCTCTAGCAATATCATGCCAAAGTTATACACATTTGTTGAGGCCAACCTTGCCCATGCCATCGCATGGGGCCATGACTTATTAGTTAAACCATTAGGATTTGTCAATATTAAAAAATTTAGTACAAGTATTAGTGGTACCATTTAAAACAAAAATTCCAATTTACAATTTTAACATTGTTGCAAGAAACACAAGGAACTCCCTGTACTAACCTAAATCATCGGTGTAAGGCTAGAAGGGAAACAGACACCGAGAGATCATCGGGCAGCCACAGCTGACCCTACCTTCGCCCGAGGGCAAGCTGGAAAAGTAAACGAAGGCAGAGTGCCTTGGATGGTTTGCACGCAAATCAACTAAGGACTTCCCTGAGCGTAAGCTACGGCTAGCGCTAGGGTTATCGTAAACAGGATGTAAACGGAATGTAAACAATGATACGAAATGTAAATAAAGCGTATTGAATTATGAACAAAGCATAAACAAAGTTATATTTGTAAAGAATAAACAGAACTAAACAATGTAAATGGGAGGAAATAATGAACTGTATTATATTGTTTAAAAAAAATGTGCACCGGTCAAAGCATAGTTGCACAAGTGTGGATAGCAAGTCAAACGCCTAGCCCTGGAAAGATATGACATGATGATGTGACGATGAAATGGGATAAATGTGAGAAGAACTTGGAAGCCAACATTCGGATGTGCCGAGCGCCCAAGGATTGCAAGTTCTGTCTTCCTTCAGAATTGCCAATCTCTCCAATCTTTGCCTCTTCCAATCTTCTTCTTCTTCTTCTTGTCCTTGCCTCCTTTTGCTTCCCCTCCAGTTTGTGTGAATTGATAGGGTATTTATAGGGTTGGGCTAGGGTTTGGCTAGGGTTTTCTTTGACCAAGTTCAAT
>MNCI01019113.1:537709-554003 GCA_015680685.1 Gnetum montanum | reverse complement strand
AGGACTGTTCTGTGGTATCAGTTTTAAGTCATGATCCAGGACTGCTCTGTGGTATCAGTTTTAAGTCATAATCCAAGACTATTCTGTGGTATCAGTTTTAAGTCATAATCCAGGACTGCTCTGTGGTATCAGTTTTAAGTCATAATCCAGGACTGTTTGTGCCAGTTTATAGTCATAGCGGACTAATGCTTACCTTGCTTGTGTAAAGTGTGATTCTGCATGCATGGTCATGCTACGTGCCTGTGAGATCCTACAAAAAATCAACTAGGAAGAAAAACAATATGAAGCGACACCTGTTGTACATAGATTTGGAATATATGAATGAAAGAAAAGCAATGCAAAAAATGATAATTTTAGGCCGTTCCGGGCCGTAAGTTAGTTTAAGGCCTTTTCGGGCCATGTATTTTTTTAGTTTTATGTTTTTTTATTATTTTTCTTTGTTTTCTAGAGTATATGTGTGCAACTAAATGTAACATAAATTTCTAAAGTGTAGTGCAAGATGTAAGGTAAATACTTGGAAAAGAAAGCGATGACCGTGCAAGAATCTAAATCGTAACTTGTAACCTATAAGCAAAAATTCAATGTAAGATGACGAGAGTTTGTAAATCTATAATTTGTTGGCTCTATTTTAAAGCCATTTCGGGCTTGGTACATCAGTTTAACATCTTGATGGACTGTTGCATCTGTTGTTAAAGAAAGGATTACCATTTTTATGCCATGATGGACCAAAGGTAGTAACGTTTTCAAGAAGTTTTAAATGGAACTAGCCATTTCAGACAGTTCGTAGTTTAACGTCATTTCGGATAGTTAGTAGTTTAACGTCATTTCGGATAGTTCGTAGTTTAATGTCATTTCGGACAGTTCGTAGTTTAACGTCATTTTGGACAGTTTGTAGTTTAACGTCATTTCGGACAGTTCATAGTTTAACGTCATTTCAGACAGTTCATATCATTCGTTCTAGTTGTTGAGTTGCCTCTTGATCTTTTGTAACTTAATGTGTGGGGCTAGGTGCATGGGTATGATCTTATATTCATCTTCCCTTTCATCGGTGATGTCAAAGGGTAGTTTTGACTAAGAGACATTAGTAGGAATGGCTCCTATGTCTGTGTCTTCTTGTGTTTCTTCAGTGCTAGTTGGATTGTGAGTCAACGTTGGGTTCACGTTCTGATATATGTTCATGGTTTCTTGTTTAGGCTTAACGAACTCAATTTCTGACCCTTGACCTACCTCAAGGTGTGAGGAAATGACCGATGGTGCTGTATCCCCATGTATGATGATCTCACCACCCTCGTAAGGTAGATGTATCTCCTGATGGATTGGTGAAGATACGGCTTTAAGTTGAGCTAGCCAAGGACGTCCTAGGATCAGATTAAACCCTGGCATTTCATCAACCACTATGAATTCAGCTGATGTAGGGAATTGGTCTCCAGCTATGAAATCTAAGGTAACCATGCCTTTCACTCCCACACAGGAACCACTGAAGGATCTCAAGAAAGAGGTTGTTGTGGGTTGTATTTGTTCAGTGAGCCCTAGTTTTTCAATGATGGAAAAAGGTATTACATTTGTTGCTGCACCATCATCGACATGCACCCTACGTATTTTGAAATGATCAACCTGTATTGTTATGAACATAGGGGCCGTGGTGATTTCCCTTGTTTTCTCATCTAGCTTAATGTCCTTAACATGGAACTCTAAGGATGTAGTCTTCGATTCCTGAAGTTGTGGGGATAATACTGCATAAATGGATGGTTCATCTGCAGGAAGATCCTCACTAACAGGAATTGAAGTTAGCATCCGTACGAGAGCCTCTCGATGTACTGGTGAAGTCATTACTAGGTCATACAAACTTAAAGAAGTATTCTTTTGTTTTAAGGCTTGTGTGACCTGGGTCAATGCATTTGCTAGGTCTTTACCATTTGGGACATTCTTATCCGTAGAGATTTGGTCCATTTGACCTAGCATTCGTATTTCTCGTGGAGGGGTTTTTACGTTAGTAGCTGAGAATGTCGGGTTTGGGATATGACTTGTGACTTCATCTTTGTTTTGGTGACTTGTACTAGGCTCATTAATGGATGAACTCATGGGAATGGTGCTTAGCGGTGTAGGCTTTGGTAGTCCTAATTCGTGTCCATGGTTTTCTCTCTCCATGCGCTCTCTTTTTTCTCTTTCTAAGCACTCTCTTATTAGCCTATTGGCAAGACATTCTCGCAAAGGTCGTCGAGAAGTGGAGGTGGGTTGTGTGCTAGGGTGTTTTGGCACCCAGACCACAAAGGGAATGGGTCGGTTTTCAGATGGTATGTTTGTTGTGGTGGCAACTGAAGGAGGTATGCGGATGATGAATGGTTTTGATGGTGTGGGGGATGTGCATGTGGTAAAAGGGGTTTGAGGAGATGTTAGGGTAGGCGTGTTTTCTGAAGGCCTTCGAATCACAAAAGGTCTTCGCAGAACATCTTGTCTTTTTTCCATATGGATAGTATTAATCACATATGGGACATTGTTTGTTTTGGTATTGAGAGGATCCTTGTAGACCCCCATGGATTGGTTTTGAGGCCTTACCAGGTTTGTCCGTCAAACACTACTTCACCTCCATCTATCATGCGTTGTATGTCTTATTTCAATCCAAAGCAGTAATCAGTCCCATGACCACACCGTTGGTGATATTCGCAAAACCTATCCAACCTAAAGCATTTTGGAATGGGGGGTTTTTTGGCTATTGCTAAAGCTAGATTTTTGGCCAATTCGCAAAAGCGATCATGTCTTTGCGAGGCCGTAGGAGACATTTGTTTGTGTTGAATTAACCCAGCCTTTAGAAGTTGATCAAGTAGTTGTGAAGGCTTCATGGGCAATGGTGTGTATTGAGCAGGGTCTTTCCTTTTGAAGGTACAAGCATGACCTATGTTGTTGTTTCTATTTAAGGAATTTTCAAGTGTATGAGTGGGTGTGGTTCTTCCATAGTTGTTTGGGATAGCGAGTTGTTTTCCCTTAGCCACTGCTGTTACCGTTGTTTTGGGTTTATCTTTCCTTGTGTGTTGACTCCTAAAGGTTGAGTAGGCTGGGTCATTACTTGTTTGTGCCGCTTCTTCTATGTCTTTGATTTGTACGAATGCTTAGCTCAATGTGCAGGCTTTCAGGTAGTAAAGTTTTGACTTAATAAAGTCATTCACGGCTGACTTAAGGATAGTGAGTAAATATGTTTCAGGGATAGGTTCGTGAAGTTCATTTAAGGCTGCACTCCACCTTTGGATAAATTTCTGCGCTAACTCTAATGGCGCTTGTTTAACTTGAATTAAGCTATCTAACATGGCTTCAGGTTTCAAATTGTACTTGAAACGGGTGACAAATTGATGCAACAAACTCTCTAAAGAAGATATGGAGCTACAGGGTAAAGATTGATACCAATCTAAGGCTTTTCCAGTTAAGGACATTGCAAACACTCGCAAAATTACATGAGGCCATGCTTGAAGCAAAAGACTTTTGGTTCTAAATGTCACTAGGTGGGCATTTGGGTCCCCTTCTCCATTGTACTTGGTCAGTTGAGGTAATGAGACTCCTTTTGGCAAGGTCAAGGGTGGAACTGAGGGATCAATTGGGTCATCTTGATAGAAATCTAGTACCTTGACATCCTCATTGTTGAAAGTTTTAAGGCGTTTTAGTTCTTCTGCCAACGAGTGCATCATTTTTTGTCTGTCTGCCCATTCTTGGAAGGTAGGCAAACCAATGAATTGAGTTGATTGTGGATGATAATGGTTTAATTGTGGCAGTGTTTATGGAAAAGCAGGTTGTTGGGCTAACATTTGTTATGGTGGGATGGTATTCGAGACTAAGACTACCGGTGGGACCCACTGCCCAACCATAGGTTGTGAGGTAACACCTTGTACATGTTGGGTAGGAGTAATCAATGGTGCCCTATGAATTTTCATCTGGGGTATGTAATGGGTGGATGTGGAAGCTGATATGACTGACGGTATTCCAATTACTTGAGGTTGGAGGATTGACCCTACGTTGGTTTGGGTGAGTTGTTGGGACTGTACTGGTGGAGGAATTATGGAAGTGGATGCGTCAGAGTGAATGTTATTGAGCATGGAGAAGATAGAAATGGAATGGGGAATAGGTGCTTGAATGTTTGTGGATGAAGAAGGAAACATAGTTTCTTCTAGGAAAAAATGGGCTAATAGGTTTGTGTGGGCATGGGGGCTAACAGTATGGTATGATTCTCCATGTTCAGATTGGGCTGCAAAGTCATCTTCTTCATCTTGAGGCTCTATGGGAGGTAGTTGTAAGGCTTGACTTCTAGCCATAAGAAGTTGGGATATGAGTTTATGATGGTTTTCAGACAATGGGATTATGTCAAATGCAGAAGGGATAAACTCATGTCCTCCTTTGTGGATAAATTCATATTCTCACTTAGCTTCCCTCTCTACACGATCAATGGGTAGGTTGGCTTGGATTTTGAAACAGATAAAATTATACTGTTTAGGTGTAAGAGTTGTGTGAATGGGGCCCGCCCTATAGCTTGAGGGATTGGCATGTAGGGCCTTGAGGATTTATGTGTTCAGTAACGGTTATGGATTCCATAGCAGTCATAGGATTTGAAGCTTCAGCCCCAAAGTCAGCAATTCGTAGTGTTACTGGGTTGACCTGGAAAGATTCCATGATAAACGTGAATGGACTGGGGTAGACGGATGGAGTTGGATCACAAGCAGTTATAGCATGGGGTGACACAAGCTTAGTGTGATCAACAAGGATGAAGAGACTCAAATGGGCAAGATAGATGAGTTTGATAGGTAGTGAGGTTTTAATCAATAACAAGAAAGTGGCCCTCCTTCTAGCGCCAAAAACTGTACTGACCTAAATTGTCGGTGTAAGGCTGGAAGGGAAACAGACACCGAGAGATCATCGGGTAGCCATAGCTAACCCTGCCTTCACCTGAGGGCAAGCTGGACAAGTAAACGAAGGCAGAGTGCCTTGGATGGTTTGCACACAAATCAACCAAGGACTTCCCCGAGCGTAAGCTACGGCTAGCGCTAGGGTTATCGTAAACAGGATGTAAACGGAATGTAAACAATGATACGAAATGTAAATAAAGCATACTGAATTATGAATAAAGCATAAACAAAGTTATATTTGTAAAGAATAAATAGAACTAAATAATGTAAATGGGAGGCAATAATGAACTGTATTATATTGTTTAAAAAAAATGTGCACCGGTCAAAGCGTAGTTGCACAAGTGTGGATAGCAAGTCAAATGCCTAGCCTCGGAAAGATATGACACGATGATGCGACGATGAAATGGGATAAATGTGAGAAGAACTTGGAAGCCAACAATCGGATGTGCTGAGCGCCCAAGGATTGCAAGTTCTGTCTTCCTTCAGAATTGCCAATCTCTCCAATCTTCTTCTTCTTCTTCTTGTCCTTGCCTCCTTTTGCTGCCCCTCTAGTTTGTGTGAATTGATAGGGTATTTATAGGGTTTGGCTAGGGTTTTATTTGACCAGGTTCAATGTATTTTAAAATTTTTGGGTCATTCAAGCCCATAAAAAAAATAAAAATTAGAAATACAAACCCTCAAGCGATAAAAAATTTTAAAAATTTATAAAGATTAGCTCCAACTCTGGCCTTCTTGGAAAAATTATATATATATATTTTTGCTAAATTCTTGGCCTGATTTTGCATGGGCTTTCATATCCCTTTGCCATTTTATAGATTTCTTGAAAAAGAAAATCAAGAAGGATTAACACCGCCTCGCTTGTCTAACATCCAGCGTGACTTGCAATGTGACCTGCAGTGTGACCCCCAAAACTTGCAATTTTGGGCTAAAATCTGGAATTTTTAAAGGTTGGGACCCATGGTTATCAATAGTGGACCTTGAGGATGACTTACACCCTTAAAATCAAGTCATTTTGGCTCAGTTTTGGGGCTCTAAAAATTGGTGACGCTGATCCTTACGCTGTGCAGCGTCTGAAAAAGTAACCCCATCATCACCAAGTCAAAATGGCACATTTGAGGCCCAAATCTTGATTTTCTGGAGGCTGGGAGCTGCTGGGGACCTTGGTGAAGGTCATGGGGGGTCCTTGTGCTTGATTTCGGCCTGTTTTGATTCAGTTTCAGGGCTCCAAAAGTTGGTGACGTTGATCCTTACGCTGTGCAATGTCTGAAAAAGTAACCAAAGTGTACTTAGCCAAACCCAAACATTTTGAACCTAAAAATTTTTATTCTGGATGCTGGAAGTTGGTGCAGTCGCCTATGGGCCTCGGGGGGACCTTGCCTATTGAATCATGGACCATCGGGGGCTGTTTCGGAGGCCTCCAAGTTTGGTCATGCTGTATTCATGTTGGGCAGTAGCATGACTTAGCTTGATTCTTGTCTGAAAGTGCTAGGCCAAAATTAGTGGTGTTTCACTCCCACTATTGTTTTTTGTTATAAAATGCTATTTTTTTGAGCATTAGACTCTTTCCAACTAGTTAACAAGTTCTTCAAGAAGAGGGAAACAGTTTTCAATGATTATCACATGAAATAAATTCTTATTAAAGAAAATTGGAATATCCATCAACATAAACCATATTTTCTTTCCAACAGATCAGTTTTATTCCATTTTTAGGATAGAGATATAGAATCTCATCAAAATTACTATCTAGATTCTTAAAAGCTATTTCTTTTACAACCTTTTCTTTAATCCTTTTGTTGTGGCCATCACTTTGCTTCATTTCTAGCAAATATGGTTATAAGTATAGCTAAAACATAGTAAAAAAACATAATATATTATTATAAGAATTAGAAAGGAATATAACCATGTCTTTATGTTAAACTAAAAATTAGCAACTTATTTTGTAAGAAAACAAGGAACTATTTACTTAAACCATGTATCACCTAAGTCACCTACTAGTGGCTCAAAGTTATTAACCTACCTAGCTAATTCACAATACAATAAAAACTGAAACATGTCTAGCGCAAGAGGTAGAATAGATAAAGATAGATGAGAATTTTAAATAGTAAATAGGAGCTTGTCACTAATAATGTCTTTGAAAGAAACTTTTCTCCTAGGGAATGATAGAAGCACTTTAAAATATGAAGATTTACACTAGGCTAAAAATGAATGCATATGTGTTACATCTCTTTGGACTAAATCATTGCATCACATCTAATAGAAAGGGTGTATGTAAAGATTCAGATAAATTTGGAAATTTAGTTGCATCCCAAATCCAAACATTTTTTTTTCAATTTAAAATGATTTAAAATGATAAAGCTACATCTACTAATATTTGCAAATTCTTGTAAAAAATTATTTAACATTTATTTTATTTTATCATATCTAGACATAACTAACCTCTTCAAATACAAGTATACAACTCATTCATGCAAAGAGTAACAACCATTATCACTAGATACAGTGAGTTGAATCATGGCTATGGTTACATGGGCATTCAAAGCAATAACCACTGAGTAGTAGGAGTTACTACAGCAGGCCTACAGACATGAGTTATGGCAGTTGTGGCATACACAATGTAAGGTGGATGTAACAACCCACATGATGGTGGTAATGGTCTGGGCAGTGGCAGTGAAATGGCTGTAGTTACATGAGTAATGGCTATGGGGGATGTGGGTTGTGCGATGTGCTTGGTGGGAATTACAGGTAGTAATGGTTGAGACATGGGTGGCTATAAAATAGAGGGATCAATCATTGAAAAGGGATTTCATCAGATCTAGGGGCACTAGGGGCTCAGAAATTGGATCTAGAGGTGCGCTATTGAGAAAGAGATAGTGGTGTGCAAACATCAAGGTAGGTGCACATAGACAATGCAACATGCACATGAGGCATGAGACATGTGATCTTTCTCTTCGACAATGGTTGGCAAATAGTAGGCATCCTATCATGAAACAAACAGTGGCTCTCCAAGGTGGATGTGGCATCTACAACATGTGGCTATAGAAATGATGGTAGCATGCAGCAAGGATGCCTCTCTCTCCTGTAGTGGCTACAATGATGATAGCTACAAACCTATGGGGCATAGGTGATTTAGTTTTTTCTCTCACATAATAGATAGCTTTTCCTAGCAACGGTCAATGCAACACATGTGCACAGTGAAACGTGGATGGTGACAATAGCAGGTAATTCCGTCTCTTTCATAACATGTAATGGTTGCAGGTGACCTCCTGAGGTTTCTTGCCATCAATAGCAGGTGACAGTGAGGCACGTGGTGGTGCATCATGGTGGATGCTCTCTCTCCTTCTCACTATTTCTCTCTCTTCCTCTACAGTGATGGTTTTAAGGTTTTCCTACCCAGTAATGTCAACTGCAGCAACATCTGCAATGAACCAACAACACAAATAGGAAGTAATAGTTGGACTAGGAAAAAATTTAATTTTTGTAGTTATCTATTATTTTAGACAATCACTTATTTTAAATTCTAATGCATTCCAATTAAATTTCCCATTTTTAGTTTACTATTTTCAAAAGGCCACATAGCCTTCTCCAGCAAAGACTATTCTTGGGTTTCTGTACCCATATAGAAGGTGCCCTAAGCAATAGTCTCCTCAAATGAATTTTTTTCCCCAAGTGTTGGTGCATTTAAATTTTATGTAACACCTTTTTGGGATTAGAAAGAGGCCTTTTTGTTTGTCAACTCTTCTTTCCATTTTCTTGTGGCTATTTTGTTTTCCAATCTTGTCTTGGAACCTATTGAATTTTTTTTGAAACCTTTGTCTTTAGGCTTTTTATTTTCTACCTTTTTTTATGCTTCCCATTTTCTAAAATTTGTTGTTATTGAAACCTTTCTTAAAAAAAAACCCCTCATTTCCTAGTCCTTTTTCTAGATTTGTGTTTTGGTAGTCCTTACTTGAGTCTTGACCTTGGTAAGGCCACATAGCCTACTCCTTAATGTACCTCATGAAATAGAAAATGAAGAAGTTTCATCATTGGAACAAGTTATGGTAAGAAACCCCAACCCACATAACACTTTCTACTAAAGACTTAGTGACATTATGAACAATACACAACAAATTAATAATGGTCCTTATACTCCTCCAAATAGAAGAGATCATAGTCAAAACAATACAAATACTAAGACCAGGTCATCCCAAAAAAATGTTCCACAACAACCATATCCTCCTTCTATACTTAGAAGAACTCCATCTCAATGAGAAGCTAAAGATGAACATAAGACTTATAATCTAGTTGAGGATTTGAAAAAAATTAAAGCTGACATTTCAATGTATGATCTTTTACACTTTAATGAAATGAAAGTGATGATTTAGAATGTAGTTCATCCACCTAAAACCAAAAAATAAAAATCCTCAATGCCCAAAAGGCAAGTTCACTTCGTAGAAAGTCCTAACACGCTATTAGTATGGGATGCAAACAATTCCATGCCAAGAAAGAAAGATCAACCTCCTTTCCTAAAAACTCTAATTATTCTAAGAAAGAATGTCCACAATTGTTTGATGGATTCTAGCACAACTATTAGTGTCATGCCACTTGAGGTATGTAAGAATTTAAGAGCACAAATAATACCACAAACAAAAAGTTTATTTCAACTCGATGGATCCAATGTATCCATAGTGGGGTCATTGAAAGAAGTTAAGGTACAACTTAAATAATATCCTACATTTACATGTTGCATAGATATCCTAGTAGTTAACATGTTTCCCACTTATGTTGTGCTCTTATCTAGGACTTTTGAAGATGCTTCTTTAGGTCAAATTTCTCAAAATTGTTAATCCCTATTAAAGGAAAATCTGGATACATGGACATACCAAGAGAGCCTTTTTACAAACAAGTAGATACAAACTTTGATCAGCAAAATCAATCTTTGGAAAATCAAAACACTAATATTTATGTTGAAGTTCTTAAGGTTAAGTGTGGAAAACATGTTATAAATGACCATGTGAGTGAAACTACAAAAATAAATCATATCTCATACAAATTCCACCCAACCCTATCAAACTTTTAAAGAAGGTGAAAAGATATTTGAAGATACCTTACCTTATCATCAACATGATGGATTTCTTCTAGATGACCTACAACCTGTAAGGGAGGACAAAGATACAAATGAGATCCCAAACATCAAAACATTAGAAGGTGTGCTAAATTTTGATGATGACATATCCATAGAACACGGTCCTAGAGAGGTTGTATTTGATGAGTTACCAAAACCTATTAGACCTAAGATTGAAACTTAAATAAAAGAAGAACCTGATGAACATCTAAGGTCTAAAATTATTCATCTTATGAAACATTTAAATTTAGTTTCCGATAGAAAATGAATAAGAAAATCAAGATTATGTCTTGATTTTCATAATATTAATAATCAAAAAATTGTTAGATGATGGCTTGATAGGAAACATGTAGGTAAAATCTTCAAAATAGGAGACCTAGCCCTTAAGAGAGATAGAGCATTTGATCAAAAAAGTCCTCAAAGTAAGTTATCTCCTATGTAGTTAGGCCCATCCCAAGTTACAAATGCCATTGCCCCCATTGTTCACAAAATTGCTGACGTACAAGGACACCAGTTACATAGGAACTTTACTACATTTTATCTAAAGAATTTCTACTCAGGTGCCCCATGTGGACATCTGGTAGATTCTTAGTTGCATGTTTTCTTCCCCTTCACCATGCATTTCATTTGTATATAGTTGCACTGCATATTTTCTTTTATTTTCATTATCTTTTTCTTAGCATATCAGTTTTGGTTTGATTTTTTGTGTTTTTCATATGATTTTAATAATCATTATGGTTGTTTGAGTTGGATCATCATAACACCATTGGAAAATAATGTAAGAATAATGCTATATATAATATTTCTTATTACTATCTCCTTTATATTTTATATTCCAATAATGTTATGATTCTTCCTAGTCAATTTCAAGGTTTTAGTTTTATTGGTTATGTTGGATTATGGAGGACAAAATTTATGCTAAGTTAGCATCTAATCATCATGATCATGTGAGTGTAGGAGATGTGAAGTTGGAGAATGGTTAGCCATAATCACTAAGTAACCTTGGAAAATTCCATTTTCCCTCTCATATGCCATAGCCATTAGGTGTGATGATCCATGGCTACCTTGTGATTAACAAGGTGAAGTGTGTTCATCTCCACTTTAGAACCCTTAGCCACCTAGGAGACCTACTATGATGCCATCATATTGTAATCAAAGATACGTGCATGAGGGTTGAACTACACCATGGGTAAATTTCCAAAAGGACCATGTTCTTTGGCAGTGCACTATGAGCAAAGTTTCCTCAAAAAAAAAAATAGAATGAGGACAATGTCCATTGGTAGTGTAATAAGTTCTTGAGTGTGATGGGGTCTAGCAGCTATCCTCACCCTAACCTCCATTTCCTCTTTTAAACCTATTTCTCCAAAATTCAAAAAAAAAAAGTAAAGTAAAATAAATAATCCCTTTTCACCCATTTCCTTTCAAAATGTCAAAGAAAAAAAAAGTCCCAAAGAAAAAATTTGAAAGTTATGGCTAGCCATGATCTAACATGAGCCTGTCCTCCTCATTAAGTTTAGTATAACTCTCATGCTCAAAGTAGTCCATGTAGCTATCGACTTTTACCTTGTGAGAGGATTATGAATGCTATATATATATATAGTCAAAATAATAAATTATTCATTTGGATTTTAATTAAATAAGATGGTGTGGTAAGTATGGCCCACATCTAGTTCTCTCTTGATGATATGGTTATTTTAATCATGTTTAGACCAATATAATTTACTTTTAAGTTTCCATTTGTTCATTTTGTGATGTTTTTGATTCACTATATGTTGCATTTCCTTTTAAAATTTCATGGTTTTTATTATCTTTGCACTTGCATGCAATTAAAGTTTGGGGACTAAGTGTTGAGGCCAACCTTGTCCATGCCATCGCAGAGGGCCATGACTTATTAGTTAAGTGATTAGGATTTGTCAATATTAAAAAAATTAGTATAAGTATTAGTGGGACCATTTAAAATAAAAATTTCAATTTACAATTTTAACATTGTTGTAAGAAACACAAGGAAATCCCACTATTATTTTTTATTATAAATTTCTATTGTTTTGGGCATTAGACTCTTCTTGATAGGTTAATAGGTTTTTCAGAAAGAGGAAAAGGTTTTTCGATGATTATCACATGAAATACATTTTTAATAAGGAGAATTGGAATATCCATCAACATAGACCATATTTTCTTTCCAACATATCAGTTTTATTCCATTTTTAGAATAGAGATATAGAATCTCATCAAAATTACTATATGGATTCTTAAAAGTTGTTTCTTCTACAAACGTTTCTTTAATCCTTTTGTTGTGGCCATCACTATGATCCATTTCTAATAAGTATGGTTATAAGTACAACTAAAACATAGCAAACAAAAATAACATATTATTATAAGAATTAGAAAGGAATATAACCATGTCTTTATGTTAAACTACAAATCAGCAACCTCTTCCATAACAAAACAAGAAACTATTTACTTGAACCACGTATCACTTGAGTCACCTACCAATGGCTCAAAGTTATTAACCTACCCAATTAATTCACAATACAACAAACACTAAAATGTGTCTAGAGAAAGAGGTAGAAGAGATAAAGATAGACAAGAATTTCAAATACCAAGCAAGAACCAGTCATTGATAATGTCTTTGAAAGAAACTTTTCTCATAGGAAACAATAGAAGCACTTTCAAATATAAAGATTTACACTAGGCTAAAAATGAATGCATATATGTTACATCTCTTTGAACTAAATCATTACATCAAATCTAATAAAAAGGGCATATGTAAAGATTCACATAAATTTAGAAATTCAATTGCATCCAAAATCCAAACCTTTTTTTTCATTTTAAAATTATTTAAAATGTTGAAGCTACATCTACTAATATTTGCAAGTTATTGTAAAATTATATCTAACATTTATTTTGTTTTATCATGTGCAGACATAACAAACCTCTTCAAATACAAGTATATAACTCATTCAGGCAAAGAGTAACAATCATTGTTACCAAATACAAAAAGTTGAATTGTGGCTACAATTACATGGGTGTTCAAAGCAATAATCGCCAAATAGTGGTAGTTACTAGGGTGGGCCTGCAGACTTGAGTTATGGTGGTCATAGCAGACACAATGCAAGGTGGATGTAATGGTCCACATGATGGTGGTAATGGCTGATGTAGTGGTAGTAACATGGATGTAGTTACATGAGTAATGGCTATGGGAGACATGGGTCATGTGATGTAGTTGGTGGGTGTTACAGGCAGTAATGGTTGAGATGCGGGTGGCTATAAAACAAAAGGATTGGTTACTGAAAATAGATTTCATTAGATTTGGGGGGCAGTAGGGGCTCAGAAATTAGATCCAAAGGCACATTGTTAGGAAATAGATAGCAGTGTGAAAATGTTGAGGTAGGTGCACACAGACAACATGGCCTACATGTGGGGCATGAGATGTGTAGTCTTTCTCTCCGATAATAGCTGGTAGACGACAAGTGCACTATTGGAAAATAGAAAACGACTCTCCATAGAAGATGTTGCATCAACAACATGTGGTTGTAGAAACGGTGACAATGTGAAGTAGGGACACCTCTCTCTCGTATAGCAACTATAGTGATGGTAGCTACAAACTTGTGGGACATGGGTGATTCATTTTTTTCTCTCACACAAGCAACCTATCTTGAAAGTTCTTAGCATAGTGCATGTACATGGTAAAACATGGGTGGTAACAGTAGTAAGTAGTCCCCTCTCTTTCATCACACATGGTAGTTGCAGGTGACCATGCAATAGCAAGTGGCCTCTCAAGGTTTTCTACCATCAATGATAGGTGACAATGAGGCATGTGGTGGTGCATTATGGTGGACACTCTCTCTTCTTCTCACTATTTCTCTCTCTCCCTCTATGACGGTGATTTTGGGGTTTTCCTACCTAATAGTATTAGCTGCAACAACATCCAGGATAGACCAACAACACGACCAAGTGGCAACAACTAAACTAGGGAAAATTTTAATTTTTGTACTTACCTATTATTTTAGAAAAACACTTATTTTAAATTCTAATGTGTTTTAATTAAATTTTCTTTTTTTAGTTTACTATTTTCAAAATACCACATAGCTCTCTCCAACTAAGACTATTCCTAGGTTTCTATACCCATATGGGAGATGCCCTAGGCAATAGTCTCCTTAAACAAGTTTTTTCCCTAGTTGTTGATGCCTCTAAAATTTATGCATCAACAACATCCATTTTTACTATCACCAATCTTCTTGAAAATCATTCGAGAGCCATGTAGCCTAAAGTTTCCTACATCATCATTAAAATTCAATTGTGATTACTTGTTAGTAGGTTCGCGATGCCAAAGTCTATGATCTTGGATGTGAAATCAATGTCTAGAAGAATGTTTTTGGGATTGATGTCACAATGGATTATGCAATCATGACACGATTCATGCAAGTATGCTAGTCTCCAAGCTATTCCAAGGGTGATCAGAAAATGCACATTCCAATATAGAAAGGCCACCACTACCTGCTCCTATTAATGTTGCTGAAACTAATCTTGTGAGTGTTCCTCTACTACAAGTTCACAAGACTCTTCTATGCCTCGTTGTGCTTAGTTATGGCCATGGCCACCTTTTGTTGCAGAATTTGGACCTTGCCTCATACAACTGCTTCATTTTTTCTACAATCTTCTATTCTAATTTTCATGCTTGCTACTTCTCTATGGTAGGCCTTTAATTTCCTCTCCAAAATCTCTATCTGCATGTTCCATAGTCCATCATTCAAAACTTGAATCTACACTTGGCCTTGGCCATGGTGCTCTACAAACTCTCCTTGCCAACCTTGACAAGGTCTGCAGGTGATTTGTATTTGGAAGGCTTAAAGAATGAAAATGACATGGCTACCCTATAATCATAGTTTCCTATTCAAATTTATGCATAAGAGATTATCATTCTTCTTATAAGGAAAAATTTTGATCTCAAGTGTTTTTGAAAATGCACATCAGGTCATGTTACTAGAACAACTCTTCTCTACTTATGTAAAATTTGCCACGTTAGTCACACACAAGGGCATATTTTTTGTTATGAGTAGATAAACTCAAAATATCACTATATTAATTTGCAATAATAAACTTGAGATAATAATTATTTAATTTTTTATCATGTTAGTTATGTGTCTATGTTATCTTCCCTAGAATAATTATTATTTATGATATTAGGTAAAAGCCCTGATTATTCATGGGAATTTAATAAGTTGTAACTGCATGATTGTTAAACTTAGAAGTTAATTATACAAATTTAAATTAAAATATTAGCTTTTCAAGAAAGGTCAAGACTAGAAAACATCTTGGGAGTTGAAACAGTTCAACAACCATTGACCTAATTCTAATATTTATAATTTTTATATTATTTATATATAATGTTTACTATAATGTTTATATATATATATAACTTTTTTATATATGTTGGCAACCATTTGGGATGTGACTACCAATGAGTGCCTTGAATAGGATTTAGGTGCTCATTAATCTCTGGCAACACCAAGGCCCAATACCTCCAAATAGACTCAGTAGTTAAACATGAGTATGTGTTTGTTGTTGTGAACATTGAAATAGGTGGATTGTGTACAAAATTGTAATCAACTATCATGGAAAAGATTTGGCCAACTTTGTAAAATACTATGAGTTGTTTGAGATTCCTATTTTGTTCAATCACTTAGTCTATATGATCTTTATAATACCTACTTGTAACAAATAAAATTTTGCAAAAACCCATTTGGGCACAACTCTACCAATCTACTCCTAATTTTCCCTAGAGAGAAAAAGTTCCACAAGAAAACTAGAAATAGAGGAAGATCCAATGGAAAGAGAAAGAAAACAAAGTAGATTTGTGTAAAAATCTCAAATATTTGAGCAAGGTAAATTGATACGAGGAAAAACTTCACAATAAAATTGTTCAAATTTTCTAGGCTTAAACAAGCAATTTCTTAAAGAAAATCCTACTATACTACCAAAAAATTTTGTGTAAACCACCACATACAAGTCTCTATTTTGGCTAGATAATAGTTATCAACGATTTCATACAACAGAGCTTTTATAGATTTGATAGTTTCTGATGAAGTACCAAAGGAATATACTTTAAAAATCAAAAAGCTATTTCAATCCTATGAAAATACCAAAGATATTTTTAACCCTCTAGATTATTGAATTTTTCAATTAGCTTGTCTATAGCAAAGGCTCTCTTACAACAATCCTAATAGTAGCCTTAAACATTGCATAATAATAAAATTTTCTATTAAATTGCTCTTGAGGCTTTCCAACATGAGCTCTTCTATGG
>MNCI01019113.1:515076-530559 GCA_015680685.1 Gnetum montanum | reverse complement strand
TGACGTAAGCGATGTTGTTCCATTCTTTGCAACTCCAATGGATCTCCCCGTTCCCGAGCCTCTCTTCTTCGATCTCTGAGACGTTGTTGTCTTGCTCGGTTTAACTCACGCACTCTATCACCTGCAGGATCTGTATTTACAGGAATAAGAATTCTTATGTAGTATTATGGGTTGTATTAAATTTTAAATAAAACCCTAATCCAAAAATAAAAAATTATTTATTTTTTTAAAAAAATGTAAGGCACCCAATATTTTTTAAAAAATATAACCCTAACCTATAAATAAAGATTAGTTATTTTTTTAAAAAAAACCTTATATAGTATTGTGGGTTGTATTAAATTTTAAATAAAACATAAACTTAAAAATAAAAAATAAGTTTTTTTTTTAAAAAAACGTAAGGCACCCAATTTTTTTTTATATATAACCCAAACCTAAAATTAAAAATTAGTTGTTTTTTTTTAAATTATTTGGAAAACAGAATTCCACGAAATATTAAAATATTAAGCTGAGCAAGTTTCGTACCCATTGCTGATTTACTGTGCTTCAGTAGGCGCTCCCGAATCCAACAATCCAATGCAAACTGTTCATCCAATGAGACGTATTTATGATTTTTAACCGACGCAACCTTTGAAATGCAGACGCAACCTTTCTAAACGTATATATTTTTGTTTTGCAATAGATGCAACCTTTCGTGACAACGCAACCTTTCATAAAAAAAATAATGATTAATACCTGGGTTCAGCGTCTGTCTTACTGAACGAATGTATATCACATAGGTAACCTATGTGATTATATTTTGTTTGATTGTTCAGTGCTACTACTGGCCTACAAGTCCAGGCCATAAATCCATGGACGAATGAGAGGAATTATTTGATTTATGCTTTGAGGGGGAAGAAGGTCTGCGTTTTGGTTTTTCATTTTTTGCCCCGCGGGTTCTAGCAGATCGAGCATGAACGGTGCGTGGCAGCGGAGATTTGCTATTACGGGGCCTGCAACAATGCTATGGTGGGCAACAGTGCTGAAGGTTTGTTGCTGCGCACTCGCAGGATAATGGGTGGCAACACTAACGCAAAGGTCACTGCCACAAAAAAGCGCAGACAGTTAGAATTAGTGTATGCTTTGTTCAGTACATTGCCCAACGGCAACAAATTTCAATTGCAATGTCTCAATTGCAATGTCTGATAATTATAAACGTATATATCTGTTTTTATCGATATTTCATAAATCGGTATTCTGACTGGTAATCGGTAACACAAATTTTTGACTGGTAATACAAATTTCTGACTGGTAATGGCCGAACAAATATATACCATAAGATATAAGCAATTAAATGTTGGTCAGCGTTACTGTTTTAATGAAGCTCAGAAACCTATCGAAAATATTGGTTATATTCTTCTGAACATACGAACAATTTCAGGGGTTTGAGTGGCTTTAGCATCATACAGAAAAATATGGTTTTCATGATTGACAGAGCATAACAATCTCGGTTTGTGAAGTCAAATACAGAACATCAACAGGATTCACGCTTCGATCCTTCGATCCTGTTCTGATCCGCGCGTGGCTCGATCCTGTTCTGATCTACGCGTGGTTTCAGTCTCTGGTTAGAATGCTGGATCTGCATTTGCGCAGAACTTGAGCCTGTATTTATAAGAATGCATAAACCTACGTTACCAAAATGGCCCATTCGATTTTTAATTATAAGTTTTTTACAAAGTTGTGTTATCGAAATAGCGTATATGGAATTTTACACGTCAGCATCACACGTCAGCAGCATTGCACACAAAATAGCGTTCCCGAAACGGGCCATGGGAAAGTCAACGCTGGTCAGCGTTACGCACAAAATATTAGCGTTCCCGATTTCTCACTGGTAATGGCCTATCGGCCAAAATATAATGTAATTATAATCACATTAATATAGTATATAATTTTTTTATATAATATATCATATTAATTAAACTAAAATAAAATTCAATAAACTAAAATAAACATTAATTAAACACTTAATCAAATAATTTATAATAGAAATTGATTGAAATGTATTAATTTTGACAAAGATGGTTATTAAAAAAATGGAACCAATTTGGGGTCTAACAAGGTGCCAAAAATAAAAATTCTTATTTTGATCCTGGGAGCCTCCACATACCTCCCAACAAGTCCCCATAGACCTTGGAACCTCCTAACCTCATCAAAATAAGTCTGAAACACCCCCAAACCTAGAAAAATACCTTGAAATCATCATAAGAAAATCAACACAAGAAAACACACATAAACATAACCCATTGATTGAGAATTACACAAGGGCTGGATAATGTCTTCATAAATTTTGAGTGCCATACCAAGATCAAGTTTGGAGACTTTTGAAAACAAGGCCTTCTATTAAATAGCACTTTATGATTTCACATGGAAGAAATAATGCCATATCATATAGAACATAAGATATATATGTTTAAATAGCAATGAAAAAAAATTTGGTCCATGAATTACAATCAAGGGTTGTAACCACTTAAAACCAATATATTCTTAGTAAGAATCCAAAAGATGATTTATCAATGAAAACTTTAAAAGTAGCACAAGATTCCTTTCAACCATAAAAATAAACTAATCTAGACTAATCTCATCAAGTCCAAGTATAATGATTATAACTATACTTACCGTTACTTACTATACTTGCTGATGGAGATCAAGATGTCTAAGGAGATTGGAACTGAGGTTCTTCTTTAGAAGTTCCTTCTTTCAAACCAATTTAATTTATTTCTAATGTCTTACTTCCTTTCAAAAAATTGATAAGAATTCTTTCACTTCCTTCTTTTCTCTTGATCCTTCACACCTTTTTGTTCTCTCTACCCTATTGATTTGTCCTCCATTTCTTTTGTCTTGCAAGATTTCCTTTCTAGGTGCATTTGGGTAAGACCAAGGAGTCTTATGATACAACCATGTGTTCATGTGATAATATTTTAAATTGCAATTCCATTACTTATGCCTAAACCTGTTATAGTAATAATATATAACCTTTCTATTGTGGTTAAAGTGATCAAACCTTGGAGTTACCCTTTGGTTACTTGTAGTGCTAGTAGTTACCTCAACTTTTGAAGTGATCTCTTTTTTAGATGCAGTTTTTATACATGCTTGTTTTTGTTGGTAGCATCCTAGTCCACTTTTATCATTTGAAATCCTTCCTTGTCTAAGAACTATTCGAAGAGATTCTTTTCCTTTAACCAACCTCTCATTTACAAGTTTGGCATCTACAAGTTCTTCCTTAATATGCTTATAAGATAGGGTTAGCTTTTTTTTTCATTCTTAACCCTTAGGTCTAAGATTTCTTCTGTGAAATCTAAAATATTCATATTTAATAAGGAGAGATCTTGATCCTTATTCTTCAATTCCTAATTTAACTTTATACAAATATTTTTAAGAGAAAACAAAATTTCATACCTTTCTTCATCAATTTCAATTTGATCATCATCATCATCAAAAAGGCTAATATCATCATTTGTGAGAGCCAGGTAGATAAGGTATGAGTCCTTGTAGTGTTATGTACCTCTTTCTCACTTTTTTCTGCATTTTCCCATCTAGTGTAGATAATGTTTGCCTTCTTATCTTCGTAATTTTTTTTCTCTTTGTCATCCCAACTTTTATAGATGCTACTTCTTCTCTATCTTTCTTCACTATACTCTTTCTTTTAAAACCCATAAACATTAGAGCATTTGAAGACCATATGACCTCTTTCATCACATATCTAACATTCCATACAAAAATTATCCAAATTTGAAAGTTTAGTTTGCTTACCTTTACTCTTATCTTTGTTTCCTAAAATGTTGTTGATGAGTTTAGTGCATTCATCCAAGATGAATACCAAAATAATAAATCTCATTTACTTAAATAATTTTAGCATTTGAGTCTTCCAACATGTAGAGGTAACCCCATTGAACATTGGTGACTTGATGTATGATCCTTCTTCCATTTTTTACTCTTGAGTTGTTACACTCAAAATTGGGAGTACCATGTTCCAATACCACTTGAGGATTGAGAACTTAGAAGGAGGGTTGAATAAGTTCACCAAAATAAAATTGCACTAGCTACACGAACACAAAATTTTATGTGGTTCCCTAACTTGGGTACATCAACACTCAAAGGGTAGAATCCATGCATACCTCCAAACTTTGTTTCTTAAAAAATGTGGTATAGGGGACACCAAAACCTTTACAAGACTTGAGCTCTACTATAAAGAGTTTTGGCGTTATGAAATCTCTCAACCCTATAAGGTCCCAACAAGCTCAAAATATGGTTTGAAGGGCACCACACCCTGTACAAGCTCTAATCTCCACTTTGAAGTGTTTCATTGCTACAAAACCACTTAACCCCACAAGTTCATAACAAGCTCATAATGTGATTTTAAGGATCCCACAACCTTTACAAAATTAAGCTCTATTTAAGAGTTTTTGAACACTGCAAAAATTCTCAATCATACAGGATCTTGATAAGCTCAATTATGATGCCTTCTAGGAAGAAGCACATCAATCCTAGTAGGGAAATAAGGGAAAAACAAAAAAATTAGGAAAGAGTGTAACTTAAATTTACAGGTCCTTGTACTTTAAAGTATAGTTCTAAAATCAAGAAAATGATATGAAAAATGAAGTACAAAAGTACAATTGCATAGAATACAAAATGATTAGTTTGATGTTGACAATGCTTGCTCAACTTGCATAATATCCAAGAGATTGAAGTCTTCTTATAGCCTCAGAGTTTCTGAAAATGCCTCAAAATTTTTGCAACATATATCTAATGACTAGTGTAGATGTCTTCTTCATGATTGCGATGTCTCTCTAAAATTGACTTCAATTCTAGAGAGATGTCTCCTCTAAAAATGGAATGTCTCCATGGAAACATCTTCTATGAATGCACTCCAGTTTGGCCAAGACATCGCCATTCCCAAATGATGCTACTGCATAACAAAGATGGTGCCTCTTCATAACAAGTGTTATTATTATTATAGCAAGACTTGAAAGAGCATGTTGTAATTGAGACTTGAAAATGTGCGTTGTAATAATGGACATGTCTCTTGAGGTGACCTTTGGGGGTTTGAACTAAGGCATTTATACCTAGGCTTAGAAGTTATGCCAGCATGGAGTGTCGAAGCTAGTACAAGCAAGTCACAGGAGCTAGGTAAAGCGGAACAAGAAGAGGACTAGCCATTCCTCTTGGCTAATTATAGGCCTAACCATTGTGGCAATGTTGGATTACTTCTAAGGGAATAGAAGCCAAAGGAAGAAAACCCCAAGGAACACTCTCATAGGGTGATCCAAATATGCTATTTCATATCAATAAAGCATTCTTTTCTCTTTCCTCCTACATTTTCCCTGTTAATTCCTTTACACATTATGTTAAATGTTACATATATTTGATGATTGGTATATTGTCTTCTTATGCATAATGTCTAATATGATATATATTCAATGTTTACCATGACATCCAAGGATGGGATGTTACATGGGAGACTTCTTTCGTGAATGCACTCCACTTCAACCAAGATGTCTTCTACTTCTTGGAGTCATCTTCTCAAATTTTGAACTTTGGTTCCTAAGGCTTCCTCTTGCTAATTCAGCTTTCTCTTGATTATTGAAGCATCTTCATTTAGCCTGTATTCTTCATACTCATCCATGCTCCCTTGATTCTTTATAGTATCCACTTTGACATCTCTTTGTAGATCTCATTTCTTAAGTTCTCATCCATGCCCTATAAAATCATCATATTCCACAACATTCTATGTTCTCCATTTTCCTTAAATTTTTGACATACCAAAAGGTCAACAAGATATGTTACTACTCTAATGAATTTAGTTGTAAGCCTCACTTCATAGAGAAGGATGGTGATCCAACCATTAGAACTAAAGATCCTTTGCAAGCCTATATGTACTTATGACAGACTACACAAAGGAATTAGATCCATGTAGTTATTTAGTGATGGTTAAGATAGCTTGAAACCTATAAGGTTATTTACACTTTTTTAATCCCCTATTCTAGAATTAGAACAACATTTAATGTACCAATAAGACATGTTTTTCTACAATAGGTGAGATATTATAATTGCAAATTTGAGGTATATGTTTAAAATTTTATCAAGAACCCTTGGTAATTTTCTTAATGATGTTTTCAAAACTCATAACATGTACATTTTATAATATAATATAATTAAAGGATCTACCTTTAGTTAAATTATTTGGATTTTAACACCCCTTAATAAATATTAGGTTAATTTTTATACTTCTTAACTAGAAGTAATCTAAAGAAATATTTCAAAGTTCTCTTATTTTTAAAGGAGAGATGAAAAGGTAAAAATTTTAATTTTTTTAACAATACTTTTGCAAGAAGGTTGGATAGGTGTTCAAACTAGAACTAGATGACTACATGTATTTCCTTTTAATTTAAAATTTTCTTATGAGATTATTACAAAAAATGATCTTATTTTTAAAAAATTCAATAAGACCTAGAAAATGTAGTTATCATCACACTTTTATATGAGGAAAACGAAAAATATTTGGAGAGCTCCTACATCTTCTAAATTTTTATTTTTTATGGTGTCTTATTCATCAAGGTCTTTCTATTAGTACTTGTCTTAAACATATGAAAAAATTCTCTTCTTAATGTCCTCTTTGTAGAAGTGAGGACTCATTTTTTCATGTTTTTCTAGTATCCTATTGCTTAGCATGCTTGGAAATGAACATCTAAAAATTGTAATAAATTTTAACCAAGTGTTAATGAATTCATTCTTGGTGATTAGGCTACTTTATGTACTTCATTTCTTTGTGTTAGAATTATCTTCAATCCTTTATTCTCTATTCTATTTACAAGCTTTAATATGTAGCTATTTTCTAACAATAAGAGCATAACTATGCCCTCTCTTTAGGTGTCAAATACCATATTCTTAAAGATGTCAATTTTATTTCAAATTTAAGAAAAAACAATCTTGGTGAAAGATGAATAGTTAATTTATTTTCTATAATATTAATTTCTTTTTGTTTTGGAGATTCAAGAATGGAAACCTTTTAGGTTTTGCTATTATTTGTTCTTTATCTCTAATTGATGTATTCTTTTTTCTTTAGAGACAGTTTTTTTGCTTCTCTTTACAAGAAATTCTTTACTAAGAAGTGAAAATCTATGATGATTCTTTTAAATAAGGGCAGGTCCTAATCCTTTCCATATCCCAAAGGAGAGATTTTTCAAGATTAGTTGTAAGGATGAAAACCTAAAAAGGCATCCCTAAAACCATTGAACATTTTCTTTAGACTCTTCATTTGATGATCTAATGTACTCCAAATTTTTTTAATATTATTATTCATTTTTTTTGGGTTCAACATTTCCATCCCCCCGCTTCCACCCCAACTATATGTATTTTCTACTAATTTTTTCTAGTAGATCTAAATTCTCTCTTTGAATTTTCTTCATTGTATCTGATTTCTCTAAAATCCTCCTATGGGGATTCTAAATTACTTTCAATTTCTTCAACATATATTGAAATTTCTATTTCTTCTATCAATGCAATAAATTTCTATTAATTCTCAGAATGTATATTTACAAGTTATTAAGCAAAAATTTGTGATGCCTTTTTCTAGTGATGTTGATGTAACTAAGATACCTAATTTTGTTCTGCTTGATGATGTATATGAGTAACTAGTTTTTGATCTTACATCATGATATATATCTATGTAAATTTTAGATTACCTAAATTTTAATTAAAGTTTGATTCATTGTTAAATGATGTGATGTAAAATAAAACATTCAAGTTATTCATGCTAATTATTATTCTTTTTGTCTACTTGTTGAGTTCAGCAATGCCTTTATGGTGTAGCATACCTTAGATATAGCATCACCTATACATAAGTATGTAGTGTTAATCATTCATAAACATACACTAGACTTTGAAGTCCAATTGAAGGAATAGTCTAAAGTTCCATGCTTTATTAAGCCATTTCATCTTCCATTGATTTCATAGAAATATAAGAAAGAAATTATTTTACTTTTTAGTCTTAATAAGCATATGGAATCTATTTTTGTATCTTTTGAATTTCATAGATATCTTTTTGTTGAAATAGATCTTCTTAATTGTAAAAAGGAATTGGTATTAAAAGTATATCTTAGAAATTAAATATGATAATCTTCCAAATTTTTTGCAACTTTTATCATTATGAATAATATTTGTTTAATACTTATCCTTTTCTACTCAAGAAAAAAGATATCAAGGATAAGAAAAAAAATATTGAAATTGAGGAAAAATATGAAGTTGAAGATATAAGCAATAAATGTAATATCAATGATAAGAATGATCAACTAAGAATAAATAAGCAAAATAAAATAGAAGTTTTGTGAATAAGTTTACTTTTACTATAGAAAGTATTGATTAGTTTAGATAGATAACTTGTAAGGAAAATTTTTCCTCATTTAACAAGAATACTATTAACTTAAGAATTAATGCATATGTTGACAAGTATGTTGTAGCTAATGATAAATATTCTTAATATAAGATGAATAATGTTAGATAATGTATGCTATCATTTTTTATTTCATCTTCCTTTCCTACAAAAGTTGATATTTCATCAAATCTTAACAATGAGGTATTACCTTAGTAGTATAGGTATTGGCCTATGATGAATCACTATCGTTGGATTGTGTTGACGTGATCATGTCAACACAATCCTATCAATGTGATCCTATCAACATAATTACATCAATGTAGGGTTTCATGCATTAACGTGTACACATCGATGCAATGTCTTGTCTTGCCTATAAATATGCACTTACTAATTATATTTATGGCATCGATTCATTAGTAGCTAATCAAACTCTTATAGTTTTATCTTTCCAAAGTTAGAATATTTTCTAAGTGCTTGTAGTAGGAGTAAGGAGTGTATGGATCTTTATTCTAGCACTGATGTACCTAAGCACCTCGATGTGATCAGTAATAAAGATGACCTTTCTTCATAAACTTTGTAGCACTTAGACTTAGTTTAATGTTTCCTTAATTCATTTATTATTTAGGTGATTTAATTTAATTTATATAATTAATTAATTCATAGAGAATAATTAATACACATAAGTATGATCATCTCAAGCATATGCTTAATGCTTGGTAATCCTAGTAGCATTTAATGCTTGGAAATCTAGTAGTGTTGTAACGTGTTCAAGATGTGTATGGCAGATGTGAGAAAATGCTTATTTTAGGATTAGCTAAGAATTACATAGTTATTAGATTAATTAAATGTTTATTTACTTTATTTTTAGCACTTAGGTGAATTAATGAAAAATATAAAATGATAGAAATCATATGCCTTAGTTACACTTAGCCATACCTTTGCACTTCACAAGTGAAACTAAGACAACGATCATGTTTATTAAATTCACTACCTAGATCCAATGTACTTAGAGAGCTAAAGTCTACAGAATTTGACCAAATTGCTTAGTGAACATTAGTGATTCATATGGTTGGATGTTGTAATGAACCCAAAAGTAACATCATTAAGAAAAGTAATAATACTAACAAAAGCACATTATTCTTCTTCTAATCTAATATGGCTTCTTCTCACAAAGGAGAGTCTCCATTTCCATATGAAGGCAAATCCAATTAGAAAAGGCATGAAGGGTCAAAATCGCTAGTGCCCCAACAATGCAGACTAGTTTAAACTCATCTCGAAGAGTATGTTCTAGACTTCACCTTCATCCTGCATTAATATGAATAGCTATAGTGGAGGGACATGGAGGGAAACATTGTGTGTTGTCATCCAATCAATAAATTCCTATGATGCTACTCCAAACTCATGAAATTGGGCATCGTAAGGCTCAATGAAAAGTACATTGTGCAAGACCATGACTACCAAGATTATCATCCCACTAAGGCACAATGAAAGAAAGATCAACAATAGGAGATTTACTACAAGACATCAAAAATTAAAGAGGAAACAATTCAAAACCTTCTTATTCCTACTAGGCTAGAAGGAAGGTGAGGATTCCTTCTCTAGGATTTCTCAAAACACTGATTCTCCTCCTCTTTTCTTTGATGAAGGGGACCCTAACTAGAATTTACAGTCCACTATAAATAACCCTAGTTTGGGGAAGATTGGGTTCCATAACCATGGAAGCTCAAAGGAAATTAGGGCAAGAACTAGGACAAGCACCAAAACAAAGATATACATTATGAATGTGGTTGTGACCAAAGGAGAGGAAGTAGCAGGCACCATGCTGATGCTAGCTTTCCTCCCTCTTCACATTTGATGTTCTCCTCTTCTTCCTCGTTTAGATTCAACCAAAGTTGTAGAGGACATGACTGTGATGGAGGTGATCAATAGGATAGAGATGATCATGAAAATCACTAGAATAATAGAGACCATGGCCATGGGAAATTAATGGAGGCCCACCATCATGAAAGAAGGGATAGCAAATAGCATCATAGGCATCATGGCCATGACATGGGCTATGATGATGATGATCCTTTTCTTGTAACATGGAATATGCTAAACATTGCAGAGGCTATGAGGATTCCAATGACGCATGTGAAAGATAATAGAATCAAATGATTTGATATGAACAAAATACCCAAGTTTGAAGGGGGATATAACTCAGATCCACAAAATCATCTTCAAGCCTTTCACAATGCTTGTGCCTTATAGAATGTGGAAAATGAATGGAAAAAACTAAAGCTATTCCCTAGAACACTCATCAAGAAGGTTGAAAGTTGGTATTATTCTTTAGAACTGAAATCAATTAGACAATGGAGTATGATGCTTGAACTCTTTAATGATAAGTATCAAACATACTCCCAAGTACCTAATCTGAGGAAACAGATCCAAGGATGGAAACAAGAAACACATGAATCCTTGCATGTGACCATGGGTAGATATTACTCTCTATTGAAAAAATACCTAGGCCATGTCTTTTTTCAAAGGGAGAAGCTCCACCATATCATAGATGGGCTCAAAATAAAAATGAGGAGAACTCTTGGGATCTATGCCCAATGGAGACTTTTAGAACTAAGGGTCCATTAGATCTAGAGGCTAATTGAGTAAGTGGTCAAAGAAGAAGGTGAGTTGAGAAAAAGGGAAAGTGTAGAAGAATACAACTAAAATATTTTCATCCAAGAAAGGAAAGTTTGATTTTGTGACAATGAGAAAGAGGCATCCCTTAATGAAATAGTACAACGTAAAACCTTGCCAATCCAAAACTTTGTTTCTGAAATATCATCCAATGTAGATAAAATGTGGGATTTTTTGGATGAAAAATTCTAGAGTGCTCTTAGAATTGTTGAAGAGTCCAAAGAGCAAGGTAGTGGTTATGACCAAAGGAGAATGAAAGGAGTTAAACGTGCTCATCAAAAGGGTAAGGGCAAAGCTACTACCATTGAAGAGGTTTCAGAGTCTAAAATAGATTATGATGGTGGATGTGACATTTACCAATAAAATCATCCTAAGGGACATTGCCCCATGGTGTCACACTTGTAGGAGTCTAGGGTGTACATGCTAAATCCTAGACTAGCAAGAAAGCAAGCACCCAGGAGGTTGCCTTATCCTCAAGGCAACTACAGACAATTCCACCAATAGTAAGTCTACTATTTGAGTGAAGCTCTAGCCCAACCTCATGAATAGTACCAATAGTGGTAGCATCCACAATCATGGGGGATGCCACCACCAAGGTAGCAGTATCCTTACCAACAACTAGATTNGGGGATGCCACCACCAAGGTAGCAGTATCCTTACCAACAACTAGATCTATATGGGTACTATGTTTAACAACCAATATCTCTACATGACTCTTCTAGTCATACATCTTTCCAACACCACTACTACCCTCCTAAATACTATAGAGCTTAATCTCTAAGAGGAAATTCCCCATTTTCATTCTACCCTCCTCTTCCTTCTACACCTATACCTCCATCCTTAACTCAATTGCCATCAACTCCATCCACACAAGGTGAAATTCCTACCTAGCAGCAGCAAATAAACATCACAAGGGCTATTAACTTATAGTCAGCTCTCCAACTAAGTGGTTCAGAAAATAAACCCCAAAAAAGATCTTTCTTCCAAAGAAACATTTCTTTTAAGCCCTCATAGACACCTATGGTTGATGATCCTACTTCTCCCTCATCCTCTACTACATCATTCAAGAGCCCTTCAAACCAAATGCCTCCCAATGTACATACTATCATGTTAACCCCATTTAGTCACCAATTGGATAATGGCTAGCCACCGTTCCAAGAAAATATTTAATCCTAATAGTTCCCTAATTTACTTGCAAATTGCTAGGAATGAGCCTTGTAAGGCTCTTCTAGACTCAATTTCTAGTGTAAATTTGATCTCCCATTAAATGTACAAAGCCTGGAACCTACCTCCTCTCAAAAAGAGTAAGATTCTTCTTGAGTTGGAAAATTAGTCCATTACCATTCCCTTGGGATTGGTGGAGGACATTGTGAGAACCATTTGTGAGTGGTCCTATCCTACTGACTTCTTGGTAATTCATGTAGAAAATTGCAAGGGGGACTTATCAATAATCATGGGAAGGGCTTGGTTGATCACAATAGATGCATGATTGGGAATCAGAGACCTCTCCTTGCAAATTTCCAAGGAAAATGATTTTAGAAAGATTAAGAGAAAGTGTGTTCCATGCATTGCGTATAGTGACACAGGGTGTAATTTTGTGCAAAAATCATGAACCATAAAAAGCACATCAATCATAATATATAGACAATGTGCTAATGTGATAGAAATTCAAAGGTTCTTGTATGCAGTAGTCAAAAAATAAGAGGGAACCTAGTGGTTGATAACTAAACTTGATAACAACTCATATCTCTACATGGAATAGACTAAGAGCCTTATGAGTGCCTACATTGAAGGCATGAATGAGATGGAGCAAATCCATTACCAACTCTCTGATGAACTTGATGATACCAATTAGGGAGAGATAGAGATCCCTAAAAGTTTTAAATAAGAGCCCCTTGAGTTAAAAACTCTACCAACTAGAATGGAGTATGCTTTCCTAAAAAATGGCAAAGTTAGTTATTATCAATGTCAACCTTGCTCTTGCATAAAAAAAGAAACTATTTCAGGTGGTCAACAAATGGCAAATAGTTTTTACATGGTCATATCTTGAACTCATTGAAATTGATCCTAGTATATGTCAACATCGCATCTACACAAATCCTTTCATTAAGCTAAAGAGGTAGCCACAATAGTGGTTAAACCTAAAAATGAAGTAGATCATGAAAGAGGAGATTGAAAAAATCCTTAAAGTAAGGTTCATCTATCCCATTGTGGGTAGCAAGTGGGTTAGACCACTTGTGATAGTGCTAAAGAAAGGTAGCAAATGGAGGGTTTACATCAATTTCAGGTTATTGAACATGGCAACATACAAAGATCATTTTCCATTTCCATTTGTTGACCAAGTGTTAGATACCATTTCTAGGCATTGCTACTACAAATTTCTAGATGGTTATAGTGGCTATAGCCAAATTCAAATAGCACTAGAGGATCAGGCCAAAATAACATTTACGAGTCCTTGAGGAACTTTCCCATATAAAAAAATGTCATTTGATCTGTGAAATGCCCCTACCACATTTCATTGTCTTATCTTAAGCATCTTCCAACAATAGATTGGTAGCAAGATGAAAGTTTTTATGGATGAGTTCTCCACCTATGGGGCTACATTTAAGTAAGCCTTGGACCATCATGAGCAAGTGCTAAATAGGTATGTGAAGACAAATCTTGGGATCAACTAGTAGAAAAGCCACTTGATGATCCAATAAGACATTGTGTTGGGACATAGAATCTTAGAGAAAGGGATGGGTGGATCCTAAAAAAATAAGGGTCATCCATAGAATTACTAGATAGCCAGAAATCATTAAAGATGTAAGGTCATTCCTCAAAAACATTGGATATTATCGAAAATTTATTAAGAATTCCTCTAAGATCACTAAATCATTGGTGGAGATGACAAAGAAGGATCCTCCATTTGTCTAGACCAAGGAATGTGAATGTGCATTCTAGCAACTCAAAGAGAAGCTTGTGAAAACTCTAGTTCTATGAGCACCTAATTGATCTAAATCCTTTCATATCATGATGAATGCTTCCAATTATGCCTTGGAGGCCATGCTCATGCAATTGTATGATCAGATGTGTCCTTACTATATCCACTATATGAGTAAAAGCATTATGGGTGCACAACTAAACTACACCACAATAAAAAAGGAATTGATGATAATCGTGTTTTCCTTGAAGAACTTTAGGCACTATGTGCTTAGGTACAAGGTGTTTATGCACATAAACCATAGTGCAATTCAATTCCTGATGAATAAAACGATGATAAGCCCCCATGTCATATGTTGGCTGGTGATCTTGCAAACATTTGATCTTACAATGGTAGATCAAAAGACAACCAAGAATGTGGCTATTGACCACTTATCTCAATTAAGATGGAACAAAAAAGTAGAGGAGAGCCCACTATCAAATCAATTTCTAGATGAAATTCTCTTTGTTAGTGATATAACTAAACAAATGCCCACTGCAACTAACTAGTACAATGGCATTCTCACCTACCTGTTCACTCAAAAGATGCCATAGGATTGGGAAAATAAGAAGAAATAATAGTTTCTTCACCAATTAAAATGTTTCATAAAAATAAATGGACATCTTTACAAGATGTGCATCAATGGTGTCATTTGCTTGTGTACCTACTGTTGATCAACTACGCATACTCTAACATGCCCACGAGGGTCTGTGTGGGGGCCACTATGCCCTGAGATGTAGGGTCATAAAGATCCTCATTCTAAGGTATTATTGGCCAACACATTTCAGGGATCCTCACCACTTCGTCTCCTCCTATGAACATTGTCAACATGATGATGGAATGATCGCTCATATGGAGGAACCTCAGCAGTGGATCCAACCACTAGAGCCCTTTGATATTTGGGGCATTGACTTCATGGATCCCATCACACCCATGTCAAATGAAAAGGCATACATCATATTCGTTGTTAACTACTATATGAAATGGAAAGAAGCTATAGCCATCACCAATTGTACATCTTCTATAGCTACTTGATTTGTACAACAATATCTTGTAAATAGGTTTGTGATGCCACATGTACTTATTTCTAATAATGGTACTCATTTCATAGGCATCGGGCCTTATTAATTACAAAATCCACAAGGAACTTCATGTGACCACAATACAAGACTCCATTCCACTCTCCATCTCATCCATCTCTACCTTCCATATCTCACCTCACTACCTCTTTTCATGTTCTATTCAATATCTTAGTTTGATATGTCAAAGTTTCTAGATAGTTTCTTTTGTGATTTAGTCTTTAACTTACCATAATCATTAGTCACCCATGGGATCCACGAACTCCTTGGTTTGAGGGCATGTAAGGGAATTAAGGGCATGATCGCACTATGGGGAGAACCATTACCTTGGTTTGGTTAGTTAAGTTTCTTATCCCTTAGGC
>MNCI01019113.1:498131-514904 GCA_015680685.1 Gnetum montanum | reverse complement strand
TGGGGGCCACAAACCTTAGGTTTTTAATGAAATTTTTTTTTGAATGTTTTCTAACTTCCACAAGGTTTAGCTAATAAAATAATATTAAAATCACTAATTTACAAGAGTTAAACCTTTCCAAAAAAATTTGTAAACATTAAAATAAAAATAATATTAAAATAATCAAATTTTTCATGGTCACAACTTAGCCAAGTGTAACTAATCCAAAGAGATAAGGTACTCAAATGTTATAAAGCTACACACCAAATGCTAATCCTTGATCATGTTATGATTATAGATGGTACTAAGACCTAAGCACTTGTAGGAAGGAGAACCATCCCAACAAAGGGACAAGTAACCTAGAACTAGAAGGGGCCAACAAGAACAATCCTAGGAGTAGGCAACTGAAACCATGCAATGGGATCTCTTCAAGACAATCCCAAAATGGATCTATCTATTAGATTACCCAAGCTAAAATAGAGTAATCACATTGAGATGAGGCACCAAGACCAAGGCCAAACCTTGAGGTCACATTGAGGATGTTTACCTTAGGAAAATTTAGTCTAAGAATATCCAACGTTTAGTTCTCCAAGAATTGAACTTTGGTACCTTCGTAGAATTTGCCCCAGAAGATGTCAAACCCCAACTACAAATCTCTTCCATGTGGCCAATCATCACTTTCAATAGGAAGTGGTACATGGAAGAGAACTATCTCTTCTATAATAATAGGTAGCCAAATTCCACTATGAAGATCAAGAACATAAGTGTGTCCTACTTAGTAAAGGCCATCTCTAAGGCCCTTAGCTTGCCTAAAACTAGGACCAATCTAGCAAAGATCTCTATGCGAGTAAACCCAAAGGTTAAAAAGGAGTGGATTTAGTGGTGCTATGGAGTGGACCATAAGGAGTATGGTGTACTCACCACAAAAAAATGCACTTACTTCAAGATATCAGCCTACCACCTCAATTCAATGGTGAGGCCTAGCAAGGTGACAACTATCTCTGCCCATGCATGTGTTGCTCTGGGTAGGAAATTTACTATCAACCTTCCACAGCTAATCTATCTAGGGATAGAGAAGTGATTCAAAGAAAATGGATGTGGGAGAAAGATACTCCCCTTTCCATGCCCAATAAAGGGATAGCTCATTACTCTAATGATACATTAAGACATGCTCCTACCACCTCTTGGATGAAAATGATAAAAGATAAGGTCCTTGTCATAATGAAGGAAGAGGAGTAGCCACCACCACCCACTCACTGACTAAATAACATCAGAGACATGTGCTACCATGGAGTGCATGCAAAAGCTTCAAGAATAACTTTTTTAGCAATAACAAGTTGGTCCAAGTGGTAATCCATCTATCGACCAACCTTGAGCCATCTAAATGGGGTAAATCATAAAATAAGCTAGTTGAAGAACATGGTGTCAAGTTTCTCTGCTCAATGAATGCAAGCACTCACATCCTCACATCCCAATTCCCAAGAGGTAACGATGTCCATTTCCAAGATATCAAAAATTCCCACAAATCTCTAAAAATGTCTCTACCTTCTCGGTGCACTTGGAGAAGGGTGATGGGGTAATTGTCTTAGTGATGCAGCACCAAGAGTAGAAAAAAATAGTCAAGGTAATGGTAGATAGAGTGGATGAAGCCCTAAATGTACCTAAAACATCTATATTGGATATTGTTATGCTCAAAGATGTGTAGATGTCCATAGAAATAGTAAGTGAAAGGTTCAGCCTAGCCCAACACGAGGAGTTACTAGAACAATTGGTGAGAACTCGATAACCAATTTCAAAGGTCTTTGACCTTCTAGATGACATTACTATTATCCATTTGGTGTTGTTAAAAGTAAGGGGCAAGTGCATTATTTCCAAGGCTTAACTTGAAATAACTAGAGCTAAGAATCAGTGCTTAGTTGTCCACCTCACTGATACCACAATACTCAACCAAGTAATGACTATGGATGAAGCTTTTCAACAACTTCAAGCTAAACTTCAAAAGGATGAGTATGCAAAGGATCCAGTGATTTTTGACCAATCCTTAGCTAATGTCATCATCAACAACATTCAAAAGGACTTGTTGGAGGTTCACCAAGAGAATGCATTTCTGACCAAGAACAATCATCACCTATATATTGTCGAGCATCAAAAGGAGCAAATGGTTGAATATATGAGGTAGCAGCATGAGCAGCTTACCAAGGTGATAATGGACTTAAGTAGGCTTGGAGTAAAGAACTGTACTCTCTCGATGGCAAAGGTCTGTGCCCTTTTCCATAGGTTTGCAAGTGAAATCACCATCTAGAAGAATGAGGTCCTTAAATTTGAAAGTGTTAAAAACCACTTCAAGGACTAGGTTGAATTGCAAAAGGAGATCAATTAAAAACAAATCCAACTAGTGAAGGCAAGGGTGAATGAGACCCTCCAGAAATTCCAACAAGGAGGTGATATGTGATCGCCTATCTTTGATGGGTTGAACATGTACAATAAAGCTAAAATCTTCCTAAAGGAGCCGTCAATCGAGGAAATGACTGAATACATGGAGCTCACCAACCTTTACTATGCAAACTTAGAAATGATGACTATCAAAAAGCTAAGGTTAGACTTGGAAAAGTAAGTAACTAGCTCATACCTATTGTATGAGGCCAAGTTCAAGCACCATAAGGAGACCAAGAAAAAGCTTAAAATAGTGAATGCTAAACTCGATATTCTTAGATACTGCTTCATTGATCAAAGATCCATTACTACGAACCTAGTTTGGTAGTTGAATGACTACCAAGAGCTATAGAATGTTATGAAGCAGTTTGAAATTAAACAAAAAAAATTCATAGCCTAGTTCATGAATATGAAGGAGCTATTTCCTACAATGCCTTGTTTGTGGGATATTCCCGTACTAGCTCACATTGGTAATGCTGCGTAGACCATGTATGATCTTTGAAGTAACTAGGAGAAGATGAAAGAATTACTAGATACTTTTTGTCTTCCACTAGTAGTTGCAATTGCAACCAGACAGCCTCAACCACAATAGCCACATGCACCAAAGGCAAGAGAAGATCCTTTAGCACCTCAGGAACCTCCACCACCTAGGACCATTTGATTTCATTTCTTATTTCCCAGCCACCAAAGAAGTTGTGCTATTAGTTTTTGTCATGGTATTCAATTTTGTTGTCATGAATACCAAATTTTGTAAAAATTGTAAATCCATACACTTGGGCACTTAGTATTTGTTTGTATTAGTAGTTAGTCAATAAACCCACATCTTCCCAAAATTTTGTAAAGAGATTGTTTCTCCTTTTTTCCACTCAAGGATGAGTTTTTATTTAGTCATGAAAGTATGATGAATCATTGTCACTAGACTACGTCAACATGATCCCATCGACATGATCACATCAACACAAGGCTTGACATGTTAACGCATACATGTCAATGAAGTCTCTTTTCTTACCTATAAATACATGCTCACTAGCCACATTTTTTACATCCATTCATTAGTAGCTAACTGAACTCTTGCAATTTTATCAATGGAGTGCCTACAATAGGAGTAAGAAGTGTATGGATCTTTATTCGAGCACTTATGTACCTGCGCACCTTGATGTGATTGACAATAAAGATAAGCTTTCTTCATAAACCTTATTGCACTCAAACTTAGATTAATATTTACTTAATGTATTTATTATTCATGTGATTTACTTTAATGCATCTAATTAATTAATTCATGTCAAATAATTAATACACATAAGTACGATCATCTCAAGCATGTGATTAACACTTGGTAATCGAGTAGCATTATACATGTTTAGGATGTGTACCACAAATGGGAATGAATGCTTATCTTAGGATTAGCTAAGAATTAGTTAGTTATTAGATTAATTAAATATTTAATTACTTTATTTTTGGTACTTAGGTGAATTAATGAAAAATATAAAATGATAAAAATCATATGCCTCAATTACACTTAACCATACCTTTCCATATCACAAGTGAAACTAAGAAGACAACGATCATGTCTATTAAATTCACTACCTAAACCCATTGTACTTAGAGAGCTAAAGTTAATAGAATTTGACCAAATAACTTAGTGAACATTAGTGATTCATATGGCTGGGCATAAGGACTACTTGCTACTCATCAACCTAGTAACCCCAAATCATAGGGTGAGACAAAACTAAGTTATAAACTACTATAAATCTTGGGGTATACCTATGTTTCACTTATTTTAGGGTCTAACACCTGATATTTCATCAAATATTTTTATTAATACCTTGAATTTTTTTGCTATTTTAAGTTCAATCACACATATTGAAAGTGATATAAATGTTGTTAGTATTTTATGAGGGTGGTGTTGAATCCTTAAAAAATAAATAAGAATATTAAAAAATTTAAAGTACTCTAGATCATCAAAAAAAAGATACAAAATAAAAATCCCAATGGTTTTTTGAGATGCCTATTTAGGTTTTCATCCTAAGAAAAAAACCTAAAATAGCTTCCCTCTAAGGTAGGAAAAGGATTAAGCATTACCCTTATTCAAAATCATCTGTAATAGTTTTCACTTCTTACTAAAGGTGTTCTTGTAAAGAGAAGGATAAAACTCTCTTTGAAGCAAAAAGAATATATCAATCATAGATAAAGAACAAATACTAACAAAACTTGAAAGCTTTCCATCCTTGAATCTTCAAAAAAAAAAGTAAATTAATATTGTAGAAGACAAGTTAATTATTCATATTTCACTAAGAGTTTTTTTCCTTGAAGTTTGATGAGTCTTCATATGTATAGGCTTCATCAATGAGCATGCAACGATGCAACCCCATCGATGGATGGCAACATGCATTGACATTGATGTAGGCAAAGCCTATATAATTGCATGCACCAACCACATTTATGGCACCTTAAGTCTAAAACATAGAAAAGATCTTGTAGTTTGATTTCTCTAGAGTTAGAATATTTTTCTCTAAGTTCCCATAGTATGAATTTAGGAAATTGTATGGATTTTTATTTGAGCATCATGTACTTGAATGCATTAGCATGAAAAGCAATAAAGACAATATTTCTGACATTCATTGCAACACTCTACTTTTGATGCACTCTACTTTGATAGTCCTAATTAATGAATGCACTTAATCATAAATACATAAGTCTAACCACTTTGAGCAGAACATGTTATGCTTGGTAATCCTAGTAGTGGCCATTTGGTAATGCCCAGTAATAGTTGTTTGATAGTCCATTAGCATAATATAAGTTTGGGATGTGTACAGTAAGTGGAAATGGCTACTTATGTTAGGATATTTACTCATGAGAATAGCTAATTAGTTGAATAGTTAATTATCAAGCCTTCATTTCCTCATCTAGTTATTAGGAGAAAATATATAAAAAATACAAATAAAAATAAATATCATAAGCCTTAACTCACATTTAACCATATGCATAAATAGCACACATGTACGTTAGGAAGACAATGATCATACACTCCCTTGACTCACTATCTAAGATTATGGGTGAACTTCGAAACTAAGTCTACTGAATTCAACCAAATTGCTAGTGCACACTTATGATTCATATGGTTTGGCATAGGGGATACCTACTGCTCATTATTGGCACCATTGCTAGGAATTTAGTTTAGATAATTATGCTAAGTAGAAAAAGACTATGAAGTTATACATAGACGTTGTAAAGAACCTATAACAAACTATTATCATCTGTTAATGAAATGATTAAAGAAATAATAAAATACCAAAGGTGCACTATTTTTTATCAATAACTAATATAGAAACTAAAAAAATCAGTGGCTGGAACACCGAGAGGTTGCTGGGTGAACAGTTTGACCCCATATCCGTGTGAGGGTCGTGCTAGATAAAATGAAAGCGAGGCACCCTGAATGATTTGGTCAATCAGACAGAGACTTAACTGGTGTAACTTAACCTTACGTGAATGTTATTTTGAATGTGAAATATGTGAGGTGAAATTGATAATTAATAAATGCAGGAATGAAGGAAATGATGCCAAACAGCGATAACAATAATGAGATAACAGAATAAACTCAGGTAAGAAAATGCACCTCCACAAGGTCGCGGGTTCGATTCTTTGCTTTTTTTGAGGGATGTATAACAAATTATACAACGTTGTAGGCATACAGAGAGTTCAAGAGTAACCAACCTTCTCAAAATATGCAAACTATGCTCTTGAATGAAAACTTGCAAGCCAACAAGAAATCCAACCAATGCAAAATGCCAACAAGCCAATTGTGCCAGATGCTAACAAGCTAACTGTCCTTTGTCAATGTTAAACAAAAAATCCAACCGCAAGACAACCAACATAAAAAGCCAACCCTTTGAGCATTGTTTGCCAAGGTATTTATAGGGCTAGGAGCAAGTGAGAAACGTGGCTTAGGTGCCATGTGTCCTGGACCCCACAAGATGCTGTCGTGCTCATACCATATAGACATGTTGTGCCGATCACGAACTCTGCTACGTTGTAACCATGTTATCAAAACTAAAGATGCTGGAATCTAGTGTGCTAACAAATGCATGTCTATCACATTAAAGTAATGTAGCTTCTTGCTACACTGTGCTATGCTATGTAGCATAGCACATCGTCATAGCGTAGCTACTTGCTACACTGTGCTACACTATGTAGCGTAGCTACTTGCTACATTGTGCTATGCTATGTAGTGTAGCACAACGTAGCCACCAATTTGAATAGGAAAATTTTATTAGAGTCAAAAATATTTGATGGAAGCCCTAGCGTGCACTAGGTTAACCTTTGGAACACTTTAATTTTTTTTATTTTTGCTACGCTATGCTACACTATGTAGCATAGCATAGCGTAGCATCCAATGTAACATGCATTTTTGTCAAAGTTGTGGGGCTTCACAATAGAAAACTTTGCCTATGGTTCAAGAGCTAACTGAGACAGATTAGTTTTTGGAGTAACAACACCATTAGATGCAATCCTTTTGCTAAAATGGCTTGATAGAGGAGTCTTTGCTATGTAGTGTAGCATAGTGTAGCACCTTGTGTTGACTAAACTCTAACTTTGCCTTGCACGAACATCTTGATAAACTTATATTCAGACACTTGATTGATTTTTTTGAAGGCTTGCTATGTAGTGCAGTGTAGCATAGCATAGCAGACTTCTTCACTAGAAAACTTGCCAAATTTTTTGACCATCCCGAGCACCGTCGACAACTCCTAGCATAGTTTCTTATTAGACTGACAGCCGGGTGAATTGTCCAAGTGGGCAAGCTAGAGAGCCCATTGGGACTACTAGTCATGGAAGTAGAAAACTTGTCAGACTACACAATCTATCTTCGGTGTGTACATTTTTCTACCTAATGATTATGATGTTGCACTTGTCAAAGCCCTTGCCTAAATTCCAAGACCTTGGTGAAGCAAGAGGGTATCAAAATTTTATGGTGTTTCATTGGCCCCTCTTTGTTGACATTTGGAGGACGGGCCTGAGAGACGTCGACAAAGAATATGAAACACCATGAAAGAAAAGATGCTAACATTGCTCTTTAGTAATTGTCTAGATGTCGCTTGGCTATGCTTGAGAGCATCAGGATAGTCATGTAGGAGAAGGGGAAAGGGTGGATCTGCAGTGACAGTTTTAAGAGGTGAAAGATGTAGCATAGTGTGGTCCCTCATCAGAGTGCTTGTGAGGGAGTCAATATGCATGGGCATCTTTCTTTTGTAGGCTTCTGACCTCTCATTGGAATGCTTAGAGATGGTCATCACAAAATAGCCGATGTGCCATTTTTTTGGGAATGCGTTTTTTTGAGCTTTTGCTCTTTTATGCTTTTCTTTTGCTATTTTTCCATGTTCCTTTGCAAAAAACCTTGATGTTGTAGGACAAGTGTTTCCTCCCCAGTATGAGTTGCATTACATCTACATGGGGCTTTGACCTACCTATAGATGCTTCCCATGCAACGAATTGTGTTATGCGCGTCATGGACTTTGTGGTTGAGCATATGGGAGGGCTTTATAGGCATCGAGAAAATTCGTAAAAGTGGTACGTGAAGGAGGATTGCAGATGTAAGAAATGAGGTAAAGGAGGTTAAAGGGGAGGACAAGATGTGCACTCCCAGTAGCCAAACTAGTTAGGACGATCACCTTGGAATGATGTAGTGTCCTGCTGCCTTGTCAGAACGCACCTCTGACCAACGCCCCTCTGGCACATACCCTGCAAACACAATAGAGAGAAAACCAGAAGAAACAACCATCAAGAAAAACAAAGGTGAAGGTTTTGCTTACTTTGAATGCTACTGGAGCAATGGACATTCTTGTTGAGGCATGTGACATTCAAACTAGAAAGGCCAGCAGTAGCTCTGGTAGCATCAACGTATAGGGGTTCGCACTGAGGAGGCTAGGAATTGTGGTGATGTGAGTGCTCAGGAGTCCCTGCCCAAGGAAAACATTATGTAGTTCAACTATAAGCAGAGAGGCTTAACAGCTCAACATTTTTTGAGCCTGAATATGGACAGGGTCTAGGGGGTAGCAACTTTGTGGCTAGGCCACAATAGTGCTGGGACTCCAGCTACAAGTGCTGACCATGGAAGCTACTGCCAGGGTAATGATCCATGGTAGCGATAGCTCCAAAGGGTCAGCAAGATGTGAGAGGACATCTCTAGAGGATCAACATGATGCTAGGGGTAATGGCATTTCATATATTCTAGAGAGTATTTTCTTGGCATCATGAACTACATTCTGGAACTGCAACACCTCATCCCATGTTGGCACAAGGCACGCTCGTTTGCTTGTAGGGTCATGGATGCATGCTGAGGACGCTGTGCTGCGAACCTAGTTTAAGGTCCCAGTAGACCGTAGTGTGCTAGTTTAAGGTCCTAGCAAACCACTGTGTGCTAGTTTAAGGTCCTAGAAAACCGTTGTGATAGTTTAAGGTCCTAGCAAACCACTATGTGCTATTTTAAGAACCTAGCAGACCACTACACAAGTTTATCGTCGTAGTAGATGATGGATGGGCCCGTTTAAAGTCATAGTAGACCGTTTTTGCTAGTTTTACATCCCAGAAGATGAGCTTTGCTAGTTTTACATCATGGAGGACATGCTAGTTTATAGTCATAGTGGACTATTTATGCCATTTTATAGTCATAACGGACTATCTTTGCCAGTTTTACATCATAGCAGATGGTGGAGCATACCCTGCTCATGCATCAGATGTAGTATGACTTGAGATACGAGTGATTCATAGGATTCACAAAATCTTTTCCATCCATGTCTGCCAACTTGAAGGCTTCATTCCCATAGGCTTTTGTGACCATGAATGGACCTTTCGATTTTGCTAAGAATTTGTTTACATGTTCATAGACAGCCTTGAGAACAAGGTCTCCCTTCTTTATTGGCCATTGATGTAGGTTTGCACGATGTTTCTACCATTTCCTCTCTTGAAATCACTCGATGCGGCCAAGTGTTTGTGCACGCTCCTCCTCTATGGAGTCAAGGTCGATGATCCTTGACTCATTCTTTTGGGCTTCGTTCATGATGTTAGACAGGATCATTTGAAGTGACAGTACCTGTAGCTCAAGAGGCAACACTACTTTAGATCCATAAACAAGGTTGAAAGGAGTTTTACCTTTCATAGTCCTGCATGTCGTTCTGTAAGCCCATAGCACACAGAGGATTTTCTCGTGCCATCACCTCTTGCTACTGCTAAGCATTTTCTTAAGCAAGTTGCTGATGGCTTTGTTTGTAGCTTTTGCCTATCCATTGGCCTGTGGGTAATATGGCAATGAGAAAGATTGCCTAATGCCAAGGTTGTTATAGAAGGTTTTGGTTTCCACACTACTAAATTGTGGCCCATTTTCGGTCACAATAGTCATGGGAAGCCCAAACCTTGTCACTATGTTATCCAATGTAAAATGGAAAACCTGTTGAGATGTAGTCTTCCTAAGGAGGATAACTTCAACCCACTTTGTAAAGTACTCAGTGGTGATGATGATGAAGTTATGCCCTACGAAAGACTTAGGTGTGATAGGTCCTATAATGTCTAGTCCCCATCGTTGGAATGGCCACATGATCTGTGTAGTGTATAACTCGGTAGGTGAAACATGTATAAGATTCACATATCGTTAGCACGTGTCACAAGTCTTGACTTTGACAAGCCAATCTTGTTCCATGCGAGACCAGTAATACCCTAGGCGTCTGATTTTTCCTGACATGGCCCTGGGGGCTATGTGTCCACTGCATAGTCCTTCATGGACCTCATTAATGATCGTTTCCACTTGTCCCTCATTTATGCATGCCAGCAATATCCCATCAAAGGATCGTTTCCATAAAGCATTATCTCCAATGAGTACATATTGCTGAGCATACTTGCAGATTGCATCCCTTTGAGTAGATGTCAATCTACATGGGGGTTTGCCATGTTGTAGGTATGCTTTAATGTTGGAGTACCACTCTTGGGTTTCGGCAGCGCTTACAAAGGCGACATCTATTGCTTGAGTGATAGGCTCTGTACACTTGGTTATCGAAGTGGGAAAACTTGCAAATAGGAGTGGTGGCACATTTAATGCTAGGGTGGCCAAGGCATCTTCCATGGTGTTCTCATTGTGTGGCATGTGTTGAACGTCCATTGTTGCAAACTGTTTAAGAAAAATTTTGGCTAGATCACAGTAAGGCTGCAGATGTGTAGCTTTGTAGGCATAGACCTCAGTGATTTGATCGACAACAAGTTGTGAATCATCTTAAATTTCTAGTTGTTGAATTTTCAATGCTTGGGCTGCTAAGAGGCCCCTGAGGAGTCCTTCGTACTTTACCACATTGTTCGTACAAAGGAATGCAAAACGATAAGCAAACGGTTGAATATCCCTAGAGGGAAACATAATGACAGCTGTTGCACTACCACCTCATGTAGTTGAGGCTCCATCGTAATGCAAGATAGCCTCTAAATGCAGTGGGATAGGGTTGATAGTGTTAATGTGCTCATCAGGAAATTTAGGGTCTATGATTGCCTGATCATCAACAAGTGAGGTCATAAGTTGCGTAGCTATGGCTTGACCTTTTGTCGATGATTGGATCACATAATGCAAATTGAATTCCGCAGTTATGGCTTTCCATTGGGCTATCTTGCTACTTTCGTATAGATTGTTCATAGTAGCCTGGAGTACATTGCTTTTTCATATAATGTTAACTTTGCTATGGAATAAGTAGTGCCTCCACTTTTTCAATGCAAATACTAGGGTGAGGCAATTTCTTTCCACCTCATTATGCTATCAATGCATGACTCAGGTAATAAACTAGAATGTTAGAGTCATCGTCTCTTCTCTGACATAACAGTGCCACGATAGACGTGTCTGAGTTGGCAAGGTAGACGTAGAAAGGCTTATCCCTCTACGGTGGGTAAACAGTAGGGAGGTGTAAAAGCTCTTTCTTTAGGTCATTGAAGGTTTGTTGGCATTGTGTTGTCCATTCGAGCGTAATCCCTTTCTTTAGTAAGTGTTGCATGGGGTGTAACTTATCAGTCAACTTTGCTATAAACCTTCTAATGAACTGTACTCTACCTTGCAACTGGCGTAATTCTTTAAGGTTGGTAGGAGGCGCTAGATTAACAATGGCCTTAACTTTGTCAGGGTCCACTCATATTCCAACCTAGATTCTTACCCTGAAGACACACTTTTTTGGATTGAGGAGTAAGTCATGCATCTGGCAACGTTTAAGGACTATACCTAGATTGTTGGGATGATCAACAGCCTCTTTATATTTGACCACTATGTCATCCATAGTTGTTTAGTGTTTCTACGATGTACTCACTAAAGATGTATGTCATGGCTCTTTGGTAGGTTGCTCTGGCATTTTTGAGCCCAAAAGGCATCATACTATAACAGAAGGTACCCATGGGGTCATGAAAGTGATTGTTAACTGATGCTCTAGGTTTATATGAATTTGATTATAGCCAGAGAAACCATCCATGAAGGTTATCAGAGCATGACCAACCATAGTGTTGATAAGTTGATCAATACTCAACAATGGGAAGTCATCCTTGATCATTGCTTTATTTAGATCCCATTTTCTTAGAAACTACAACAATGTTTGACATCCATTCTGAGTAATCAACTGCCCAGATGAAACCAACCTGATACAACTTAGTAATTTCATCTCGTATAGACAGTGCGATCTCTAGTTTAACCTTGCAAGCCTTTTATTTGATTACCTTCATTTTTGGGTCTAAGACAATGTTTTGTTGTATAAGCCTTGGATCTAAGCCCAGCATGTCATTATACAACCACGCGAATACCTCAATGTTATCTTGCAAGATCTTGGATACATCTTTATGCATTTGTGAATCTAGGAGGGAGTTAAGTTTTAACATTTTTAATTCCCCCTGGATGTAGTCACAGGCATTTCAATGAGAGAGGGTCCTCCGTTACATCCCTGGCCTCTAAATCTAAGGCTTGGACTAGGTTTTTGGGCCAGTATAGGGATGTTTCTAAGGATGCCACAATGCTATTGGCAAATGATTTCTAGTCTATTGACTCTGGGATCAATTTTTTGGTAAGCTCACCATGTGGGCCCATCAAGGCTAGAGGTGAAGATAAATCATGATGCATGGCCATTCTCGCTCAACCTGCCATAGTAAGATAAAAGCAAAGTCAAGTAATACCTATCTATAGCAAAAGCGCATAGTAAACATTTGCAAAGCAGCAATGAGATGTGAAATGCTTGAAATAATCAACTATTATACAAAGTTTGCAAACTGGCAACTTAAGGTCGTAGCGGACCGCCTAAATGTAAAATTGTATTTTAACACTGCTAGTTTAAGGTTTTTGCAAACCACTAACAGGTTAGGTTTGTAAGTTAAAAGTATTAGTTTAAGGTCTTTGTGGACTGCTAACTTGGTTGAAACTATGAGTCAAGACTACTAGTTTAAGGTCTTTGCGAACCGTTAACCTAGCTAAAACTATGAATCAAAACTGCTAGTTTAAGATCTTTGCAAACCGCTAACAAGTTATGCTTGCAAAGGTCAGAACTATTAGTTTAAGGTCTTTTTAACTACTAACAGGCTATTCTCGCAAAGGTAAGAAGTATTATTTTAAGGTCTTTGCAAACCATGAATGAGTTATCCCTGCAAAAAGTAAGTGGCTAGTTTAAGGTGGGACGAAATTTTTGGTTGGGCCTACCTGCCATGATGTAAATAGTGCTGCTACACTATGATAGGAGTGCTACGCTGTATGAAGTGTTCCACAGTAATCAGGATGGAAAAATGGCAAGTTCCCTTTTTACTGCGTTGGCTATAAATAGGGGTTTACCCCTGGTAAACTTGTCATTTTCATTGTAAGTGTAGAACTCACCTCTAGAGCATAGATCAATAGTACTGGCAAAGAGCAAGGCAATTTAGCATAGTGACTAAGAAAGAATCTGCAGCCGAGATGATGGCACCTAAAAGAGAATGCAAATACGTAGCACTTGCCAAGGTGGATGAGGTAAAAGACACCCTGGGATGTTTGTCATAGGTGCTTGTTGCAGTACAAGAGGAGACTCTGTCGGCTTGGTAAGTTGCTATGCTACCTTTTCTTTCCAAGTTGCTATTGTTGCTATCTTCTATTTTTTCTTCAGTTTGAAACCCGCATCTTCTGCCAATGTTTTAGTCATCATCTTGGCTGTTACACTGCCATTGTTGCTGATTCGGCCATGGCGGGTGTACGGACCCTATGCTAAGGCTGCATGTAGTATTTCGTAGACTGCCACTACCATGATAGCTTTGTTGTAGAGGCTTAGGTGATTCTGGCAACCTAACATGCAAATAGCATAGCGAACGGCCCTCACGAGGGTTTGGCCACGCATGAGATTTGATAGTGTAACACGTGTTCAACACAACGTAGTGTGAGTCATTTTGTATGGTAGGATATTTGTCAAAATGACTATAGCATATTAAATTTTTTCTTATTTGAAGTCTGTATTTAAATATTTTTGTTACGCTAAGTCGGTGTGTTGTAAAACCTTTAGATCAATGCATTGGTAATATTGTGTTGCTACGCTACTAATCCTGTGGTTTTGTTGGTGAAGCTGCCTTAGTTGTAAATATTTTATATTGCTATGCTATGCTACATGTAAAGAGAGAGTTTTGCTACACTATTTGCTATTGGGGGTTTATGCTATGCTACATGTGAAGAAAGGGTTATGCTTTGCTATTTGCTACTGGCTAATCGTGCTATGCTACCTACAAACTTCACTTGAACATGATGTTAACATTTGCCACTTTGTTCTGTAGGGTGATGTTAAAACCCATTTTGATTGTCCTAGAAATTGTAGGAGTCCTCTGCTGTCTAAGTGAACTGGTGGCCAATGTTTCTTCGCCCCACACACGTGTGGAGTGGCAGGCGGTCTAGTTCCATGACGACGCGTGGGACTTCCTACAATTCCTTCTCCAACACTTTAGTGTGATCGTTTGGTTGCACTTATTGGCAAAGATAGTAGCCGCAATTACATAAACCTTGTTGCCTAGGATAAATCACGGTATTCTGAAATTTTTGACCGATGGGGCAATCAGGGGCAAGCAAGTAGAAGGATCCAGCCAATGCGAAAAAAGCTTGAGATGCTTGAGTTGGATCTGGGAGATGCCAGAGTATAAGTGTTACCACTTATACAATACATTTTTTGTTGCCTGCCACATGGGCACCTATTTTCAAAACCCACCAGGAACTATTTATTTTTCCGGCAGGTGAGTTCTATAACATAGTCTATCACATTATGAAATGCATGCTATGCTAAGCAAAAATGTTAACAGTGCATGTGCCATTTTTATTTATTATCAGGTTTTATATCAGTAAGGGTGGGCTTCACGGTGATACTGATGCCTTAGCTTTGGCACAAATGGCCTTGTAGAAGTTCTCCTCTATTGGGAACGTGCGCGTCGCCATGATAGGGCAATGCAAGGGTGAGTACAAAACCTGTCCAACTCGGTACTCCCAATTTCATAGTAAGTGTAAGGAGGTTAGTTGGTTGAATGAGGATTGGGCATCCCTTAGGCCAATCACCGTTGAAGACATGTTCGTGGATCTCCCACTATTCCCATCGCTATTTAAACCTAGTACACTAGACCATGAATTGTTTGCATGTTCCAATGTTGTTTCGTTTTTATGCTATTTTTTGTTTTGTTTAACTTTTTACCTTTTATTTTTGTAAACTACTATAGCGGTGAAGAAATCCTAGGAGGTCACTGTTTAAACAAGGTCAACATTTATTTTAAGTATGGGGAGGTGGATGAGACCCAATGCTGGCTCTGCAATGGGGCCCTGAAATCACTCGTCAAAACCCTTCGGGACACTAGGCTCATGGAGTTGTTCTTGGCTGACAACCCAAGCATCCCCGCTACCAAGATGCTTACCCTAGTTGACTCCTTTTCTGAAAGAGCAGACTACTTCTACACCCATGTGCACAATGTGCTAGTGGTGCTGGAGATTAACGACCAACTATTTGCAGATCTCTTCGATGTCCTTGCTGATGGTCTCCCTGTAGGAGCAAAGACCAAGAAGGAAGCAAAATATTAGGGGGACATTGAGGAGTGGCTAAGGGTGGAGAAGGGCTGCAAGGGGATCCATATTGAGGAGGCCAGGCTAAGAGTAGCCAAAACAGTTTACCCTATCTTCCATGCTTGTGCTTTCCCCAAGCTACTCTCCTAAGGAAAAATCATTGGGATCCAGGAAGCTTGGATAATGAGAGAGGTCATGAAAGAGGGGACCCGTTACAATTGGGCCAAGAATCTTTGCAAAGGTTTGCAAGCTGAAATGGTCAAGCTTTGTAAGAAGCCTAAATCCCATTTCAATGTGCATCATGTCTTCTTTGTAGCCTACCTATGATGCTTCACGGAATTCTTGGTAGTCCATGAGAATGAAATCTAGGTGATACAAAATCGTGACTAGATTTCCAAACTGTGGATTTACCAAGTATTTTGTACCACCCTATCCTAGGATCCCCCAGAAGCTATTAAGGAGTCATTTTTAATGATGACAAGGGATCGGGTGACACAAAATTTCCATAGCCAAGACAATGTAGAAGAGGCATCCCCTACTACTACGGGCAGCGTATCACAGGGGAAATGCCTCATTACAGAGACGGTGGCAACCAGGTTGTAGCACAAAAGGTCTCGCCCAACTAAGGAGCCTCCCCATATGGATGAATAAGGGGGGTAGAAACTACGATTCAAGCTTTGCAGACTGCAGCCTCCCATTGGTAAATGCTTTTTTTTATCTATGTCTTGCTTCATTTTTTGGTTTATGCTTTCTACACTCTGCTACGCTAGGTAGTGTAGCACAGTGTAGCATTTGTTTTATGTTAGCATCTTTTTGCTTAATGTTACTACATTTTGTTAATAGAGGAAGAAGAAGAAGAAGAAGAAGGCGAAGAAGAGGTGATGGCGCCTAAAATAAGGGTGATTAATAAAGACGCGAAGGCCCTAGTCACAGAGGAAAGGGCCCCTACCACAAAGGATCTCCTGCCGCAAAGGAAAGGACTCCCACCGACAAGGAGCACACTCCTGCTGATGAGGAGGATGTTCCTGCCAACGAGAAGAACACTCCTACTGATGAGGAAGAGGCTCCTACCAATGAGGAAGAGATGGGTGCCACAAAAAGAAGGGCCTTGATGAGTAATGAAGAGGCTCTTGTCAACCAGAAAGGGGCCTCCACTGATGATCCCTTTGCAAAATGTAGTTTAGCACTAGAGGAGTTGATGAACAAGGAGGACGCTACCATGATGCTAAGTTAGCTAGAAGGAGGGGAGCTACAACTTGACACTGGTGAGTTTGACCACATTTTTGATAGTATGTCGATGGGTGACCCCCCCTCCC
>MNCI01019113.1:416572-498058 GCA_015680685.1 Gnetum montanum | reverse complement strand
CGTGCTATCACCCTTGAGGGTTTGCCAGGTAAGAGCTTTACACTATCATTTGTGTTGCTCATCAACTTTATTGTAGTCCTCTTGGTCATAACTGACACATTGTTTTGTATAGTAGACACCGCTATTGACACTACAAGGCCTTCTTCAATTTTCTTACAACCATGGGTCGAGACCCCTGATAAGTTTACCTTTATGCAGGGGGTGGTTGAAGACATGAACAACCATCTAAGGCATATTGATCCAGAAGTGGATGAGTGAAGTAGCTACACTAGGCTTTTTAATTTGCTAAACTTTTCTACACTAACTTGCTAAACTTTGCTACGCCAACTTGCTAAACTTTGCTACACCACTATGACTCATACCTTTTATGTGTGGTTGACAGCCTCTCACCTCAAGTGGGACCAAAATCAAGTAGTTAAGGTCGACGTCGTGCTTGCATTCCCACTGGAAGTGAACGAGGTATCTCATCGCATATACGACGAGGTTAGCGAATGTGCATTATACTTAGCACGCTTCTTGTGGGAGTGTAGGCATACAAACGAAGACCTGTGGAAATGGGTCCAAAGGCTTGAGAAGAAGAAGGCAAGTATAATTACTGAGGTGGGAGACCTCCACTATAGAAATGAGTTCCTTTTGGCCCAGGATACCAATGATGGCAGTTGGCGCATGGCCGTCATTGATTATGTGAGATATTGGATGGTTGTGCGATGTAACAACAAGGCCACATAGGAAATAATAGAGCAGCGTATGCAGATGGACTTGTTGGCCTAGAACAACTAGGACTGGAAGGATTACAGTGCAATAGTTTACAAGTGGGGGTAGTCCCAGAAAAACCATAAGCATATGTATAAACTGGAACGTGCCACTTATCGTAAATAGTACTAGGATGCTTCTCTCAAGCTATATACACATGAAGTCTTCCTCGATGTCATTGTTGCTTCTGGGGCTTACGAAAAGTTCATGCAACAAGTGACAATCACTAAATCTCCTGAACAAGAAGTGATTTTTCCATAGGGTGGGACAGTCACTACCTCCTTTTCTCCAGGGCCACCTATATGGATGGCTGTTGAGAAGGAGAAAGTTGCAGTAGACGCTAACTTGGGAGATAAGTACTAGGTAGACATTACTGAAGAGGAGGTCTGGCAACACCTCGGGACTAACTTGGATTCCATGCCCCCTGAGATAGATGTGGGGTCGTCTTAGGTTAGTCACTTTTTTGTGATGCAAAAATTTATTTTATGCTTTTATTGTGGCTCTAGCTGACTACTATAATTTATATGACACGGAACCCGGATGAAGATGCAAGGCCCTTTGAGTGCAGGACCGATGATGCAGGAGAAGATGATGCATAACAGCAAGGGATCTCATTTGTATTTTTTTTATTTTGAAATAATATTGTAAACATTATTTGGTTAAGACTCTAAATGGAAGATGAATTACGTCAAGATTGGTTTTATTCTGGCTTGTGTGCTACGTATGTTATTCATTTTTATCTTTTTTCATCTGAATAGCCAGTTTTAGACCTTGGTGAACCGCAGTGGTAGTTTAAGGCCATTACAGGCCATCGCTAGTTTTAGGCCATTTTGGGCCATGGGATGATGGTTAAAAAAAGAAAAAATTTTCACCAGTTTTAGGCCTTAGCAGGTCGTAACATAATGCAATTGGAAAGTTTTGCCAGTTTTAGGTCTTAGTGGGCCGTGTGTGATTTTAGGCCATTTCAGGCCTTGGTATGATGTAAATAGAGGATATGTGAATGGTTAAAAAAAATAAATTAGGAATTTGGCATAGATGAATGAATGTAAAGCAAACAAGAAATGAATGTATAATGGACGTTAAGCGGGTAGGAAGCAGTGGAGTTGCTACGCTATACGAGTGACGATTACCCTTGCAACTATTTTTTAACCCACCATGGGCTTGGTGACCCGTAAGGCCAAGAGGCTTTGCTGTAGTATTCTTCTACATCGTTGTCTACCATTTGAAAGGGCAACTAGGCCCACGCGGTTGTGTTTTCTGAGCCAGCATGTTGGGCTGGCTCTTTCGTCAAGCAATTAGTGTCGATGGGAATAGGTGCCTCGTTCTTAGAGGTTATGATTTCTGAACCCTACTCCATATCTACATTATTTATTGCCTAGGTTTCCACCTCTTCATCGTGGATCACCACCTCCCTTCCTGCATGGGGTAGATGGATTTCTTAATGTATAGGTGAAGAGATAGCCCTAAGTTGGGCTAACCACGACCTCCCCAAGATTAGGTTAAACCTAGGCATCTCTTCCACCATGATAAATGTTCCATTTGTGGGAAACTGGTCCCCTGCCACAAAGTCAATGTGTACAGTGCCTTTCACCAAGACTCGTGCCCTGTTGAATGACTTCAAACATGACATTTTCGTGGGTTTGATTTGGTCTACCAAACCCAGTTTATCCACAATGGGGAATGGGATGACCTTTGTAGTAGCCCCATCATCAACGTGTACTCTTCAGATCTTATGTTGACCGACTTGAATTATGATGAATAGAGGTGATGTAGTCACCTAACCCTTTTCAAGGTCTTCCCTAATGGAATCATCATAGAACATCAATTGGGACAGCTGCGGTTCTTCAGGCATAGAAGAAAGCATGACCGAATAAATTTCTTTCTCTTCCTCTAGCATGTTTTCGTCAATTGGTATTATCATTAACATGTGAACCAGAGCCTCACGGTGTGCGGTAGAAGTCATTATCAAGTTGTACGGGCTCAATTTTGTGTTCGTTTTTTTTAGAGCCTACTTGACCTGCATAAAAGCACTTAAAAGGTCTTGTCCACCTTCTTCTTGTTTACTACTGTTCTCCTCTTCCATTCGTCCAAGGAGATGAATTTCTTGAGAAGGGACAAATTCAATTTTGGGGTGAGACCCTTTCGGGCGAGGTGGCGATGACCACGCTCGCATAGCAGCGTTAACTTTTGGTGACGAGGCAAACATAGATGTAGAGGATGAGGGGGTAGGCTTGGAAGGATCTGGGGTGGCACATTCCGTTGTGGCTTCACCTGTCAAATGCTCTTCTCATTTCCTTCGACGAGAAGGATACGGTGCCATCTTATGCGAGGTGGGGGTAGTCGAATGGTTTGGCCCCTTAATGATAAATGGTGTTTACGGTGTTAGTACGGGTGGTGGTGTAGTCTTGTTTATAGAAGGTGCAAGGATAGATGTCTGAGGAGGGACCCTTAAGACAAACGGTTTCTATGGTGATTTTCTTGTAGTTGCTGGTGTGGTTGCACTACGCCGAGGCACGCAAACCACAAATGGTTACTGAGGAGGTTCAAGATTATTGTCTACGCCAATGGTGTTGATAATGTAACTGGCATTGTTGGCATTAAGTGGATCTATGTAAAGATTCATATATTGATTCTTAGGGTGCACAAGGTTTCTTTCATCTAGAACCAGCTTCCCATGATCAATCATTCATTGAATGTCATCCTTTAGGGCCAAACAGTAATCCCTTTTGTGACCATAGACTTGGTGGTAGTCATAGAACCGTTCCAACCTAAAGTTCTTAGGAACAAGGGGCTCATTGGACAAAGCCAAAGAGGGGTTCCTAAGGAGTTCGCAGTACCATTAATGCCTTTTGGTTGCTTCCTCTAACATCTGCTTGTGTTGAATGTACCCCATCCCTAGCAATTACTTCAAGAGTTTTGAAGGCTTGATTGGTAGCATGGTGTACTTAGAATAATCTTTATGCTCGAAGTTAGGCTTAGGCTAGGTGGGTGCTTCGGGTGCCAACGTGGAGGGTTGAGCGACGTTGCTTGGGCTTAGTGCAGGGTTAGTTGGTGCAGTGGCCACCTTCTTGTTATTCTTGTTGTTGGGCTTGGCTTCGTTTGCCACAGCGACCACTATGGTTGTTGCAGCCTTTCCCTTTTCTTTGTCCTTCTTGATATACGTGTTCTTATATGCAACATAGGCTAGATCTTTACTTGCCTCAGCTGCTTCTTGAATGCTATTAGTCTAGGGAAAAGCTTGACTAAGAGTCCATGGAGTGAGGTAGTACAGTTTGGACTTAATAAAGTTGTTCACTTCACCCTTGAAGATGGCCAGTAGATGGGCCTCCACAATAGGCTCGTGGATTTCATTCAAGGTAGCGCTCCACTGTTGTATAAACTTTTGGGCTGATTCCAATGTATCTTGCTTAATGCTCATTAACTAATCTAGCATAACCTCTAGTTTCAATTTATACTTGAAACGAGTTACGAACTGAGTCAGCAGCTCCTCTAGGGTTGAGATAGAAGAGCGTGGGAGTGTGTGGTACTATTCTAAAGCCTTGCCTGTTAGAGACATAGCAAAGATGCAGATGATGATGTGCGACCATTGTTGTAGTAGAAGGGATTTAGATCTAAATGTTACAAGATGCATGTTAGTATCACCCTTCCTATTGTATTTTGTAAAGTGGGGAAGTGGCATCCCCGGGGTAATGTGAGCATGGGGACTGCCGAGCTGATGGGATCTTCATGATAGAAATCCATGAATTGTTCTATATAAGAACTGGCAACTTTTAGATACTTAATTTCTTCAGTAAGTGTCTGGATAAGCTAGAATGCTTGGTCCAGACCTGGGGATGATGTAGACAATTATGGAGCTGTAGGGGCAGCCACCATTGGTGGGGTGTTAGGGGTAGTGACCTGGCTCATAGGTGGTGCCATTGGGATGGCCCCTATGAAAGGTGCTACTTGTGTTGTCCACCACCCAATGGATGGTGCTGTTGGAGTGGTGGCCGCTAGTGGTTCCATAGAGTAGGTTGCTTGCATGATCGGTGGGGTAGATCACAATCCTGCACTTGGTTGTACCGTTTGCAAGGCCTTGTACGTTTGATGGTGAGCGTAGTGGGACATTTGCAAGGGTTGCAAAGCAGGGGGAAGTGAACAGGGTCCACCACATGGTTGGTGGTGGGCTTGCCACTGATGGAAAAATAGGTGTAGAAGCCAGAATGGAAGTGGAGACTATATGCAACTACGATGTAGGTACCGTATGCATGTAGGGTAGGGTAGCCTTGATCGGTGCGTGGTACGATGTAGGTATGGATTGGGGAGCAGATTGTGGTGGGATAATGCCTGGGAATGATATGGAGGAATAGGCATGTTGATATGCCAAGGACATGGCATGGCCATCCATCACCAATGAAACTATGGTTTGCGACGGGGTAGACGTAATCATGAAGGGAGTAGTCGTGAAGAGTGGGTTTGACCAGAAGGATGTGGCGGGAGGGATAGTCGCATGGTTAGTTTGACCCCCACCCTCAAACTGGGAATCCAGGTCCTCTTGTCTGTCTTGAAACACCTCATCATGATGGGATAGCATGTCCCACTCCCTAGGCCTACTGACTCGCAGCAGCTAATCAAATATCCACTAATATGTTTCCGTCAGGGGGATGGCTACATCAGGAGTATGGAAAAATTCCCTCCCATTGTGATAAAGGAACTCAAAGTTACGTCTATATTCAAGTTCTTGGGCATCTAAGGGCATATTCGCCTAGACCTTAGCACATAGAAAATTGTAAAGTTTGGTATTTTGTACCAAGCTCTCAAGTGATTGATTTTGGATCCTAACAGATTAGCGTGGCCCTTGCACTAGGCTAGGTGGCCGCTCGGCACCTGTGGTGCCCAAAACTGAAAAAGGAACCTCAAGGTTTGAGGTAGCAATGGTGGTGGTTGAGCAAATCATTTTTGTGAAGCTAAAAATAGTTTATGAGTAAGAAAAATAAAGAGATCAAGTGGCGATCGGAGGCTTTCTGTCCTACAGGGTTCCAAAGGAACCGTTGATGCGACCAACCTATACCACACACTACATAAACAGCTTCAAGGGTTTCACGTTTACGGTAGTGAGTGATGGAGTACAAAGAGCATGTAGGACTACTCGTGAGACAAAAAAAGAGGCACCAAAAGGCCTTCCTTCTAGCACCAAAAACTGTAGCGACCAAAAACATCAGTGGTTGGAACATCAAGAGGTTGCTAGGCAAATAGTTTAAGCCTGGATGCATGCGAGGGTCATGCTGGATAAAACGGAAGCCAGGCACCCTGAATGGTCTGTTGATCAGATAGGGACTTAACTCGTGTAACTTAACCTTACGTGAATGTTATCTTGAATGCAAAATATGTGAGGTGAAACTGATAATCAATAAATGCAGAAATGAAGGAAATGATGCCAAACAGTGATAACAATAACGAGATAACAGAATAAACTCGGGTAAGAAAATGCACCGCCGCAAGGTCGTAGGTTTGATTATTTGCTTTATTTAAGGGATGTATAATAAATTATACAACGCTGAAGACTCACAAAGAGTTCAAGAGTAACCAAGCTGCTCAAAATATGCAAACTATGCTCTTGAATGCAAACTTGCAAGCCAACGGGAAAGCCAACCAATGCAAAATGCCAACAAGCCAATTGTGCCAGATGCTAACAAGCCAACCTCCCTTTGTCAATGCCAAGCAAAAAATCCAACCACAAGATAGCTAATGCAAAATGCCAACCCTTTGAGCATTTTTTGCTAGGGTATTTATAGGGCCAAGGGTAAGCAAGAAACGTGACTTAGGTGCCACATCTCCTGGACCCCACAAGATGCTATTGTGCCCGTACCATGTAGACATGCTATGCTGGTCACAAACTCTACTACACTGTAACCATGTTGTCAAAACTAAAGATGCTAGAATATAGTATGCTAACAATGCATGTCTAGCACATTAAAGTAACGTAGCCACTCGCTGCGCTATGCTACGCTATATAGCATAGCACATCGTCGTAGTGTAGTTGCTTGTTACGCTGTGCTACACTATGTAGCGTAGCATACCGTAACCACCGATTTGAATAGGAAACTTTCTTTGGAGTCAACAAAATTTTACAGAAGCCTTGGCACACGCTAGGTTAACCTTTGGAACACTTTATTGATTTGTATTTTTTCTACACTATGCTATGCTACATAGTGTAGCATAGCGTAGCAACCAATGTAACATGCATTTTTGTCAAAGTTGCAAAGCTTCACAATAGAAAACTTTGCCTGTGGTTCAAGAGCTAACTGAGATAGATTAGTTTTTGGAGCAACAATGCTATTAGATGTAATCATTTTGTCGAAACAGCTTGACAGAGGAGTCTTTGCATGTTTTGCCCTTGCTACACTATGTAACATAGCATAGCGTAGCACCCTGTGTTGACTAAACTCTAACTTTGCCTTGCACGAACATCTTGCTAAAACTTGTATTTAGACATTTGATTGATTTTTTTAAAGGCTTTCTATGCTATGCAACGTAGCGTAGCATAGCAGACTTCTTCACTAGAAAACTTGTCGAACTATTTTGCCCATCTCGAGCACCATCGACAACTCCTAGCATAGTTTTTGGTTAGACTAACAACCGGGTGAATTGTCCGAGTGGGCAGGCCGAAGAGTCCATCAGGCCTACCATTCCTAGAAGTAGAAAACTTGTCAGACTGCACAATCTATCTTCAGTGTTTACATTTTTCTACCTAATGATCATGACGTTGCACTTGTCGAAGCCCTTGCCTAAATTCCAAGACCCTGGTGAAGCAAGAGGGTCTCAAAATTTTATGCTGTTTCAACTAATATGGCTTTTTTTCATAGGGATGAACCTCCACAGCATAATAGAGAATCCATTCAGTAGTGAGAGACATCCAAGAAGCCATAAAACCTTAGATTTTTATATGCCTATCTAGACCTTTATAATCCAAATTTTACTTTTATCCTCTATCAAGATGAATAGATGCATTGGAGGAACATGAAAGGAAACATTGTGTTACCTCCAAATAAATTCATTCCAACCATGCTAATGTCCAATCTTATCAGGCTTGATATTACTACACTCAACTCTAAATATGAAGTCCATGACCATATTTATAGGGACTATCATCCTACCAATGCCTAGCATAAGCTCAATCAACATACAATGCATGATATGAGGCCTCTAAGGATAAGAGGACTCTAACCCAATTATTCTTGCAATAGCACAACGAGGGCAAGAATTTCTTTTCTAGAAAATTCTAATACACAAATTCTTCTGCTCTCTATGATGAGGAGACCTTTAACCAAATGTTGTAGTCAACTCTGAAGAACCTTGGTAATGGAAAAACTAGGTTCCAAGACTAGGAAACCTCAAAAGACAAAAACCATAGCTATTCATTTAAGGGAAAATATAATAATAAAAAGAAAGATAAAGAAAAGTAGACAAATTGGGGTAGGGACCAAAGGATAGGAGCTAGTAGGCATCATTCCTCTAGTTCTCTTCTTTACCATCATCATCCTCTTCATCTTCATCCTCAAACTCTAATAGGAGGAGCAAGAGTTAAGATAATAGGAGAAATACCTTAATAGAAATGAGGATGAATAGTGGAAAAGAAATAAATAAGGATCTCATAAAGATGATCAAGATCAAGGACAAAGACAACTACAAGGGAGAGAGAAGTTTCATAGAGACCAAAGGCATAGTAGAACTCATCATAGATATCATGGCCATGAAAGAGGCTACCATGATCTTCATCATTATCATAAGCCTCTACTGACTACCTGAAACATGCTTAACATTTTAGAGGCAATAAAAATTCCAACAAGTCATCAGAGAGATAGCAGCATCAAGAGGTTGGATATGAATAATATCCCTAGGTTTAAAGAGGAATATAATTTATATCCACAAAAGCATCTCCAAGCCTTTCATGATGTTTATGCTTTATAAAATATAGAGAATGAATGGTAGAAGCTAAAATTATTTCCAAGGACACTCACTAAGAAAGTAGAAAGTTGGTACCAATCCTTAGAATAGAAATCCATTAGTGATGGAATATATGTTAGAGCTCTTTAATTATGAATACCAAAGCTAGTCCAAAGTCTCTAACTTGCAGAGGTAGATCCAAGGATGGAATAAGTAAATAATGAACCCTTGGATGTGGCCCTAGACAAGTACTACTATTTATTGCATCAATGCCCAAGCCATGGATACTCCCAAAAGGAACAACTTTTCCATATTGTAGATGGACTTAGAAAGGAGACAAGGAAAACCCTTAGGTTCTATGCCTAGGAAGACTTTCTAAGATGTAGGTCCATCAAATTGAAAGGTTGATAAATTAGGTGGGTAATGAAGAAGGAGAGTTGAAAAAGCATGAAAGTGTAGAAGAGTATAACATGGGATCCCTTCATTCACAAAATAAAGATGCATTTCTATGACTTAGAGTGGGAAGCATCACTTGATGAAGTGGTGCAAAGGAAGACCTTGCTAATACCAAAATCTATCACTGAAATATTGGCTAAGGCAGATAAAATGTGGCACTCCTTGAATGATAAGTTCCAAATAGCTCTAAAAAGTACAGAGAAACAAAAAGACCAAGAAAGTAGTGGTCAAGAGAGAAGGAAGAAGAAGGATATAGAACAAGTTTATTATCAAAACAAGCGTAAAGCTACAACGGTTAAAGATGTTGCAAGTTCTAAAATAGATGATGGTGGCTATGAGATTTACCAATATGAACATCCTAAGGGATGTTGCCTAGTGTTTTCACATCTATAAGAGTCTAGGATGTATGCATTGAATCCCAAGATTACAAAATAACAAGCACCCAAGTGATTGCCTTAGCCACAATTCAACTACAGGTAGCAATTTCATGAACTAACTTATTATCCAAGTGGATCACCTCCTCAACCTTAGGAGTAGTATCAACAGTGGCAACACCCATAATCATGTGGGATGCCATCACTATGGTAGTAGCATCCCTAAAGATATCCAAACCTTTATGTATATTACATCTAATAATCTGTATCCCCTCATGATTCATTGAACCATGCCTCCTAATCTCACCACTAATACCCTCTAGAATATTGTAGAGTACTTTCTCCAAGGTGGAGTCTCCTATTTCTTTTCATCCTTCACATCCCTCAATAGCTTCTACACCAATCACAACCATATGCTTACCACCTACTGCATCCATGTAAGGTGAAATTCCTCTGTAGCCACAATAGAGAAATGTTGTGAGAGTGGTGAATTTGCAGCCGAATATTCATCCAAGTGGTTTTGAACAAAAACCTCATAAGAGATTATTCTTTAGAACCAACTGCACCATGAAACCCTCATAAGCACCCATGGCTATTAACTCTACCACATCCATCTCTAAAAGTACCATCAATCCATCTTCAAACCAAAAGACTTCCAACATCCATACTATTATGTCAACCCACACAATCATAGATTGGATAAAGGTTGGTCATCTTCGTAGGAAACAATCTAATCATGGAAGTTTCCTTAATTATTTATAGATTCCAGGGAATGAACCATGTAAGGCTCTATTGGATTTAGATTCTAGGATGAATTTTATCTCCCAAGAAATGTATATGACATGGAACTTACCTCTTTTGAAGAAGAGCAATATTAAACTCGAGTTGGTAGATTAGTCAATCACTATTTCTCTAAGGCTAGTGAAGGACATTTTGACCACCATCTATGGGTGGTCCTATCTTGCAAATTTCCTTATGATTCATGTGAAAAATTGTAAGGGGAACTTCCATATCATTATGGGAAGGGCATGGTTGAGTACTATAGATGCCAAAATGGGGATTTAAGAACTTTCCTTGGAAATCTTCAAGAAAAAATAAATTTGGCAAGTTAGAGAAGAATAGGGTTTCATGCATTATATACAATGACAAAGGATGCCATTGCATGTATAAAATATGGATAATCAAAGATACATCAGTCCAAGCTGCAATTAGTTTGCTAAAATAAAAGTTATTCAAAAGTGCCTATATGTAGCAGCCACAAAACAAGAAGGTATCTAGTGGCTGAAAATAGATCACCAAGCTGAGTCCACCATATGCATGGAATCATCAGAGAGCCTTACAAGTTTCTATATTGAAAATATGAATGAAATGAAGTAACTCCATCACCAACTCACACAAAAATTGAAATGGATTAGCGGAAGTTGGAGATCCATGATCATTTTAAGTAAGAGCCCCTTGAATTAAAAGCTTTACTGGTAACTATGAAATATGCTTTTCTCAATAATGACAAGTTAGTAATCATCAATGCTAAACTTGCTCCAGAATAGAAATAGAAGTTATTAAATGTGGTGAACAAATGGCAAGCATTCTTTACTTTGTCATATCATAAACTTATAGCAATAGATTCATGGATATGCCAACACTGCATCTATATAGACTCCTCCATCAAGCCGAAGAGGCAACCACAGAGAAGATTGAATTCAAAACTAAAGTAGGTTTTCAAGAATGAGGTGGAACAACTCCTCAAGTCTAGGTTCATCTATCTAGTTTTGAATAGAGAATTGGTTATCCCACTTGTTATTCAGAAAGGAGGAAAACGAAGAGTTTACATATATTTTTAGGTATTAAACATAACAACATTTAATGATCATTATCTATTGTCATTTGTTAATCAAGTGTTGGATGCCATAGTAGGACATTACTATTATAGTTTTGTAGATGATTATAGTGGATATAACCAAATCTAAATTGCACCTAAGGATTGGGCCAAAATCACATTCACAAGTCCTTATGTGACTTTTGCACATAGAAAGATGCCCTTTGGCCTATGCAATTCCCCTACTATCCTCCAATGCTTGGTTCTTAGCACCCTCCAAAAAAAAATTGATATCATGGTAGAAGTATCCATGAATGACTTCTCTACCTATCGTACCACATTTGAGCAAGTGATTCAATGATGCGTGAAGACTAACTTGAAGCTCAATTGGTAGAAAAGCCATCTGATGGTCTAAGAAAGCATTGTGTTGTCGCATAGTATTTCAAAGAAAAGGATCAACATGGACCCAAAAAAAGTATGAATAATCCAAGAAATCAATAGGAAACTTGAAATAGTAAAATATTTAAGGTCATTTCTTGGCCACACATGTTATTATTGATGCTTCATCAAGAACTTCTTAAAAATTGTTAAGCTATTGGTTGAGCTAACCAAGAAGGATGCATCCTTCAACTAGACTAAGAATGACAACTAGCATTCTAGAAGTTAAGGTAGAAGCTTTTAAAAACTCCAATTCTACATTCTCCTGATTAGTTCAAACCTTTTCACATCATGATAGATGCATCCAATTATGCTTTCGGGTCATGCTTACATAATTGAATGATCAGAAACATCCTTACTACATATATTTTACAAGTAGAAGCTTTATAGAAGCATAAATAAACTTCATCATCACAAAGAAGGAGCTCATGGCAATGATGTATGCCTTAGAAAATCTTGATCCTCATGAGCAAGCCAACAGTGAGCTCCTATGTCATATAGTGACTTGAAATCCTATAAGATTTCAACCTCACCATAGTGGATAGAAATGAAACTAAGAATGTGGTTTTCAATTACCTTTCTTGGTTATAATGGGACAGCAAAGAGGATGAGAGATATTTATCTGACCAATTTCCAAATGAACTCCTATTTGTTAAATCTATTGAAATGCAAAGTCCCAAAGGTCTTAATTGGTAAAATGAATTCCTTTCCTATCTACTCACTCAAGATATGCCATAATAATGGGATAGTAGAAAGAAACAATGGTTTCTTCACCAAGCTAAACACTACATGGATATTCAAAGCAACCTTTACAAGGTTTGTGTTAATGGCTTTGTATGATCATATGTGCCTAATGTTGATCAACTACAAATCCTCTAGGATGCCCATAAAGGCCATTGTGAGGATCATTATGTATGGAGGAGAATGGCCATAAAAATCCTCATGGTAGGATATTATTGGCCAACAATCTTCAAGAATGCCCATTAGTTCTCTCGTTTGTGTGAATGTTGCCAAGGAGATGGAGGGATGACTATACAAATCCAACCACTAGATCCTTTTGATCTTTAGGGCATTAACTTCATGGGGCCCATCAACCCCATGTCCAATACAAAGGTTTACATCATTGTAGTAGTTGATTACTACACTAAATGGGTTGAAGCTATAGTCATCACTAACTATTCATCCTCTATGATGACACAATTTGTACAACAACATATGGTAAATAGGTTTGGCATGCCAAGGGCAATTATTTTTAACGACGAAAATCATTTCATAGGTGCTACCTTTCATAAATTAATATAATGCTTAGGGGTAGATCATAAATTAATGACTTTATATCACCTCTAAGGTAACGATCAAGCTAAGGTCACCAATAGGGAAATAACTAGAATACTAACACACATAATTAGTAAATATATGAAAGACTAGAGCACAAAACTCAATTATGCTCTATGGGCCTATGGATCTACTTAGAAACTTCCTATTGGCTATTTCCCTTATGAGTTAGTATACAAAAAATTACCAACACTTCCAATCCAAATCAAACTTCATACACTTTTAATGGCTTGTGAACTTGACCTTAATTTAAATCTATCATAAAAGAACCATTTAATGATATTAAATGTATTAGATAAAAATCGATAGGTAGCCCTATCCATGAATGAGGTGCATAAGGAACATGCCAAACAATTCCATGACTCACACATAAGAAAAGTTAAATTCGAACTAGGTGATAAGGTTCTTTACTAGAACCCCATGCATGTACCACAATGAAAAAAAATTTAGATGCTATGGGAAAGATCTTATATTATTCATACAACTTTTTCTTCCAAGGCCATGATGATTTACCACTTTTCTTGTCCAAACAAATGGTTTCAAGTCAACATACAATAAGTGTAACCTTTCCAAAAAAAAAAAAAAGGATAACCAGTAACATGGACACCTCAACCAATGGACAAGCACATTCTATCTTTTGAATCTCCTCCTTCCAACTAAATCATGGAGGATATGGCCATCCATGTTAAGATTCAGTGTAGGACATCCAATTTTTTAACTTTTTGGTTTACACCATCTTTCATGTTTTTTTCAATTTTCTTGAATATTTTACAATTCTTTTATATTTTTTACTCTTTTTATTATATTAAGTGTTATATTGTCTTATTTTGTTTTATTTAGACAAAATCTTAAGTTTTTGTAATCATTGCTATTATTAAGAGAAGTAATCAAAATAATGTTCAATGATGTGGTATGATTGATTACTAAATGATTATATTTTATATTTAGATTATGTCCTCAATTAAATTATCATTAATTCTCTAATGATAGTAAGTAATGAGTTCATGACATCCATCAATTCCATCAAACTCTACAAGACTTTGTATCTTGGAAGCATGAGGTCCTTCCACATTTAAACTTAAAGTCATCAATGATATTAATACTTAACAAACTTGGAATAGACCAAGTAGGATGAATGAAGGTGTAACTTGAAGGGGATTTATCATCTTCTAGTTCCAACTTCCTTCTTAAGTTTTATGGGCATTCTCATTAGTCTCTTACCACTCTTACTATTAACCATAATAAGAAGCATGTCTTTGCATGGTGTGGTTACCATGAAAAAAAAACAACACAACATGGAAATTCAAAGCACACCCCTTAGACATAATAATGGGCTACAAGAACTATTTATGGGGTTGGAATGACATGTTACCCATGCCTAAAGACACCCCTATAACTAAGGCCCTTCCTACCTTCCTACTTCTCTTTTCTTCTTCTCTTAGAGTGGTAATTATCTTTTGGGAGTCATTGTGAATCCCTAGTGGTCAAAAGGTTATAATTTAGTAATGAAAAGTCACTAAATGTGAATGCACTTTGTCTTCACTAAGGATGGAACAACATCTGATCATCTTAATCACACCTTCCACAAGGATCTCATGTGACCAAGATGTGAATCTCTTGTCACAATCTCTCCCTTCCATCCTTCTAACATCATTCCTAATCCTCATTACCTTCTATCATTATCAATTAATGTATTATTTAGGATAGAACATAATCCTTCGATAATATTTGATGTGGATTTGACTTTTAACTTCTATTGGCCATTAATCAACCTTGGTGCCTATAGACTCCATATGATGAAAGCATGCAAGGGAATCATAGGCATGAACCTACTCTGAGGAGGGTCCACTTACATGTACTCCACATTTTCAAGTTAAATTTTCTATCCCTTTGTTATTTTATGATCAATCCCATCATTTCACCTATTGAACATCAATTTTTAATCATTTCATCATCCTCATTTCATCCAAATCCACTTCAATCTCCTTCCCCAATGAATTTAATACCCTATTTCATGTTTTACCATTCTTCTATGCTTTTTTGTCTTCCTTAGAGCTCTCATTTCATTCTCAAAATCTTCCAAAATTATTCATTTTTTTAATGTGAAAATTTATCCTATTTAGTTGCATCAATGCATCCCCATTGACACATCCCCATCAACACAACTAACTCATCAATGCATCCTTGTTAATGCAGCCAACTACGTCAATGCATCCCTGTCGGCACAACTAAAAATTCTATAAATAGGTGTGATACTTAGTCATTTTCACCATTTTCTTCCAAAAAAAAAAGAATATTTTTTGCATTTTTTGGAGCCCAAAGGCCTTCTAAGTTCTCTAACTTTCAAATTGCTACCTTGATTCATCTCTTTCTTTGATCCTATTGCTACTAGACGTAAGCTTTATGTCGTGGGGGTCACAAACCTTTAGAAAAATTTTATAACTTCTTAAGGTTTACCCATTAAAATAATATTAAAATACTTATCCTAAATAGTGTTAAACCTCACAAACAAACTTTGATAGATGATCACTAAAATAATAAACCTACCAAGATCACAAACAAACCTAAGTGTAACTCGATCTAATAAGAAAGGTATCAAAAGAGTTAAGGGTTATAAATGAAAAGAACTAATCCTAGGTTATGTTTATGATTGCAGATAACACCAAAGAGAGGAGTAGTAGTAGGATCTTCTCAGCCAAGGAAAAAATAGCCAAGAGGAGGAAGGGACCAACAACAATAACCACAGTAGCCCCAAGAACAATAGGTCAAGGCATCACATGCAATGGAACCTCTTCAAAAGAAGCTTGAAGTGGAATCTATTCAATAGATCCCTACCATAGAGATTAGCTAATCTAGGTAGGGTGAAGTTTTAAGGCTAAGGCCTAACCTTGAAGTTACACTAACAAAGGCCTGCTTGAAGAAGATCAAAACCAAGAAGGCTCAAGTTTTGGTTCTCCAAGAATTAAACTTTGGATCCTTCTTAGAGTTGGTAGCAAAGGAAGTCCACACACAATTACAGGGGTCTCCCATGTGGCCCATTCTCTCCTCTAGTGAAGAATGATACATAGGGAAGTCCTATCTGTTCTAGAACAACTAGTAGGGAGATGCATCTATCAAGATCAAGAACATCATTCTCTTCTACTTGGTTGAGTCCATTGTAGAGGTCCTTAATTTGCCTAATAACATGGAAAAATTAGCAAAAATTTCAATCCAAAAAGATCTTGAAGTTAAGAAGAAGTGGGTCCAACATTTCTATGGAGTAGACAGTAAGGAGTATCTTGCACTCATAAAGGTGAGGCAAATCTATTTCAATATTACGACCTATCACCTAAGCGCTAAAGTGAGGCCAAGCAAGATAACAACCATATTCGCCCATGTATGCTTTTCTCTAAGCAAAATGTTTCCTATTAACCTTTCAAAACTTATCTATCTAGGGATAGATAAGTGGTTTGAAGAGAGAAAGGAAGGAACATGCTCCCCTTCTCATGCTCAATAAGAAGACTTTGTAGAAGGAGAGGCATACACACTATGCCAATGATATGGTTTGTTATGCTTCTATCACATTTGGATAGGAAATTATGAAGTATAATGCAATAGTCATGCTATAGGAAAAGGAGAGATCACCACCACCACTACTTATAGGAAAAACCATACCAAAGATGCTTAATGCTACAGAAAGGCTTTGGAAACTCTATGAGCAATAACTACAGTAGCAACAATGCTCAACAAGTGATGGAGAAGCATTATTTTATCATCTAGCCTTCAACCATCTCAATGAAATCACTCAAACCATTAGCTGGCTAGAGGAAACTATCCTACTATTCTCAGCACCAAGAAACCAAGTACCCACTAGAACAAATCCCAATTCTTAAGAAGTTATAGTGTTCATTCTTGGATAAAAATTCCCTGAAATTTCTAGAAATTCCACAAATTTCCTAGTCCACTTGGAGGAAGGTGAGGGGGTAATTATTCTAGTGATGTAGCACCAAGAACAAGAGACAATGGTAGAGGTGGTGATCAATAGGGTAGTAGAGGTTCTAAACTTTTCTACAACATCCATGCTAGAAATTGTTACAATGGTAAATATTTAGACATCCATAGGAATAGGGAGTGATCAATTATGCACAACCCAACACAAAGAAGTGTCAAAAAAACTGGTGGGATCCAAGTAACTACTTTCAAAGATCTTTAATATTCTAGATGATATTATGGTAACTCATCTAAAGGAGCTACACATTAAGAAGATGATGCAGTACATGAAACTTGCCAACCTCAATTATGCAAACTTGGCTATCTTGACAGTAGGAAGACTAAGGACTAAATTGGAGAAGTAAGTGGCCAATTCCTACCTCTTGTACAAGGTGGAATTCAAGCATCACAAAGAGACCAAGTAGTAGTTGGAGATAGTCAACATTGAGCTGATGTTCTCAAGAGTAGATTCCTTGACCAACGATTTATTTTTGAGAACCTAGACAGAAGGATGAACAACTATCATGAGTTGTGGAACCTAGTGAAAACATTTGATATTAAATGCAAACAACTTGCAGCATGGTTTATCAATGCTAAGGAGTTACTCCTTACAATGTTTTGCTTGTGAGATATCCATGTGCCAACCCACATCAATGAAGAGAATATGAAAGCACTATTGGATGCTATCAAGTTTCCACTAGCAATAGCAACAATAGAAGGATAGTCTTAGTTGCCACCATTGCTGTGAGCATAGGAATCAAGTGAAGGACCTTTAGTGCCACAGGAGCATCCACCTTTAGGCACTATCTAAAAATTTTCCTTATCTTCAACAACTAAGTATTCTTGCTAAAATTTTGTAAAATATCTAATTTTATTATAATGAGCACCAATTTTTTAATTCTATATAATATTGCACTTAGAGTTGGTCAATTAGTTAGTCTTTTTTTTTAAGTTAATAAATTCAATCCTTTCCAAAATTTTGTAAAAATATTAATCCTACTTTTATTCATTTGAGGAAGAGTTTTTAGTCAATTTTGGGGGTATGATGAATCATCATATGTACAAGCTACATCAACAAGGATGTATCGATGCAGCCCCATCAACATATTCCCATTGACGCATGGTCAATGCAAATACATCAATGTTACTGCATTTATAACATCTTAAGTCCATAGCATAGCGAAGCTCTTAAAGTTTAATTTCTTTAGAGTTAGAATATTTTCCTCTGAGTGCCCGTAGTGTGAATTCAAGAGATTGTACAGATCTTTATTTGAGCATTATGTACCTAAATGCATTGGCATGAATAATAATAAAGATGAGATATCTAACATTCATTGCAGCACTTGGATTAGCTTAATCTTTCTTATTTGTACTCTACTTTTAATGCACTTTACTTTCATAATCCTAATTAATTAATGCACTTAATTGTAAATACATAAGTAGGACCACTTCTACCATAATATGTTACACTTGATAATCCCAGTAGTGGTCATTTTGTAATGCCCAGTAATAGCCGTTTGGTAGCCTAGTAGTGTAATATGAGTTTGGAATGTGTACAATAAGTGGAAATGACTACTTATGTTAGGATAGTTAGTCATGAGAATAGCTAATTAGTTGAATAGGTAATTATGAAACCCTCATTTACTCATCTAGCTATTAGGAGAAAATATGTAAAGTATACCAAAAGTAACTATCATAAGCCTTAACCCACATTTAACCATACACATAGATAGCACAAGTGTGAGTTATGAAGACAACAATCATACACTATCTTGAGTCATCATCTAAGACTATGGACAAAGTTAGAAACAAAGTCTATGAAATTTGACTAGATCACTAGTGCATGCTTGTGATTCATATGATTGGGTGTAGGGGATACTCATTACTCATCAAAGTTATAGTTGAAAAGTGACATCTTTGGGAATTTGGTATTTAACACCTAGAGATAGATCATAGTTATCCTCTTACTACTATAAAATTATTGCACAACAAAGCTTACAAATAAAGTAGAGAACAAGTGGATGAAGATAATTTCAAATGCAAAGAAATCAAGTAGATAAAGCAAGCTAATCATCAAAAATGACTTGATCACTGCTTGATTGAAAGTTTTTACAAATTTTGGATGTCCATTTTTAAGCATGCTAAGCAACAAAACACTCAAACCAACATGAGAAAATGAGTCTTTGCTTCTACAAAGAGGACATTGATAAGAAGCATTTCTCATATGTTTAAGATGAGTATCAATAAGAAGACCTAGATGAATAAGATACCATAAAAACATATGAATTTTAGTAAATGTATGGGCTTTCCAAATATCTTTTATTTTCCTTATCCAAAAGTGCAATGATAATTGCATTTTTCAAGATTTATTGAATTTTTTATGAATAAAATCATTATTTCTAATAATCTAATAAGCAACTTTTAAATTAAAAATATATCCTTCCAAAAAATATATAGAAAATATTGATATAAATTGTTATCAACTTTAAATAAATTCTAAAGATTAGAAATTAATTTTTATAAATTCTCTTTCCTCTTTCTATTCAAACCATAGAGGCTAGAAGCTTCATTCCAAATAATCCATCTATCATATATATGGAGACAAGAAACTACAATGATACCAAATCTACTCCAAGTGATACATAATCTAGATGCATTAATAGCCCAAGTCTCTTCATTGAAAGAAGTCATCATGGGCTAATTTTCTTAAGAATTTCTTTTGAAATTATAATATTCTTGTAATTCAAATATTTACTAAGCTTGCACCATGTCTTCTAAATTTGTTTAAGATTTGGAAAACTAAGAATAGTAATGATCAAAGGAAAAATACAATGAAGAAAGTTATTTGAAAACCAACTATCATCATACTTAGTTTTTGCTTGCATAAGTTTATTTCTTAAAAGGAGCATCTAAAAATCATCTTCATTAATTCTCTTTATCATTCATTTTGTTGCAAGAAAAATAACCTGGTTATAATAATTAATAAGGCCAAGCCCTCCATCTTTCTTTCTACTAGTGTAAATATTCCAACTCTAGAAAAACCTTTTTATGTTGCTTAGCAAACTAAAGAAACCAATAGATAATATGATTAGTTTTAGAAGAAACTCAACAACTAGAGTAATAAACATGAGTTGATTAAAGTATTTTCTTAATAACTAAAACTTTGCTATTAAGGGTGAGCTTTTGTTGTTTTCATTTATCATCCTTCTTTTTAATTTTATCAATCATATAATTTCAAAAAATAGTAATATCAGGCTCAAAATAAAAAGGTATTCCTAAAATTTTAAAAGAAAAATTTTTTTTCAATATTTTCCAAGGCTTGAGAGTAACCTACTCATTAATATTTCCATTATAATAAATAGCAAAATTTTATCAATTATTCAAACAGTTATATAGCATGTAGTTATCCTTCACTCTAGCTAAAAGAATATTAATATGTTGTAGAGAATTATTAATCATAAAAAATCATTTAAAAAGTGCATGTTAAGCAATGGTGTACCTTGATCATCAATTGAAATTTCCTTAATGAAATTTCTTTGTAGACCATAATGCAAATTATATGTAGAAAAATTTGCAATAATAATGAAATGAAGCTTTATTATGTTCGAAGACCCATAGGATCTATTGGATAGATATTACATTTTCATGAAAAATAAAGTTAGACTCTACAAATTGACCAAGCACCAATCTAAGCATCAAAAACATTATAACATTTTCTTAAATGGGTAGTCATAGCATAAGAAAGAAACACATATAACTCATCTTCAAGGGCTTCTAATCTACATAATCTATAAATGTACTCTTCTTAAAGGAGTTGAATCCATCTTTCATATCATTTTCAATTCTAAGAAGATGATAACTTACGTGAAGCTTACTTATAACATTTCAATACTTGATAGAAATAGTCCAAATCCATGTTAAAACCTTCTACATCTAATAAGCTTCATACCTCTTACCTTTCACATTAGTCCAAATCCATGTTAAAACCTTTTGATTGAATAGTTAGCAAATATGCTTAGGATTTTGTTGCATGTCCTTCCAAGAGATATTCCATTTTCTCAATTATTGCATCCCTTGAAAATACCAATGAGAATCTCTGAAATCTTCAAGAACTACTTTAGAAAATTTTTCTTACCTTCAGATAAGCAATCTATGAGTGTATGTAATAAATTGTCCCAAGGATTCTAATTGTAAAGGTAATAAATCACATTCATGTAATAACATTGACTAATGTGTTTGCATCTTCACCTTTAACACATTGAGAAGAAAATTTTTTTACATTCTTTTAATATCTTTCCAAAGTTTAGCATAAAGTCTTGGTCTCTAAAAAGCACATCCATAAAAAGAAGAAACTTAATCCAAAATTAGTAGCAACTTGAGCATTAGCATCAATAGGTATGGTATAAACAAGTCAAATATAATAATCACCAAACACCAGTTTATAGAGATAAGAAATAATGAAATTCTATTCAATCTTATCATAAGCTTTGACATAATTTGACTTAATAAAAGCAATGTCTTAGTTTCTATCAATACCCACTACATTCCCTCCCAAGCTATGATAGCATTTTTCAAGATATGTCTATCTTTAACAAAATTAGTTTTCTCAGGTCTAATGACATCTTTAATAACCTTCTGAATTTAACAAGCCATGCATTTACCTAAAATATTACAAGTATTATTAAGAAAAGTAATAAGCTTCCAATTCCCAATATGTTGAAGATTTCCATTCTTAGGAAGAATATGAATTACAACTTTATTAATTTTTTTCCAAAAGAAACCTTTTTAATGGCTTCATGGAAAATATGGAAAATATAATGCTTATCGTCAAATAAGATAAAAATAAAAAGCTAATATTAAAAAGAAAATATTTTTTTTTTTTTGAAATTGCACCAATCTTTTTCTTCTTGAGAAAATATATTAGAAGGAAGGCCACTAAGTTTATCTAAATGACTTTCAACTATATTGAAATCACCTCCAATAATCCAAGGAACTTCAGGCAAAGATAAAAGACATTTCCAAATATCTAATTGATCTTTCAAATTATTAGGAGCATATATATTATACAGTCCAAAGTCAAATTTTTCACTATGATAAATAATCCAAATAACTCTTCTAAGGTTATCAAAACTAGAATTTAAAACTTTTCTAGTCAAATTTTTATTAACAAGAATAGCAGCACCTCCTTTATTAACTTCATGAGTAGCAAGAAAAAATAATGAAATTTTCTTAATTGTATTTATCAAAAAAATATCATGAGCTAAAATCCTAATTTCTTGCATGAAAAGAAAATTTCAATGCAAATGTCAGTTTCAAAGATACTCTCTAGTAATCTTTGCTCGAGACCTATCAAAGATCCAAAACATTCCATAATAAATCTAACATTAAGATGTAGAGGAGGAAGGTCTCATCCATGATCTTTTAAGCTCAACATTTTTCTCATAATTCATGTTACTAATAAGTGAAAAAGCATTATTTGATAAAAAAAAATTTGGAACAGAAGTAGAAGTAGAAAGAGAATAAGATATCTTTGGGATCTTTCAATTGAAAGTAGTAGTTGTAGATCTCTTCTTTTTATGTCGTACTAAGTGAATTCATCTACATTAATATTTTTATTACTAATCCCTTCTAAAATATTTTTTTCTAAAGAGAAATTTTCTTTAGATATCAAGATTTTATTAGCACCTTAAGGATTAGTGAAAGGTTGAGAACTTGTTGAAGAAGATTTTATTTGTGCTTTCTAAAAACTACTATTATTTTCCTTTTCTAAAAATTATTGTTTCTTTTCCTCATGAACAAATTTTTTATTGAGAATAGGACAAACTCTAATAACATGGCCTTCAAGATAACAATATCTACAACATCGTCACAAATTATAATATGTAATTTCTTATAAGAAAAACACTAATTATGAGCCTTAATTTTTAAATATATCTTCTATTATCATAAATCAATCTCTACAAAATAATGTGTTTCACACTATCTAATAATTTTTTTAACTCTATCTTCAAGATTTTTTAATTAGAACATTGAAATAATTGTAATATAGGTCAATTGGAACTTTATAACATATCATTACCTACTAAAATTGAACTCAAACTTTCATGATACTTTTGGATGGTGGGAGGTGTTGAAACTCGAAAGAATAATAATAAGTACAACCTATGATATAAGTAACATGACAATTTTGAAAAATTATAGAGGAATATAAGAATGTTTGAAGTGTGACTTAAATTAACAACCTCTTATATAACATGATAATGAGCTAAACACTGAGCCACATAACATTAATAGTTTTATAATATTTTTATTAAATATAATTATGTGTTAGATCAATATACCCATTAGAATCAAATATATGTTAGAGGGGGTGTTGGAATCTTGAAATAACTATAACATAGGTACACCCCAAAATATATAGTCTAATTAAAACTTTAATGCTCAACATTTCCCACTAGAATTGAATCTATAAATTAGAGCTTTCAAATCAAGAGTCTTACCACTAGGCTAACATCTCATTATTAGCCTATTGGTAATACACAAGTTAGATGCTCTAACTAACTAAAAAATGCCTCAACTGCAAAATTTGAAGCTATCACTAAAAAGTGTAATAGAAAAAATCAGAGCCAAGATTTTAAAATAATAATAAAATTATCTTGTAAACCTACAACCACTAAAAAGCTTAATAGAAAAATATTTTTCGAATACCAATCCAAAAAACAATCAATTTCAAGATATCTAAGCTTAAGTGGTAAAATCAAAACAACTAACCTAAGGTTACTTATGTGACTAAAAATGGTACTGAAACAAGGACTACAAGAAAGTAGGCCATTGTATCCCTAGAAGAAAAGACCAAGGGGAGGATGAGGGTAACAATAGCAATAATCATAATAGTAGAAGCAAGATGGTGAAGTTACACATGCCATTGGATCTTTGCATGAAGAATATGAGGTGGAATCTGTTTGCCAGATTTCCACTATGGAGATAGAAAAATCTAGATAGGATTAAGTTTTTAAGACATAGGCTGAATTTGGAAACCATTTTCATTTAAACCTACCTGAAGAAGGTGAGAAGCAAGAAAATCCAAGATAGTTCTCCAAGAATCAAACTTTGGACCATTCTTAGAATTAGTGCCAAAAAGTCAGAATACATCTTCAAGGGTCTCCACTATAGTCCATCATTTCCAATAGTGGGAAATGGCACATTAGAGAAACATGCATCTTCTACAACAATCATCAAGGATATGGAATTGTAAAAATCAAAGACATCACCATCTTCTACTCTGTAGAGGTCATTGTTGAAGCCCTTAGATTACCTAACATCAATACAAAGTTGGTAGAAGTTTCTACCCAAGTAGATGTAGAGGTGAAAAGAGAATGGACATAATGATGTTATGGAGTGGGCCATAAGAAATACCATTCTCTTACCAAGACATAGTGTGAATACCTTAAGCTCACAATCTATCACATTTATCTAATGGTCAGGCCTAACAAGGTGATAACCTTTTCAACAAGGGTATGCATAGCTCTACACAAGAAATTCTAAGTGAACCTTTCTTAATTCATCTTCTTTGAGATCAAGAAAAGATTGAAGGAGAATGAGAAAGATCAAAAGACACTTCAATTTGCATGTATTATCAAAAAAACTCTACAAAAGGATAGGAATTACTTATTATTCAAATGATGTAGTCTGCAAGGCTTCTACTACATCAAGAAAATAAATGATGAAAGTTTAAGCTTTTGCTTAGCTCCAAGATGAAATGTCATCTCCACCACTACTAGTAGTACTGAAGATGACCCCTAAAATGGTAATAGCTACTAAATTCCTAAGGAGAGTTAAGGAGAAACAACTACAACAACAAGCTCTTGGAGGTGATGGTGAATCTTCCATGTGCCATCTAGCCAAGAGTCATCTCAATGAGGCCATAAGGACCATCAACTAGCCAATGGATGATCTACCCTCATTATTCTCTACACAATAAGACCAAGCTCCTATTTGCATTGATCCCAATGCAAGTGAGGTCATTGTGTCTATTCTAGGATATGTTTTTATGACATGTCTAAGAATACAATGACTTTCTCTATCATGATAGAAGAAGAGTAAGATGTAATAGTCTTGGTGGTACCATACAAGGGCTAGGATTTAGTAGCAAAGGTGGTCATGGACTAAATTATAGATGCTTTAAGTAATCCTACAACATCTATTCTTGATATTACTATTATGGTAGATATTCAAGCATCTATAGGAGCTGAAAGCATAAGGTTGAATAGAACATAGCACAAGGAGGTATTGAAGCAACTCATTGAAACTATGCAATCAATTTTAGAGAACTTAAATCTCCCAAAAGACATATTAGTAGCCTAGCCATTGCTAATAGAGACAAGGGAGAAACTTCTAATTTTCCAAGTGCAACTCAAGGAAGTAACCACTAACAATTGATGGTTGGTAGTGGAGGTTAGAGTCTACTTGTTGGATCCATCCATTCTTACTCTAGAGCTTCCCAAAGATGAAGCTTTCCAATAACTTTAGAAAATACTTCAAGAGGTCAATAATATCAAGGAAATGATTGTATTTAATGTGTTACTATCCAAAGAAATGATGAATTCTACTAGTCATGACCTCCAAGACACGTGTAAGGAAAATCTCACTTTGACCTAGGAAAACTGACACCTACAAAAAACTAAAGAACAAAAGGAATAATCACTAGAGTACATCCATCAAATTTAGGAACAACTTGCTAATACAAACCAGGATGTTAAGAGGTTGGCCACAAAAAAATGAAATATCTCAATGGAGAAATTTTGTACCATTCTCTAAAAGGCTACCATTGAGATTACCGCCTAGAAGAATAGGGTCCTCAAGTATGAAAAGGTAAAGAATAATTTTAGGAACCAAGTCAAAATGCTTTACAAAATTAATGAAAAAGAAACCAATTTGGTAAAGGCGAAGGTAAAAGAAGCCATCTTATAACTTTAACAAAGAGGTGATGTGTGGTAGCCTATCTTTGTTGGACTTAATGCATATAATCAGGCAAAAATATATCTAAAGGAGTTGCAAATTAAGAAAATGACAAAGTACATGGAGTTAGCCAACCTCTTTTATGCAAACTTGGTAATGCTAATGGTAGGAAGACCAAGGTTAGATTTAGAAAAGAAAGTGCTCATCTCTTACCTTCTCTTTGAGGTAGAATTTAAGCTTCATTTGAAAGTAGCTAACATGGGGCTTGAGATTCTCAAGAGCAAGTTTGAAGATCAATAATCAATTCCTAAGAACCTAGCTAGAAGAATGAATGACCATCAAGAACTACAAAATCTTATCCATTTATTTAATATTGAATGTAAACATTTTGCAACCTCTTTTGTCAACATGAAGGAAATGTTCCTTACAATGCCATGTTCATGGGACGTGTTAAAAATATCCATTCTAGATAATGTTGCCTGAACCATCAATGATTCACAAAGTAAGGAGAAAAATATGAAGGTACTATTGGATTCCTTAAAATTCTTAAATGTTGTAGCAAGGTAGTTTAGATAACCAATAGGACCAAGATGTGATGAAGGATCATCCAAGCATCACAAGCCTCCACCTCTAGTTACAATGTGAGGGCTCCACCCTAATTAGTTTCATATGATTAGTGGCTATGAAATTTTTGTCAACTATCTAAATTTTTATTTAAATGTTTAATTTTGTAACCTCTTGAATATTTTGTAATATGGCACTTAGACTTTGTATGCTCAATTTTTCTATCATCAATCCCATACTCCCCAAATTTTTTAAACAACTCTATACTAGTTTTTTTTACTTGAGAATGAGTTTTTAGTTAGTCATGGAGGTATGATGAAGTGTTTATCGGCTAATTGCATGAATGGAAATGCATTGATATAGCCTTGTCGATGTATCCTTTGATACATTGATTTATATGTGTCAATACTAGTGTAGCTAAAGCCTATATAAATGCACATACCGTTCTTATTGATGGCACTTTTGGTCATTCTAGTTGCTAGACTCTTATAGTTTTCTTTCGTAAGACTTAGCCAAATTTCCCTCTAAGTGCCTATATTGTGGGTTGAGTTGATTTTAGGGAGTTTTATTCAGATGCATGATATACCTAGACACTTGTGTATGATGGAAATAAAATTAAGATTAATTCCTTCTATTGCAACACTTGGAGTAGCACTTAGTTTATTTTCAGCATTTTACTTTAAATGCATTTTACTTCCTCATACTTAGAAAATTAATATTTTATTCTATACTAAGATGAGTACAACCACTTCAAGCATCATATATTAACACTTGGTAAACCTAGCAATGAATAGTTGGTATGCCCAACAACATACACTTAGTAACCCAACAGTGTTAATATAGATTCAAGATGGGTATGGAAAGTAGGAACAGATGCTTTATGCTTAGGATAGTTTAGTTTACTCTTATTCTCATAGTTAGATTAGAAATTAATGTTTTCCATTTTTATCACTTTAATAATTTAATAATAAAAATAAGAAAAAATGAAAATATTAAATGCCTCGATCACACTTAACCATATCAACTAAGCTAACATAAGTGATGATTGAAAAGACAACAACTAGCCACATCATGGTTAATTATCTAGGATACTATTAGCATAAAGTTCCATGGAATTTGACTAGATCTCACATATACACTTATGATTCATATGGTTGGGGGTAGGGGACACTCATCGCTCATCAAACTTTAGGCAAAAAATCTCCTAGTGAAAGCTAAATAATTAATTCTTTTCTACAATATTAATTTCTTTTTGTTTTTAAGGCTTAAGGATGGGAAACTTTCAAATTTTGTTGTTATTTGTTCTTTATCTCTAATTTATGTTTCTTTTTTCTTTACAGAGAGTTTTCTACTTCTCTTTACAAAAATTTTTTAAGTTGAAACTCATGTGGGTGCTTTTAAGTAAGGACAAGGCTTGATCCTTTTCCTACCCCAAAGGGAAGATTTTTTTGGATTGGTTGTAAAAATGAAAACTTGGAAAGCCATCTTCAAAATCATTGGGCTTTTTCATTAGACTCTCTCTTCAATGATCTAATGTACTTTAAATTTTTTTTTAATATTATTATTCATTTTTTTAGGGTTCAATATCATCCCTAACTATATATATTTCCTAGTATTTTTTCTAGTAGATCTAAATATTTTATCTTTGAATTTTCTTCAATGTATCTAATTTCTTTAAAATTCTCCTATGGGAATTCTAAATTACTTCCAATTTCTTTAACTAATGTTGAAATTATTTATATCTTCTATCAATGGAAAAAACTTTTATTGATTCTCAAAATGTATATTTACAAGTTGGTAAGAAAAAATTTGTGATGCCTTTTTCTAGTGATGTTGATATAACTATGAAACCAAATTTTATTCTCCCTAATGATGTACATAAGTTACTGGTTGTTGATCTTACATCATGATATGTATCTATGTAAATTATAGGTTATCTACCTAGTAATCAAATTTTTGCTTCATAATTAAGTGATGTAATGTAAGATAAAACATTCAAGTTATTCATGCTGAGTATTCTTTTTTTTTTCTACCTATTAATCTGAGCAATGATTTGATGGTGTAGCATGCCTTAAATATAGCATCATTTATACATAAGCATGTCATGTTGATCATTTATAAGTATACACTAGACTTTGATGTCTAATCAAAAGAATAGTTTAAAGTTCCATGTTTTGTTAAGCTATTTAATCTTCCACTCATTTTTCATAAATATAGACAAGAAATTGCTAGTCTTTTTTATCCCAATAAGCATTTGGGATCTATTTCCATATCTTTTGGATTTCATCAATATCTTTTTGTTAAAATCAATCTTCTTAGCTGTCAAAAGGAATTAGTATTACAAGTATGAGGGAATATTTATATTTCAGCAATTACATATTATAATATTCCTAATTTTTGTAGCTTTTATCATTGTAAAGGATATTTTTTAATGTGTATCCTTTTCTACTCAATATAAAGATGCTAAGAATAAGAAAAAACATGTTAAATTTGAGGAAATAATATGAAATAAAAGATCTTAAAAATTTAATTTATTATTAATGATAAGAATGATCAAATAAGAATAAGGAAACCAAAAAAAATAAAAGCTTTTGTGAATAATTTTACTTTTACTATAGGAATCATTAATTAGTTTTGAAAAAAAACTTGCAAGATAAATTTTTCCTCATTTAACAAGAATACTATTAACACAAAGATTAAAACTTATGTTGACAAGTGGGATATATTCCTGGTAAAGATTCTTGACATACAGTTAATCATGATAGATAATATATGTCATTATTTTTTATTTGATCTTTCTTCCTTATAAAAGCTGATTATTCACTAGAGCTTTCGATTACTACCTCAAATGCTTTTGCTATTTTAAGTTTAAGCACACATATTAAAAGTGATATAATTTTTTTTAGAATTAGGATCATCCTCCCTACTAATAATTCATTTTCCTTTTTTATTTTCTAATGCACCAATTATAAGTTTGTATACCTAAACATACATTCCTAAAATTGGAAAGTTTTTTCTTTCCATGTTATTTTTAGTATTTTCTCCTCACTGTTAAGAATGTGATGTACTTTGAATTTTTTGGTTTAGTTTTAGGGAAAGGGTGTTGCAAAACTTGAAAGAATGGCTATAAGTACACTCCAAGATATATAATCAACATAATAATTTAGAATAATTAAAGAGAAATAATTATTAAGTCAAAAATTTGAGTTCAAGCTTGGGCATACTCAAAGAGGTTTAGCTTTCACTCATCTAGCAACCCTCACGGGATCCTACTAGTGCAGGGGTTATACCTCAATAGATCCCAATAGGACCCAATCCACAATGTCCAAACAAATCTAGCTTAGAAAATAAGAATAACATAATAAAATGAATAAAATCTCCCTTATATTAAGATAATTCTCAAAATACATAGAAAATACATGATATATGAGGAGCCAAGATCAACTCAAAACTCTTCCAAGGATCTTAGAGGTCACACTTGTTCTCTCTTAATCCTCAATTTCTCACAATGGAGCCCAGTCTCAAGACAAGACACTTATAAGAGATTCTCCTAACCTCTCTATAGTTCTCTCCCTTGTCTTTCACTCAACTTCCTTGAACAAGTTTTATTCTTGCACAAGCTCTCTTCCCTTAAGTGCTTTCTCGCTTGCCCTCTGTTGGGATGTTTGACTTTCAATGTTTGCACTTTGGCCCTTGGCATTGTATCACTTAGCACTATGGCCCTAACAATGGTGGATTACATCAATATTTATAAGCAACCAAAAGATGAAAATCCTAGAAACCTTTCCTCAACTCAACTTGAGATTCTTTAGATGTTTTCCAAGACTTCTTACTTTCTCCTAGGTCATTTCCAGCTTGCTCTGGTTGTTTCCATCTTGCTTTAGCAATTTCCCAAATTGGAATAAGCATTTTCAAAAGTTTTCCCATGTATCTAGGTTGTCTCTAGCTTCAGGTAGATGTCTACTATTTTTTGTAGATATCTACTTTGGTCTTGAGACATCTACACTTTAGAGGATATGTCTATCTTTCTAGGGAGATGTCTATCCTACAATTTCCAAAATAAAACTACTCATTTTGATGCTAAGAGCCTCTAGATGCCTCCAAAAATTTCCCCATAGATCCTAGAACCTCCTAAACTCATCAAGATGAGCCCAAAACACCTTAAACATGCCAAAACATCCAAGAATTATCCCCAACAAAATTAACTCAAAAAGACACATAACATGTAGGTTAGAACAAGGGGATTAAAAGAGGTATCCCTACACCACCTACCTAGTAGGATGAGCATTGTGCTCTAAGTGATGATCCTTTTTATAGAAAAATATAATAATGCCTCAAGTATAGCTTGAATTAGTAACCTCTTGTCTAACATGATAAGAAAGGTGTTGAAACTAGAACTAGATGGGGGGTGGAGGTGGTTGGGGGTAGTGATGTGGGTTAAGTAGTTGATGAAGTGTCTATAAGTTAGTTATGTCAAAACATAACCATAAACATAGCCCCATCAACACATCTCAAGATGTGTTGGTGCTTCTATGTCAATGCTAATCCTTCCAAAGCCTATATAAGTATGTACACCACTTGCATTTATGGCACCATTAGTTAATCCCTTAGCTAAACTCTTGTAGTTTTCTTCCATAAAACTTAGTGAAATTTTCCTTTGAGTTCCTATAGTATGGATTGAGTTAATTATATGAAATTTTATTTGAGTGCAATATGTACTTGGACACATTTACATGAACAAAAATAAAATCAAGATTTCTTCTGTCCATTACGATGCTTTGATTATTTTAAATTTACTTTTAAGCATTCTACTTTATATATAGTTTACTTTCTTGTACTTAAGTATTTAAAATCATAATTTATAAGTAATGTGAGTACAATCACTTCAAGTATAATATACTAACACTTGGTAATCCTAGAAATGAATACATGGTATCCCCTTTAGCAAATCCTTAGTAACCAAATAGTGTTAGTATATATTTAGGATGTGTATAAAAAGTATAAACAAATGCTCCACATTTAGGATATTTTAGCTATTAATTAGCAAAGTTAACATTCCAATCATTTATTACTCTACTATTTTTAGAAATAAAAAATGATAAAAACTATAAAGATAAATATCTTACATCTCAATCACACTTAGCCATATGGACAAAGTTAATATAAGTGATGATTGGAAAGATAATGACCAATAACTACACATTTTATGATCTAGGACATAGGCCATATAGGTAAAAGGTGTTCACAAAATTTGACTGGATCATGTGTACACGCTTATGATTCATATGATTAGGCATAGGGAATACCTACTAGTCATCATTGGCATTATTGTTAAGGACATCATTTTAACTATGTGTGCCAAGTGTTTTTAAATAGTAAGATTATACAAGGTTATTGTATGAGTACAATGTATTATCTTAAGAAAAATAATAATATTTTATTTGAGGCACATTTCTTAAGAGCAACTTAAGATGTCTTCTTCTGACCTATTGATCATTCCAAAAAGTTACATGATTAACCTAGAAGGAATGTCGATGAGATACCTCAATAATTGAAGGTTCCCAATGCTAATCTGAATCTCTATTATCTGAATTTCACTTTCATTCTCCATTATGTTCAATAGCTACACTAGAAAAACTTGGAGAAAGTATAGAGAAGTACAATACAGACCACTCCATTTGCAAAAGGGAGACACATCTCTATGATCCTAAGGAGGAAGCACCGCTAGAAGAAGTGGTACAAAGAAAAATCTTACCGATTTAAAAATCAATCATGGAGATATCATCTAAGCTAGAAAAAATGTATGACATCTTATATGAAAAGTTCCAAATCACTCTAAAAATTATGGAGGAGAAAATGGAGTAGAAAAATAGAGATAAGAATAGAAGGAGAAGGATGCAAGGAAGGATTATTATCAATAGAAAGGTAAAGCTACAGTAGTTAAGGGGGTCATAGATTTTGAAATCAAAGAAGAAGGATGTGACATCGACCAATATGAACATCTCAAATTCTATTTTTGTATATAGTCACACCTACAATTTACGTTGTAAAATCAAAATTTTTGAGGCAATCACCTAAGATACTACCTTATCCAAATGGTAATTATCAGTAGAAATTCCACTAGTAATAGTATTATCTAAGTGGAGTACCACCTCAACCTCAAGATCATTATCATCACTAGCAAAACCCATAGTCATGGGGGATGCCATCACCAAGGTAGCAATATCCTTACTGCCAACCAAATCTATATGGATATTATGTCTAGTAACCTGTATCTCCTAGTGGCTCTATAAGCCACACTTGTTTTTTTCCATCACTACCATCCCCTTGAATATTATATATCTACTCCTTCACAAGCTAAATCTCCATCCACATATACTCTTCATTATCCACCAAAACACTTTGCACCTCATAATTCCACTTCTTTGCCACCTAAACTACCTATTCAAGGTGAGATCCCACCACAATCTCAGTAATGCAATGCCAAGTAGGTCATGAACTTATAGCTGAATGATAATTCGATTGATTCTAATTGTAAGCCTTAGAAAATGGCTTTCTTCAGATCCAACAATCCATCTAAATTCATGCAAGAATCTATGGTTGATAATCCTCCTTGAACTACTCCTGAGATAACCACCAAGCAACCTTTAAACCAAAGATTCCATAATGTACATGCTATCATGTTAACTCATGTAGTCACAAATTAGATAAAGATAAGACACTTCCCAAAAAAATTTCTAATCCTAGAAATCCTCTAATTTAGTTACAAATTGAAGTAAATAATCCATGCAAAGCTCTACTAGACTCAGGTTCTAGTATGAACTTAATTTTGTAAGAAATGTATAAAACTTGAAACCTGCCTTGCCTTAAGAAATGTAACATCATATTAGAGCTTACTAATCAATCCATCACCATTCCTTTAGGACTGATAGAGAATATCATGACCACCATCTATGAATAGTCATATGTAGTGGTCTTCTTGCTCATTCATTTAGACAACTATAAAGGGACTTCCTAATTATCATGAAAAGGGCTTGGCTAGACCCCTCCTTGGAAATCTCCAAGGAAAATAAATTTGAAAAGATTAATAAGAAGAGGATTTCATGCATCACTTATAGTGACACAAGGTGCTATTGCATGCAAAAAATATGGTCTATAAAGAACACATCCATCATAGCATGCAAGAAGTATGTTGAAACAATAGATGTCCAAAGGTGCCTGTATTCAAAAACCACAAAATAAGAGGATACCTAATGGCTGACAACATCTGATAGCTCTAGTTTAGTAATGTGCATGGAACCAACTAAAATACTTACAAGCTCTTATATCAATAAGATGGATAAAATGGACTAGATTTAGAATAAACTCTTCAAAATAGAATACAAGGAAGAAGCAAAAGTGGACTAGGAAGAGTTGGAAATCCCTTATATTTCTAGACAAGAACCCTTAGAATTAAAATCTTTATTAGCAACTCTAGAATATGTATTTCTTAATAATGGTAAATCAATAATTATTACTACTAGTCTCACTAAAAAACAAAAGGGGAAGTTAATAAAGGTAGTAAATAAATGGTCAATAGCCTTTGCATAGTCATATGATGAATTAACATGAATAGATCCATGCATATGCCAATATTAGATCCATAGAGACTCCACTATTAAACCCCAAGAGGTGGCCAAAAAGAAGGTTGAATCCAAAATTAAAGCAAGTTGTAAATAATGAAGTTGAAAAGTTTCTCAAAGAAGGATTCATCTATCCAATGGAAGAAAAATGAGTGGGTAAGTTCACTTGTTATTTTACCTAAGAAAGGAAAATAATGAAGAGTCTATATAGACTTCAAGTTGTTAAACATGGCTACGTTCAAAGATCATTTTCTGTTATCATTTGTGAACCAAGTGTTGGATATAACTGCAAGGCATAATTATTACAATTTTCTAAATTGGTGTAGTGGGTATAATAAAATACAAATTTCTTCAAAAGACCAAGCCAAAACAACTTTCATAAGTCCTAGGGGACTTTCTCATATAAGAAGATGTCCTTTGGCCTCTGTAATACCCCTACAACTTTCCAACACCAAGTTCTAAGTATCTTTTAGCAACAAATTATCAATCGTATGAAAGTCTTTATGGATAACTTCTTCACCTATCATATTAATTTTCAACAAGCACTAGATCATCTTGAGCAAGTAGTAAAATGATGTGTGGAGATATATTTTGCAGCTCAACTAGTAGAAAAGCCACTTGATGGTGTAAGATGACATTATTTTAGGACATAGAATTTCAAGAAAAGGAATTGAGGTGAACTCTAAAAAGATAAGGATCATCCAAGGAATAACTAGAAAACCTCAAATTGTCAAAGATGTAAGGTCATTCCTTGGCCATACTAGTTGTTACAATCATTTTAGTAAAAATTTCTCTAAATTTTTCAAGCCACTAGTATAGCTTACCAAGAAGAATTCATTTTTTGAATGGACCATGGAATGTAAATAAACATTTTAACACATGAAATAAAATCTCATAGAAATACCCATTCTACATGCTCATAATTGGTCTAAACCTTTCGACATCATGAAAAATGCATCCAACTATGCATTAGGAGCATTGTGGATGCACAACTCAATTACACCACCATGGAAAAGGAGCTCATGACAATGATGTATGATTTAGAAAAATTCAGCCATTATGTGCTTAAATACCCAATCTTTGTGCACATTGATCATAGTGCAACCTATTTTCTAATGAATAAGCTAGTAGTAAGCCCATGCATCATACTATGATTGGTGATCTTACAAGAGTTTGATTTTACAATAGCGAACAAAAAGAAGACCAAGAATGCAGTAGCATATCATTTGTCTCAGTTAAGATGGAATAGCAATGATGATAAAGAGTATTTATCCAATCAATTTCCAAATGAACTTCTCTTTGCTAAGGCAATCAAAGTTCATACATCACCAATCATAAATTAGTATGATGAATTCCTCTTAGATCTACGACAAAGAATACTCTTATTGCATGGAATCATAAGAGGAAATAGTAGTTTCTTCACCAGGTTAAACACTACATGGATATTAAGGGCAATCTCTATAAGTTTTATGTCAATGAACTAGTATGATGATGTGTCCCTAATGTAAATTAACTAAGAGTCCTCCAAAATGCTCACTAGGGCCCTTGTGGGAACCACTATGTAGGAAGAAGGATGACCATAAGACTCTTGATGGTAGAATATTTTTGATATAAATTCTTCAAGGACACTCATCATTGGTTTCATTTTTGTAAGACGTATCAATGAGATGGGGGAATAACCACTAGAATGAAAGGGCCCCAATAGCAAATTTAACCATTGAAGCCCTTTGACCTTTGGGGAATTAATTTCATGGGACCCATCACGTTCACATCTAATGAGATGTCATACATTATTGTTTTTGTTGACTACTATACCAAGTGGACTGAAGTTGCAACTTTTTTTGACTATACCTCTACTACTATAGCTCTTTTCTTTTAGCAATTAGTGGTAAATAGATTTGGTGTGCCTAGAGCACTAATTTCTGACAATAAAACATATTTCATAGGTGCTACCTTTCACAAGTTAATGCAAAGCTTGGGAATGCAACATAAACTCACAACATTCTATCACCCTTAATCCAAGAATTCTAACGTGAACCATTAGTAGATATACGAAAGATTGGAACACCAAACTCAACAATGCTCTTTAGGCATATCTCTCAACATGGAAAATTCCTATAGGCTACTCTTCCTATGAGTATATTCAAAACTACATGTGAACTTGACTTAGACATTAACCTAGCACAAAAGCAATGACTCATGACACTTAACGTGCTAGAAAAAAATCAAAGAGTAGCCTTAATGATGAACGAAGTGCACAAGGCATATAATAAATAATGTCATGATGCATGGATAAGGATAGTTACATTTAAACTAGGAGACAAGGCTCTCTATTGGAATCCCATGCATGTTCCATAATTAACTAATTTCCAAACATTATGGAAAGGACCTTACATCATATAGTCAACTTTTCCTTCCATGGCTATGACAATTTACCACCCAACAAGCCCTCAGAAGCACATGCTAGTCAACATCTAGTAACTTAAATCCTTCATGGACTTCCAAGTAACTAGTTGCAATACTAACACCTTCAATCAAGAAAAAGCTCACTCCATTTTCCAAATCCCCTCCTTTTAACTATCATGAGGGAGATATCCATCTACCATAATATCTTGAAAAGAATAAAAAAGGAATTTTCTTTTTCGTTTTGCAACATTATTTATATGTTTTTCATTATCTTTATATTTTACTAATTATTTTATATATTTTCCTTTTCTTTTTATTTTTATTTATTAATACTTGAAATCTTAGATTTTTTTTCATTGCTACTAAAAATTTCAAAAATTGTTAAATGTAACTATCAAAGTCATGATTTAATAATTAATGCTAACTTTGTCTTTTGGTTATGCTCTCTACAAGAAGTCTATTGTTTTTTTGTGGTATCAGGCAATGAGTTCATGACATTCACCCATTCCATCTATTTAATGTAGGCTTCTACATCATGAAAACATGAAGATTCATTTACATCAAAACTAAAAGTAACATGTGATCTTGTTGCCTAATGAACTAGGAAAGGACCAAGTGGAAATGAATAAGGGTGTGACCTCAAGGGGATTTGTTGTAATTTTTTTCTCAACTTCCTTCTTAAGTCCTATGGCTCCTCATAAGTATATCATCACTCCTACTATCAACCATAAAATGAATAATGTCTCTATACAATGTGATTTTTGCTAAAAAAATAATAATAACAAGAATTTAAAGTTATTGCAGGGGCATTGCATCTTGATAGATCCCAATAGGACCCAATACACAGCTTCCAAGTAGGTTTAGCTTAGAAAATAAGAACAATATAATAAAATGGAGAAAATATCCATTATATTAAGATAATTCTCAAAATACATATAAAATACATCAAAGATGAGAAGCCAAGCTCAACTCACAACTCTCCCAAGGATCTTAGAGGTCACACTTGTTCCCTTTCAATCCTCAATTGCTCATAATGGAGCCCTAGCTCAAGACAAGACATGTATAAGAGATTTTCCTAACACCTCGCAAGTGCTCTCCCTTGCCTCGCATTTAACTTCCTTGCACAAACTCTCCTTCCTTAACTCTCACATGCTTTCTCTCCTACTCATGGTCAAGGTTATGCTCTCTCTTCTCCTAACAATGGTGAATTACATTAATATTTATAAGCAACCAGAAGGTAAAAATCCTAGAAAAATTTCCTCAACTCAACTTAAATTTCTTTATATGTTTCCAAAGTCTTCTCACCTTCTCTTCAATTATTTCCATCTTGCTTTAGCTATTTCTTAAATTGGAGTGGGCATTTTCAAAAGTTTCCTCATGCATCTGGGACATCTCTAGCTTCATGTAGATGTCTCTTATGAAATCCCTACTCTCAAGAGATACATCTACTATTTTTGGTAGAAATATTTTATGAACTTGAGACATATTTACTTCAAGGGAGATATCTCTGGAAAGACATCTATCTTTTTGGGAAGACGTCTATCCTAAAGGTGCCAAAAATAAAAATTCTTATTTTGATGCTAGAAGCCTCTAGATGCCTCCCAACACATTCCCATAGATCCTAGAACCTTATAAACTCATCAAAATAAGCCAAAAACACCTCCAAACATGTCAAAACATCCAAGAATCATCCCCAACAAAATCAACTCAAAAAGATACATAACATGTAGGGTGGAACAAGGGAATCAGAAGAGTTGTCCCTAGAGTAAAAGCACACATCTCTCATAATTCCTTGGGCTACAAGCACTAGTTATGAGGTTGGAAAGACATGTTACCCATGTCTAAAGGCACCCCTCTAACTAAGGCTTTATCTACTACATTCTTCTTTTTTCTTCTTCTCTTGAAGTGGTGATTGTCCTTTCTGATTGTTGTAAGCTCATGATGATAGGAGAGAAAGAATATGTTAATGTGAGGCCATTGTCATTGGAATGTACTTGTTAAGACTTAAGATGAACCAATATCAGATCATCTATTCATAAATTTTACAAAGGATCTCATGAGACCATGATGTAGATTTTTCCTCTACTGTTCTCTTTCTACCATTCTCACACTCCATTTTCTACAACCTTACTACCTCATGTCATGATCAGTTAATAGTTTTATTTTATAGTTTTCATAATCATAAGATGATCCCTCATATGTGTACAATGTTTAACTTGAATAACCATTTATTATCTAGGTTGCTTACATATTCCTTGTGATGAGGTTATGCATGGACATATTAGGCATAAGCCTACTTTGTGGAAGACTCACTTGCATATCATTTGGTTTACTTCAAGTTTAACTCCTTAACCCTATGCCTCATTGTGATCTCAATCATCTTGATAGCTTGCATCATTCAATTTCGCTCTACTTTCGCATTAGGAATATCCTCAAATTACTCATTCCACATGACTAAATTCTTCAAAACACAAGAGGAGATTTTGCAATTTTTCAGAGCCCAAATTCTTCTAGGAGCCATAACTTAATAATCATTTACCTATTTTTACCCTTTCTTTAATCCTCAAGCTATTGGAGGTACACTTTACATCATGGGAGAATCAAACACTATGTTTTTATAAAAAAAAACTTCAAAACATTTTATAACACCTCATGAATAAGATATTTAAATAATATTAATTTAATAATCATAAGATTTAATATCAATAGCCAATCTTTAATAAAGCATAAATAAAATAATATCATACACTTGTGATCACTAAACAAGAACTTAATGCTAAAATTCCAACTTTTGATCAATAAACCTAACTTGATTAAACTAAGAAAGATATCTAAATAAAATAAGATTATATCCAAATGACAAACCCTAGGTTATGTTTGTGATCACAGATGACAACTAAATAAGAACCACATGTTGAAGGGCCATCATAACCTAGGGAGAAATGAGCACATGGTGGAAGGGGGCAACAACAACCCCAAGAGAAAGTAGCCGAGGCCACCCATGTTATTGGGGCCCTACATGGGGAACCTAAGGTGAAATCTATCTACTAGATTCCCATAGTCAAAACAAGGGAATTTAGGTAGAATGAGGTCCCAAGAATACAACCTAATCTTGAGGTCACACTCACAAAGGCCTATTTAGAGAAGGTCTTCACCAAAGAAATTCATGGTTCCATCCTATAGGAACTAAATCTTGGACCTTTCCTAGAGCTTGCACTAGAGGAAGTTAGAACATAGCTACAAGGGTTTCCACTTATCGTCCATTCTCTCAACTAGTAGAGAATGATACATAAGGAAAACTTATCTCTTCTAAAACAAATGACAAGGGGATGTGACTATTAAAATAAAATACATCACCATCTCTAATTCAATTGAAGCAATAGTAGAAGCCCTTGGATTACCCAACACTAGGGCAAACCTAGAAAAGATATCTACTAAGGCAGACGTAGAAGTTAAGAGTGGGTTCAACATTACTATGGAGTGGACTGTAAGGAATACAGTGCCCTAACTAAGGTGGAACGAGCCATTTCAAGATCATTGCCAATCACCTTAATCCAACATGATGGCCAAGCTAGATAACTACCTTCTCTATTAAGGCATGTATGGCTCTAAGAAAAAAGTTTCTAGTCAAACTACCCTAGCTCATTTTCCTTGAAATAGAAAAGCATTTCAAGAAGAATAAAAATGGTTGGAAGACACTTCCGTTTTCATGCCTCATCAAAAAATTTTTAAAAGGAAAGGGATATCCTGCTACTCAAATGATGTGGTTTATAGAGCTCTTGCTGCATCATGGTAAGAAATGATAAAAGATAAAGGACCTACCAAGGTTCAAGAGGAAGAATAATAACAACCACCACCACTTGCAACACTGGAGATAATACCAAAAATTTTGGCTACTATAGAGTATCTAATGAAACTTAGAGAGTAGCAATTGCAATAACAAAAAGCCTCCAGAGGTGGTGAAGAATATTCAATGTATAAACCAACCATAAGCCATCTAAATGAGATCACAAGGACCATCATCTAGCTAGATGATGAGATGATCCTGTCATTCTCTTCACAAAGAAACCAGGCACTTGTTCACTCTAATCCTAGTGTCAAAGAAGTCACTATGTCCATACCAAAACAAGCTTTCCTCAAAATATCTAGGAATGTAGTAGCCTTTTTTGTAATGCTAGAAGTAGGTGAGGAAGAAACTATCCTAATTATGCCACACAAGGGCTAAGAGATAGCAATAGAATTCATGGTGGATCAAACTAGAGAAGCTCTAAGTGCTCATATAGCATCTATCCCTAATGTTGCTACCATGGCAGATGTACAAGCATCAATAGGAGCAGAGAATGGATGGGTGAGTGCAGCCCAGCACAAAGAAGTGTTGTAGTAATTGGTGGAATCCTAGTAACCAATTTTGGAAATATTTGATCTTTCAACTACCCCACTTCAACTGCTAGAGATAAGGGGCAAGCTACTAATCACAAACACATAACTCAAGGAGGTCATCATTAGTAACCAACAGTTGGCTTCCAAGGTTGTAAAACTCATAGCCTACTTTTTGAACCTTGTCATTCTCAAGTTAGAGCTAATCATGGTGGAAGCTTTCTAATAGCTTCAACACAGATGCTAAGAGGCTAAGAATTCCAAAGAGATCTTAATTTTGGATGCATCACTATCAAAGGCAATGATGAATTTCTCCATTTGTGACCTTGAACAAATTCATAAGGAAAATATGGCACTAACCCAAAACAATCATCACCTATGAAATACTAAGTAATAGAAAAACTAAATGGCGGAATACATTCACCAGCAATAGAAACATCTTACCAAGGTAAACCTCAATTTGAGAAAGTTGGCTGCATAAAATAACAATATCTTGATGGGCAAGGTTCATGCCCTTTACCAAAAGACTACAATTGAGATCACCACTTGGAACAATGAGGTTCTAAATTATGAACAAGTCAAAAATCACTATAGGGAACAAGTTGGAATGCTTAAGAAAATCAATGAGAAAAGATCGAGTTTGTAAAGCTGAAGAAAATGTTTGATGGCCTCAATGCATACAACTAAGCAGAGATCCACCTAAAGGAGTTTTAGATCAAGGAGATGATTAAATACATGGAGCTTTCCAACCTATGATACGTAAACTTGGCAATGCTGATAGCAAAGAGAGTCATATTAGACTTAGAAAAGCATATGGCTAACTCTGACCTCCTCTATTAGGTAGAGTTCAAGCTCCATAAAGAGACTAAACAAAAGTTGGAAGTGGCCAATGTAAAGCTTAAGGTTCTCAAAATCAAATTCACTAATCAAAGATTTATTACTGAGAACCTAACCACAAGAATAAGTCACTACTAGAAGCTATAGAACCTTGTCCATACATTTGATTTTGAATGTAAATAATTTGTAGCATTGTTTGTCAACATGAATGTGATGTTCCCTACACTACCTTGTGAGATATTCTAGCATTAGTGCATGTAGAGGAAATAGCCTGGACCATTTATGACCTTGTTGAAAACTATTTGGGATGTGACCACCAACAAGTTCCTTGAACACGATTTAGGTGCTCACTAGTTTCGAGGTCGTTGACACCTTCATTTTCTTGTGGACAATTTTAGAATCACGATTTCAATTAGCAACAAACCATGGAAATATCTTATTGGATTGCACACTTATGTGCTTATTTCCTGGTAGGTGATATTTGGGCAATCCCCTACTCTCCAAATTCTAATATCATTGTTTAACTTGTTTAATTAACTATGTCAAAATCGTGGCTTGATTTGATGGATTTTTTATTGAATGTTGCCTCACACTGGAAATTAGAAATAATTTTATTTATATCATATTTCATCTAATTGTTATAAAACATATCTCTAATATTTTTAAGATAATAAGCCTACATGCTTCAAAAATATTTTCTAATTAAGTGTGTCATGTAAACATATTGTTCAAATTTAAATTTCTGAATCCACATTCTCTATTTTTAGTTATGAATTACACACACAACTAATTTGCTACAAGAAAACTTGAATAATAGGAGGAATATGAACAAAAATCTAATTTATGAGGTTTTTTTCTTTTTGCTTCACTAGAAAGTTCAGTCATTCTTACTCTTTTTGCATGATCACTTCTATGAACAAATTCTATATAAGCATCAACTTGGATGTTCATTTTAAGTAAAGATGGGTATTCCACATCCGTGTCTTGCTCACTACCATCAAGAATGGAACTTAGAACCCAATTTATTTCTTTTTCCAAAAAATCCTCATTATTCTCATTATCATTATATTTTATTTTTAAAAATTCAAAATAGACCATACAATAGACAAAATCCCCCTTTATGCCTATTCCTTCAAATGGTTAAATGTGATAACATTTCTTACCCTCCTTAATTTTTTTTAAGTTACCAATGTTAGTTGAGAAACAACAATTTTATTCAACATTTACATGAAAAGCGAGAAATATTTTTCTTAGGAAAACTTTTATTAAATTTGAGGTTTAATGAAATAGAAACCTCACCCCTAATAAAAACTTAAAGAACTGTACATCAAGACTTTATACAAACTATTCAATGAATGGGAAGTGGATGGTTAAAATAACTTTCTTGGGAATCCTCTTGTCTTGAATCCTTTCATACACTATTTTAGTTGTAATTAATGCATTGTCTTCATCCATTCTTTCTTCAACTATTCTTGTTTTCTTTGCATCCATCTCCTTTACATCTACCTTTTTTGTTGATTCTTGAGGCATATCCCAATTAGATACTTTTGTATCTTGAGATACAAATGTCTCTCCCCAAGAATCATCTTTATTAGAATTGTTTTGATTTTCTACTTGACTGTCACATTCATGAAGTCTACCCCAAACATTGGCTTCTATAGAAAGTCCACCAATAAGAAACATGAACTCATCAGAAAGTCAAAGTAGGAATGGACTTTCTCTTGATGCTCCATGGGCTTTTACTTTGCAACAAGCTCTTAGAACATGTTTTGGGCAACATCCCATTACATATGGGATAAATGGTCTTCCCATTACTCTTTCACCAAGAACCATCCTTTCTCAAATCTACACTCTTTGCTAGCTTTCTTTACTCATAATTTGAATTGGAAAATGATGTAATCTTAAGAAATCCATGTCTCTTCTTCTAATGGTAAATAAATTTGAAATTCCCACAAAATCTTGCTAACCAGCCTTGCCACCTTTGTCCATATTAATTTCTTTCTAATCATTAACCTATGCCAATTTGAATTTTACCATTTAATTATTGGAATTACTTCCAACTAAATTATTAATTAACCACCACTTCTACTCTACTCATCTCAAGTAATGATTACTTAGGATAATATAAATTTAATAATTCAACTAATATTTTTAATTAAATATTTTTAAACTCATACTTAACATGAACATATGTTAGTTTTTATTTTATTTTATTTTAAAATACTAAATAGACTTATCTGATCATACAGATAGAACATATATGTCATGGTTAAACATGACNATGGAAACTACAATTCCATACCATCTAATGTTGATAATTTATAAGTCTCCTTGGATAATTGTTTCGTAATCTGAAATGGACAAATCCATGTTGGTGTGAACTTATTTAGTTTCTTCATATTCCATAGCAAGACAAGGTCTCCTATTCATAAAGTTCTTTTCAAAGTTTTTTTATCGAATCATCTTTTGACTTGAGACGTGCTTTTTAACAAATTATCCTTTGCTCTATCTATCTCAACTTCTCTCTTGATGAGCAAGGTCATAAAACTTCTATCTTTATCAGTTTTCTTACTATACCTTTGTACAAAATTTGAAGCTGAACTTATAATCTTGTTTGTAATTCTTGCAGGCAAACCATAGACTAAGTTATAAGGTCATGTTCCAATAGCCTTCTTAAACCTAACACGATTCATCCATAATGTAGATTGTAGATAAGCAATCCGATTTCCTAAATTTCCATCCATAAGTTTTTGAATATAGGGAATAAGCTTTTTATTTGTAGATTCAACTAAGCCATTATTTTGAGGATAATAATTGGAAGAAGAATATATGAAAATGGATTTTTCTAATTCCCATGTTATGAATTCTTCAAACTAAAAAGTAGATCCATTATCAAATACTAATACTTTGAGTAGACCAAAATGATTTAAGACTTGATCTTCCAAAAACTTAATTAAATCTGATACTGAACTTCTTAGAGCTTTTGCTTCAAACCATTTAGTGAAGTAATTAGTAGCCATGAGAATGAACTTATGCCTAGCTCTTCAAGAAGTAATTGTACCAATGAAATCCAAACCCCATTGCTAAAATGGTCTATCCACAATTACTAGTTTTAAGGGAGCTCTAGCCTTTTTTATTTTTGGTCCATGAATTTGACATTTATAACATCTTTGAATTTTCAAAGTAATATCTTGATACATACTAGGCCAATAATATCTGTATTCAAGTATATGTTGCATAGTTGATTTAGGGGATTCATAAAATAAATTAGAATGATTTTGGAATTGTTCTAATATGGGACCAATTTGATCATTATGAACGCATTCCAACAAAACCCCTCTAAAATTCTTTCTATATAATATATCATCTCTAACCACAACTTTATGTGCTTTCTTGAAGAAAGTTCTTTTTTGACTTGTAGTTAAATTATTTAGAACTTTCCTTATATTAAATAACTTTAAAATTTTGTCATACCAATTTTCTTTATAAGTATTAAGCACACATGCTTCATTTTCTCTAGCCATTAACTTGGCTAATCCCATTCCCTTAACTGTTTTGCATATTTTCAATGAAAATCTGAAACCTTGGAGCTCTATAAGCCACTTTCCTCTTTTCAATCCAATTTTATTTTATGCTAATAATTCTTTGACTATAGGTTTGTTTAGCATAATATGAACTAATGAACTTTCTAGTTAATATTTAAAATGCTAAAGTTCTTTAATGACTACAAATGCTTGTTTTTCCAATTCTAAATAATTTAGTTCAAAACCTTTCAACTAATACCTAAAAAATCCAATTGGTTCATCTTGACCTTCATTCCTCTGAGTTAAGACAGCAGCAACAAAATCATTAAAAGCAAAAGCATACAACCAAAAATCTTCTTTTAATTTAGGTTTTATCAAATATGGAGCCTTTTCAATGGCCTTTCTAATTTCTACTAAAGGTTTCTCTGATGCTGGTGTTTTCTCTACTTGGATGTTTTTTTTTAGCATATGTATCAAAGGTTTAGTAATTTTGGTGAATCAAGGGATAAATGTCTTAACAAAATTTATCTTTCCAAAGAAAGATCTAAGAGATTTTTTACTTGTAGGATGCTCAATATTCTGTACTGCTTGGACTCAAGAATTATCTATAGCAATTCCTTCTTGACAAATCATATGGCCTAGTAAACTCCCAAATGTAACTCCAAAGATACACTTCTTAGAGTTTAATGAAATATCATACTCATGACATCTATCAAAAACTTGTTGAATATGACCAATATGATCTTGCTTTCTTTTTGAAAATATGGTAATATCATCTAAAAAAGCCCTAATAAATTTTCCTATTAAACCTTTAAACACTAAATCCATTGCTCTTTGAAAAGTAGCTCCATCATTTGACAATCCAAATGGCATTCTTTGGTAAGCAAAAGTTCTCCATTTGATGATAAATGTTCTCTTATATCTATCATTTTTATCTACCATGATCTGATTATAGCTTGAAAAACCATCTAAGAAAGAATATACTTGATAACTTGATACTCTGATCAACATTTCATCAACTCTAGGAAGTGGATACTTATCCTTCTTTGAAGCTTCATTTAAATTCCTAAAGTCTACACAAAGCCTAATGTTACCATTTTTCTTTCTTACCAGAACAAGCTAAGAAAACCATGTCAAATATCAAATTGGATATATGATTCGATCTTGTAATAACTTCTTGATCTCGACTTCCATAGCTAGTTCAAATGATGTATTGAATTTCCTTTATTTTTGCTTAACAGTTTTACAACTTTCTACTAAAGGAATTTTATGTGTATCTAGTCAAAAAGTCTTAAGATCGTCATAACACTAAGAAAAATTGTCAAAATTATTTTTTATGTGTGATAACAAGTTTTTCTTGAAAACTAAATTATTTTCCTTTGTGATATTTAAAATTTTGGGCATCTAATTAGATCCAATATTTACTTCTTTGAAATATTGATCATTAGGATTTTGTATATCTTTTCTGGTAAACAAATTTTTCACAAACTCATATTCATAAGCAATTATCCTTTTAGGAATGAAATTTTCCTTAGATTTTGACATCGTCTCAGGTATGAATTAACCTTTGAATTCTTGTTTGTTTCTTATGAACTTAAGTACTTGATCATCCTCCTTAAATACTTGTAAATGTTTTATGTTATCTAGTACTAAGGGTTGATGTTCTTCTTCAATCATTACATGCCCATATCCTTCTATCTTTTGCATGTCTAATGTCAAAGTTTCTTTTGCTAAGTCATCTAATATATAATTACCTTCTTCACCTATATGTTCTATCTGGTAGTGTTGAAACTATTCTAACACTTTGCAGACAAGTTGTTTAGAAGGTCATAAAAATGAGTTTTTCACTATGAAATTGCCTTTAACTTGTTCACAAACTAATCATGAATCTCCTTTTACACTAATTCCCTTGATTTCTTTTTTCAACCCTATTCTAATAGCAATACACAAAGCTTCATATTCAACCTTGTTGTTAGTACAAGGGAAAGATAGATGAATTGCCTTTAGAATTTCTGGTGAATCATTTCTTATTATCACTATCCCAACTCCTCCATCTTTAGAATTACATGAGCCATAAAAGTACAATTCCCATTTGTTCTCATCTTTAGATTCTTATCTTTTGGAACTATAAGTTTCTTTAAGTGTACAAATTTTGGTTTTGAAAGTCTTTTTCTCAATAATTTTATGTTTCCCATTTGAAGTAATATTATTAATCATAAAAGGGTTACTCTACACATATATTTGGTTTGGTTCCCCTTTCCAAAGTAGCCACATGTGTGAATAATCAATTGATATATAACCTAAGAAATTATTACTCCAACTTCTACTCCATAAGAGACTATGTGAGTCTAGTATATCTACCACTTGAATAGTTACTCTACTTTTGACACAAAGTTCAGAAGCGATTTCTAATAGAACATTTGGTAATTGACCCATAATCTTCACTTTGCTGTTTTCCACTTGAACAATCTTTTTATTTGATTTTTTAAGAATCAAACCAAGTTTCTTGCATATAGAAAATGGCATTATAGTAGATGTGGCTCCAGAATTGACCAAACAATTATGCATATATTTATCTGTTAACTTCATTGTCAAAAGAAAAGGAGGAGCTTCTTTATCAAGAATACAATCCTAACTAACCTTTGATTTTTCATTGTTGTTAGACACATAACTTAACTCTAATTCTCTAACCCTCCTTTTACCTTTAATAAACTCTAAAGCCTTTTTTTGTTGATCTCCTATTTGTAGTAATTGATATATGCTACTATTGGCCTAGACATGTTTAAGATCTACAATCAAATCATATTCTCCATCTCCAATAAAGCTTGGTTTCTTTATCCATTTATTGAAAGACTAATTTGGAGTACTCTGTTCTACTTGATTCTCTTTATTCTTATTTTTCTCTCTTCTACTTGGCTCAAAAGCCTTTTTCTTAGTATATGGATCAACAATGACATTTGGAGGTATAGAAGTAGTTAGTCTTCCTTTTGATCTCAAATTATATCCATTTTCCTCATTGTTATTACACTCCTCATCTGAGGATATATCTTCTTCAAAACTTGATAGAGAAGAAGTATCAATAGACCTAGAATTAGAAGATTTGCTTGCATAATGAACACTAGATAGCTCATTATCAAATTCAATATCAAGGAAGTTGGAAACAACAAGATCACTATCATCCTCATCTTCTACTAACTTAGTGTTTTGATATTTATTTTTTCTATTTTTCTTTTCCTCCTTGATATTAAATCTTACGAAGGCTTTTTCTAGTTTCACTATTTTGTTGGACATATCCTACATTAATTGTCCCTCTTCAAATTTTCTTCTTTCAAGTTCTTACTCTATCTTAATATGCGATCAACCTAGTAAAGCTTTAAATTGAGCAAAATCTTGCATAGGAATCATAACATTTTCTTCTCTCTTTTTAGTTGTAGCAATCTCTTCATGATTCAATTTCAACTATTTTTCTAATTGTATAGCTTCACTAAAGTAGTCATTTACTGTAGTTAAGTTTGAAGTTCCCCTTAACCAAACTAAAATTTTGGAGTTGACAGCCTTAAGATAAGTTTCTCTAAGCATTTCATCTGATGGTCTATATTGTCTTTGAAAGAGCCCACAAATTCGTTGAAATTTGATGTTAAAATATCTAATTAATTCTTTAACTCCTTGCTTAGCTTGTATTAGCCCATAATACAATTGTTGTTGATCTAATTAATCACCAAACTAGGCTAAGAAAAGGCTTCTCATATCATCCCAACTTGCAATACTATTGCTTGGCATGTTTAAATAACAAATCTAAGCCATATCCTTTAGATTTACTTCAAATAATCTATAGGCTTGATCTTGGTGTTGAACATTTGCATGAGCTAAAGCTAACTTAAACATGTGAATATACTCTTTAGCTAAGTAAGCTTTTCTAGGAATAAAAGGCTCAGGAAAATATTTATAAACTACCTTAGGAATATCATTGTAGTTTTGAAATCCTAACGATGTGATTCTTTACCAAGGATTTTCCATCTTATTCCTTTAGATTCTTGAACTCATACACTTCTTAGATCTTATTTTATAAACTAACAAACCAAATAAAAGGGTTGATCTTCTCAACCTTCTAGTCTTTAATCCACTAATTGTTCCAAACTCAAAAACCTTCTTTTGCTCTTCTTCTAATGAAGAATCAATCTTATAATCAAGAACATTCTTTGAATCTTTGAAACCTTCCAAAATATCAATCTTGTTGGTCATGAACTAAAAATAGAATCTAGTTTCTTAAACCTTTATAGTAAAAAATAATTATTGGTATGCTAGGACTATCAAGCTTATAGGATAAAATTTCATGCCCTCCTAGCACCAAAAGAACTATTGGTAATCGTTTGAGATGCATCCACCAACAAGTTCCTCAAATAGGGTTTAGGTGCTTGCTGGTCTTTGGCAACACCAAGGCCTAGATACCTCAAAATAGACTCAGTAGTTAAACATGAGTATGTGTTTACTCTTGTGAATGTTGAAATAGTTGGGTTGTGTAGAAAACTGTAATTGGCTATCATAAAAGAGATTCAACCAACTTTGTAAAATACTATGAGTTGTTGAAGATTCCTATTTTGTTCATTCACTTAGTCTATACGATCCTTATAATACCTACTTGTAACAAATAAAATTTTGTAAAAAAACATTTGAGCACAACTCTATGAATCTACTTCTAATTTCACCCAAAGAGAAAAAGTTTCATAAGAAAACTAGAAATAGAGTAAGATTCAATGGAAAGAGAAAGAAAAGAAAGAATATTTGTGTAAAAATCTCAAATATTTAAGCAAAGTAAATTGATACGAGGAAATACTCACAATAAAGTTATCCCTAATTTAATATCTATGAATTGTTCAAATTTTCTAGGCTCAAACAAGCAATTTCTTAAAGACAATCCTACTATACTACCAAAAATTGCTACGTAAACCACCATGTACAAGTCTCTGTTTTGGCTACATAATAATTGTCACTAATTCCATACAATAGAGATTTCAAAGATTTGACAATTCTAATTGAAATACGAAGCAAATATACTTTAAAAATAAAAAAGCTATTTCAGTCTTATCAAAATATTGAAGATTTTTTAACCCTCTAGACTATTGAATTGCTCAACTGGCTTGTCTATAGCAAAGGATCTCTTACAACAATCCTAATAGCAATCTCAAATATTACATAATAATAAACTTTTCTATTAAATTTCTCTTGAGGCTTTCCAACATGAGCTCTTCTATGGCAAATCTTAATAGAAGTCTACTATCACACAACAAAGAACTATAAAAGCAATCTAAAAATCCCAAATTTAAATGCCAAGCATGATACTACCTAAAACACTAGCTAAGTACCTAAAACAAAATAGAAAAGAATGAACTCATAGAATTTAAAAAAAGTAGTCAAAATGATGTCTTTAGCAAGTCATCTTACAAACAATCTTTAAATTTCTTCTTTTCAAAAAGCTTATTTTTTTTTTTTAATTTCTACCTTTGAAGCCTTTTTATAGGGGCTTTGGGTAGTTACAATAATCATGAGAGTAGTAACAAATATCTAAGATACTTAATCTTAACCACCTAAGAAGTTAGAACTTCCATGGGAAGTTATGAGAATTTTAAGCCACATTTTGCAAGTGTCTTCTTGGTAATGGAAAATTAAAATTAACTACAAATATCTTAGAGTTTTAGTTGTAACTATCCTAAGGAGTTACAACTTCCATGGGAAGTTACAACTTCTAGAGAAATGAAATCTATATTTGACAAGTGTTATGAGGATAACTATCCTTAATATATATATAACTCAAAGCATTTGAATTTTGATTACGCATAAATTTTTCACTTGTCACATATAATTGAAGCAACAACCCAAAGATCATGAAATTACACAAATAAAGACAAGAAATATGTGTGTAATATTTGTTTATCTTTCCTGTGCTTGGAACCCATGGATTGCTCTCTACCTAGGATAGACTTCTATCCATACAAATCATCTACAAGTTGAAGGGTTTGATGCTATAAAAAACATTAAAATAAAATTTTGTGCAATACCATTTATATCCAGGAACAATCTGACATTGATGAGTCATGAATTGTTGGCTGCGATATCGCACCCATGATATCGTGTATGTGATATCATGTACACGATATCACAACCTATCTCCTCATCTATAAATAATAGGTAGGCAGATTTGGTGGGTAGTAGTTTTTAGTACTAAGGTAGGGACTTTTTGTCAATTTTTCCTCTCAATCCTTTTCTCCTAGTGCATGCCCACAATGTAATGATTGTAATTGTACAACATCCTTATTCAAGTGTGACGTACTTGGACATGCACATGATCGGCAATAAATATGGAGATTACTTCATCATTGTAGCATCCACTTAGCTTAATTATTTAATTGATATTGTTATTTACTACTTTCTTAGTTAATATTTCTCTACCCTTATCTCCTAGTAATGTGAAATGAGTATGACTTAATCACGAGCATTTAAGTGTGACTACTTAGTAACGCAGTAGCGTACCTAGGCCATGTGCTTGGTGATCCCAGTGGTAGTCATGCATGAGGTCCAAGATGTGTATAGATGCTCATGGCACTTAGGCTAGTCTAGATTCTCTCTCACTCTCTCTCTCTCCTAGTTTAGTTGATATTATTTCCCATCATCCCCAGGAGTAGCATTAATGTAAGAACACATCATACACCTCACTTTGGACTAAACCATACGTGATAAAGCTAATACTAGTCCAGGTGGGAAGATAGCAAACTATGATCTATAAGTAAATGTCTGGATACCACAACTAGTTCGTCTACGGAGTTCAACCAGATCGTGCGTGAAACGCTCGTATTTGTATGGTTGAGTGTAGGGGTACCTCACCACTCATCATTGGCACCGTTGCCGAGGATCATGCTAGTTATCTAGATTAGTTATATCATACAAGGTTGTTGTATAGGAATTAATGATATATCTTTTAGGAAGAAATAATTAGAAAAAGTCACATACAAATTCACACACAATTGCACAACCATGCCTCTCCTACAAGACTACGATAATCTCATATCTACAATTGTATGGTTAAGTAAGTCTGAGGTATGTGATTTTTATATCTTTTGTCTTTTATCGCCTATGCTAATGAGGGAAAGGGTGAAGAGACTAAATAACTAACTTTAACTAACTAAGTTCTAATGCCTAACATCAGTATCCGTTCCCACTTACTGTTCACACCCTGAACCAGTGCAACCTTTTGGGATTACCAAACGCTATTCATTACTGGGATTACCAAGCATAACGCACGTGCTCGAAGTGGTCATACTGAATGCACTTAACTATGAGAGACGGGTTGAGAGAGATTTAATTAACTAATAAAGCATTTAAATGATGAATAGTAAATAACAATAATTAAAGTCTTATTTAGCCTATTTCATGCACTGCAAGGTTTATCCAACAGTTCATCTTTATTGCCATACATAATTGTGTGTTTAGGTACAAAAATTCTTGAATAAAGATCTACTCACTTTGGAGTTCCTACTGTAAGCACATGGAAATTATTCTATCTTTGGAGAGGTAAAACTTCTAGAGTTTCGCTAAGGGTCTAGATCTATATTGCGAAACAAGGGAAAGTTGCCTCTTATTTATATATTTGGTTGCACGTTGCGATATCGGGTACACGATATCGTGGGGGATGCGATATCACAACGGATGCAATATTGCATACATGATATCATGGCCCATGCGATATTGCATCCCATCATACCCCCATAACTAAATAAAAACTCATCCTTGGGTTCCTTAGAAAATATTAGGAAGGTATAGGATTATTGACTTAAATGGAGCTAATGGTGAATGGGATGACATGTGAACAGATCATCATTACAGAACATGACAAAATTGGTGTTCACGACAACAAGAGTGAACACCTTATACATTTAACACCAGGCCTTATTTGGCAGCTGAGAGAGAAGAGAGAAGAGAGAAGAACTCTACTACTACCAATGCCAATATTGCACCTTTTGTTGTCTATCCATAAGCACACCGTCCATCTCGTTCCATGCATAGCTGCTTCAGCACCGATCCATTCCAAGTGTCCCCTCCAAATCCAATCTATTGTTGCATGATTTCCATCTACACACACAACACAATCTTTATATTAGCAAGGGTAAATGAATCACAATGCATTTGATACCTTGCTTCGGTGAAAGGTCCATTGGCTGAGTTGTGGTATGGCTGATGCAGATCTAGAGATATAATAATGGTGACTACCGAAGGTGTAGGGGCTAGGAGAAAATCGAAAAAATTGGGTCAGGACCCCCATGACTAAGAGCAAACCTTCAGTAGCAATAGAATGGAGAAAGAAAAATAATAAGAAATATGGAGAAAAAAGAGACAACTATAACGTTGATAAAATGGATGTCAAGATGGAAATGAACAAAATAGAGTGGATTGCAAAAAATGTTAAGGGACAAAATTTAACTAGTGCACCAAATAGGAATACTAGTGGGTCCTCCCCAAAGCAGGCTCATGCCCTTAATGCCCTGACAATCTCACATTCAAAGAGTCCGTAGGCTCTAGGAATGTCATTTCGAAACAAGAGTTAAAGTCTTAACCACATGAGTTTACCAATAAGAAAACAATGCATCCACCAAGATATGGACTACTAATACAACTAGCAATGAGGTGATAGATGAGGAGAGAAGGATGGAAAGAAGAGAATGGAATGGAATCTCAAGAACAAGGTGATGTATAGCCCCTTGTGTAGTTACTGATTAATGTGACTTAGTAGATCCCATTCCAAGTCCGGACTCAAAAAAACCACATCCAGTGACTTTGCATTAATGTATTTGGCCAATCCATCCACTTGAAGTAACAAGGATGCCTTCCCAAAGAGCCACCACCATTCCAACGAAACGAAGGAGGAGAGAATGGGAAGCGAGGAGGGCCTTAGTTAGAGGGAACATGTTTGTTTTAGTTCCATAACCAATGCTTGTAGCCCAAATAATTATTTCGTCTAAGGGTGTGCTTTGAATTCTCACAGTTTTTTTTGTGCTTTATGTGTTTATGCGTGATAACCATGCCATGCACAGACTTATTATTTTTATTTACTTAGCTTCTCGATAATTGGGTAACATCGAAGAAGTAACAAAACTCAAGAAGAAAACATCCAAGAATCCAAGAGAATGGCCAACACAAATGCATCAAGTTCCCTTGAAGTCACACCCTTTTCAATCCTTGTGTCCTTCCTTAGTTTGAGAAATGCCCAGTCACCGATTCGTTATAGTTCTTATTATTGGGAAAGGAACTGTATAGTTCCAAGCCAAGAGAGACCATAGAAATTTTTGGATGTATGGATGAAGTGGACTCATTGCCTGTTATATCAAAAGAACCATACCTTAGTATCAACATCATAACTTAAAGATAAAAACCAAACATTAGCAATCAATGGAGTATGGTTCATACCATCTTTGGAGCACTTGTTAAATGACAAACTTAACAAAATGAATAACACACACACACACACACAAATAAATGAAAAAGTATAAACGATGTTGTAAAACAAAAACAAGAAAAGTTAAAGAAATTTTTCAAACAAAAATGTGTAAAAAAAATACTTAAAAGAACTGAGGGCCTCAAATGATCAGCATAGGTGGCCATCTCCCCCATGACTGAATGGAAATGGAGAGATCCAAAATAATGAATGCCTATTTAAATTTTTTAGAAGTGTCCAACTTCTCCCAATTGATGTTTTCAGGTTAAGGGGTGGAAGTCGATGATGTTCATACTCCAATGTATCTATGCCTTCATTGTGGGTGTGATTTGTTCCCCCAGTTCGTTCCATGCATGTTGGTGGGCTACTCTCTTGATTAGCTATCAACCACTAGGTGTTCTCTTATTATGTGGTTGCTACATATAGGCACCTTTGTATTTGAGTTTCTTGGGCACACCAGTTGCATGCAGGAGATGCTAAGCACTCCTCCATGTCATCACCCTCTGAGTCACTGTATGTGATGCATGGAACTTTCTTCTTCTTAATCTTTCCATAAATATTTTCCTTAGATATTTCCAAGGAAATATCGTAGATCCCTAGGCATGTGTTGATGATGCTGAGCCATGTCCTCCCCATTATAATTGGGAAGTCCCCTTTGTTACTATTAACTTCTATCACTAGGAAATCAGCTGGGTATGACCAACCACACACAGTGGTAACAATGTCCTCCACCAATCCCAAGGGAAAGATGATGGACTGGTTAACCAGCTCTAATTGAATATTTCTCTTCTTAAGTGGAGGCAGGTTCCAGACTTTATACATTTCTCGTGATATTAAGTTGACTCTGGAACCTGAGTCAAGAAGAGCCTCACGTAGTTCATTCCCAGAAACTTGGAGGTAGATTAAGGGACTTCCAGGATCAAAGAGTTTCCTGGGAAGGTGGCCTACCTTGATCTAGTCAGTAACGGTATGTGTTAACATAACCGTATGCGTTGAGCCCTGTTGTTGGTTTGAAGGGAGCTCTAAAGCCTTATTTACTATAGGAGCATGCATAGACTCAACCGCTTGTGGTTGTGAGAGCTTGTTTGGGCTTTTGGTTCTGAAGAAGAATCTTCTCTTCATGTGCTTGTCAGAACCAATAGCGGGTTGAAGGTTTATAGCTCTCGTAGCATTACGTTGCTACAGTTGATTGGGGAGTTCCCCTTGCATTGTTGGAGTAGGTGGTAGTGGAACTATCGGCGTATGAGTGGCGGATGGATTCAGAGGATGGTATGCATGTGGTGTGTCTCCCAGAGGAGAAGGAGTCCTAAAATACTCCCGAACTTGGTAGTGACGTTGTGGGCTTATGTGATCCATCAAGTCAATTGGAGAAACTAGCTACTGCGCATAGTAGCCATATGGATCTAGTTGTCGGTAAGGGTATTATTTTCTAGGTGGTGGCATCCCCCATGACTATGAGTGTTGCCACTGTTGATGTTGCTCGATAGGTTGTGGTAGAGTTCCACTTGGATAATATGTTAATGGTTAGTGGAACTACCTTGGGTTACCTTGGGGATACGGTAACCTTTGAGGTGCTTACCTTTTGTTAAGTCTTGGGTTGAGTGCATACACCTTGGACTCTTGCATATGTGAGATTATTGGGCAACATCCTTTAGGATGGTCATATTAGCAAATCTCACATCCACCATCATTGTCAATATCTAAATCCACAACCTCATCAACGATAGTCATTTTTCCCTTACCCTTCTCATGTGCATGGCTTGAATCTCTCTGCTTTTTCTTATCATGGTCACTACTTCGTTCCTCCTTAGACTCCTCTACAATCTTTAGGATAGTTTTAATTTTACTATCTAAGGAGCTCTATATTTCATCTACCTTAGCTTACACTTCTGTTATTAATTTCTCAAGTAGCAAGGTTTTTCTATTCACCAACTCTTTGAGTGGTGACTCATCCTCTTCATCGCAGAATCTCACTCCCCTCTTTTGGACGGAAGGATCATGGTTATACTCTTCCGCGCTTTCTCTTTTCCATAGCTCCCCTTCTTCTTTAGCTACTTGCTCCAACAATCTATGAACTTCATGGGATCTAAGTTCAGATAATCTCCCTTGGGCATATGTCCCAAGGGTTCTCCTGGTTTCATGTCTTAGCCCATCTACGAGATGGTGGAGTTGATCCGTTTGTGCGTAGCCATGGCCTGGACAATGATGTAGTAATGTGTAATATTGGCTCATGGTAGCATCCAAGGGTTCGTGATTACCCTGCTTCCATCCTTGGATCTTCTTACGCAAGTTGAACACTATGGAGTATGTTTGGTATTTATTGTTAAACAATTCTAGCATTCTACTCCACCTCCTAATGGTTTCTGACTCTAAAGACTAGTACCAACTTTTTGCTTCTTTTATGAGTGTCCTAGGAAACAACTTTAACTTCTGCCACTTGTTTTCAATATTTTTCAAGATGCAAGCATTGTGGAATGCTTATAAGTGATTCTGTGAATCAGCATTGTATCCCCCCTCAAACCGTGGGATATTATTCATGTCTAGTCTCTTGATCCGACTATCTTTTTGATGCCTTGTAGGTATTCTAACTGCCTCTATAATGTCTAACATACTTCCAGTGCCAAGTAGGGGTTCATCATGATCATCTCTCTCATGACTTCTCTGATGCCTACATGGTTCCCTACTTTCCCTTCTTTCATTCCTTGACTCCCTAGAGTGCCCTCATCCTCACTCTCAACTCTCTCGTCGAGGTCTCTCATTTCGCTTACACTTATCCTCACCATTGTTCTCTTTGTGACTATGTCCTGATGTGGAAGGAGAGGGTGAATGATGTGATGATGCGAAAGAAGAAGGGGAACCATTTCCATAACGATGTTTCTTACCTTCTCTTCAATGGGTATGGCCCCGATCGTGATGTTGATCAAAATGCTTACCCTTATCTTGTGCTTGTGTTCCCTCAGTGAACACTTGGTCTTCATGGGAATCAAAACCAAGGTTGTGTATCATGGAGCACAGGTTCTGATACCCCACCTCCTCACCATCGTTAGGAGGGGGAACATCATTTCGTGGAGAACCTATTGAGATAGGTTCACCACCCTTAATTTCTCTTATGACAGGCGAAGCATTACGTGGGCCTTTGCCCTTCAACGATGTGTGGCGACTCTCCTGCCGCAAGTCCCATTGACGTTCTGCTTCTATGGGATGGTAATCCCTTGTGTCATAAACTTCTACAACGTATTCAACATATAGCTACATCATGTCTATCTGTGCAAGAGCATGAAGGAGCATGTTAGGGACTGCCTAATCTAGGGGTAACACTATGTTACCTTGTAGGTTTCTCTAGCGCAGTTTTTCATCCTAATGGAGGATAAAAGTAAAATCAGGTATATACTCATCGTGATGAGTATATACCACCCGATATTGTTGAGGAACTGGTGGTTCTTGGTTACATGTGTTAGACCATCGATTGTTTCTTGTGTGATCCCTAGGTGGTGAAGTGCTTTTATGAGAAGAAGAAGACATTGTTATCTTGTCAGTGTGCTATTGACCGTTGTTTAAATTTTCTTCTGATTAACCCTAAGGGTTCATTTAAGCTTTCCAACGATGTGGATGATTTCCTATGTTCTACTTAGCACAAAAAAGACTTAGTCCCCAGCAACGGTGCCAATGATGAGTGGTGAGGTACCCCTACACTCAACCATATGAATACAAGTGTTACATGCATGATCCGATCGAACTCCATAGACTAAGTGCCTACACGCCTTATGGAACACTTAAGGTTAATCATTCGTTGTCTTCCCAAACTTACTTGTATTTGTCACGGTTGTATGGTTAAGTAAGTCTGAGGTATTGGATTTTTATATATTTTGTCTTTTATCACCTATGCTAATGAGGGAAAGGGTGAAGAGACTAAGTAACTAACTTTAACTAACTAAGTTCTAATGCCTAGCATCAGTATCCGTTCCCACTTACCGTTCACACCCTGAACCAATGCAACCTTCTGGGATTACCAAATGCTATTCATTACTGGGATTACCAAGCATAATGCACATGCTCGAAGTAGTCGTACTGAATGCACTTAACTATGAGAGAAGGGTTGAGAGAGATTTAATTAACTAATCAAACATTTAAATGATGAACAGTAAATAACAATAATTAAAGTCCTATTTAGCCTATTCCATGCACTGCAAAGTTTATCCAACAATTTGTCTTTATTGTCATACACAATTATGTGTTCAGGTACAAAATTGCTCGAATAAAGATCTGTTCACTTTGGAGTTCCTACTGTAGGCACATGGAAATTATTCTATCTTTGGAGAGGTAAAACTACCAGAGTTTCACTAAGGGTCTAGATCTAGATTGCGAAACAAGGGAGAGTCACCTCTTATTTATAGATTTGGCAGTGCGCTGCAATATCACGGCCCATGCGATATCACGTCCCATCAATTATTCTCCTCAATACTATCAACCCATGTCCACCGCCTTGTGTACCTTACACTTCTCCTAAATTTTAAGATTCTCATATTTTCCCTCCTTCTACATCACCACCAACTATTTCTAAAGTGTCTGCACCATAGCAACAACCCATGAACGTTACCTGTGCTGCTATATCTAATAGCAGTGAGAGACCTCCTCAGCATCAAAGGCATCCCTTCTTTAGACATGACTGTAGGAAGGAACAACACAGTTCCAAGGCCACTGCATCCTCCAACTCAGCACAAGTCCAACACTATGGTGCATCCTTCTCCTCGAACCCAACGCCTCATGTCACTTCATCAAGGTCACCAATTAACACTCCAACAACCATACAGCCTAATGAATACAGCCATGGAGGATGATATCCTGATCCTTGCATACCATCTTATGGTCTCAAGTATCATAGTGGGTCAACTCTTTACCTAGGAACCACATCTTATAAATTTCCCCACTATGCTTACTATAATCAGGTGTGTGAACCCCAATGGAGTAAGTATGACCAAGTTTTGATATTTCCAACATGCAAGGATCCTCATCTTTCATTTATTAATCCTGCCATGATCAATCGTTAGTTATGGGGGATATCCCCCATTCTAATAACAAGCAAGATTAATAAATATTTTTCATTTTCCTTAATTTTACAATTTTTTGTTTTCCAGTTTTTTAATTTCCTTTTTGCTACCTTTTTGTCTTTTTGTCTTTTTATCTTTTTATAAGTAATCTCATCTATGAATAAAACACTCATGTGGCTCGTTGGTTGAGGTGTGTTCTATGTTATCGAGTCTTGAGTGATCAACTATTTGGACAGTAGGCCTATTACATCCACTCATCCATTCTACAAATAAGAGGGTCTATTCAAGGGTATAGTGATATTCTTAACATTCTTAAAACTTAAAATTAATTTTGTGTTCATTGTACCTAGAATGAAGAAGGATGGACCAAGAGGGAATGATTAGGGTGTGACATCAAGGGGACTTGTGGATTCTCTTTGGTGACGTCTATGAGAGTTATCATGCAACGTGGTAGTACTAAGATCCTTGTAGATCTAACACAAAATGGGAGTAAGCGTAATCAAAAGGCACTCAAAAATACAATGCTATTCTAAGGGGTCCCACTAAAAAGACATGCACTGATGCCTNTTGGAACAATGGGTTAATGACACATTAATCATGCTTTACATGCAGGATTCATTATGCCCTGGGTTAGTTACCTCATGTCCCAATTTCTACAATCCCTTCTATAGTCCGTATCATCTCACTTTTCATGTAATTGCAGCTCATGTCTTGTGTAGTGTAGAATTCTTACCTCATTCCAGTGATACTTACATGTGTGTGTTTTGTGGAACCAGTGTGGATTACATTTAACCCTTCTAGTGCCTACAGACACTTTTAAGTGTGGTTACGCAAGGGCATTATAGGTTGGAACCTACTTTGGGGAGGACCTACTTGCATAATTTTTTGTAATTTGCACTCATAACACATCTTCCACACACCATCTATTACCCTCAGCATATTTTCAATGATATTCTTTCCCTTATTACTATCCCTCTAATTCAAATGTTCCTATGAATAATCACATAGCATTTTCTACCCCTTACCATCCAAGGTCCTTACTAATGAATTCCACACCATCATAATTTTCATGCCTTTAGAACTAGTTGAATTACCCTAGAACCCCTTAACACTTATCTAGATGTCCTTAGTTTACATTGTTTAATTTCAAAAAAATATTTTAAAATTTGGTACATTCTATAAAGTTCTCTAGCATCGATAGCTGACGCGTCCCAAATATATATATATACGTGACCCCCCCCCCCCCCCCCCCCCCCCCCCCCCCCCCCCCCCCCAACGCTAATCAACATCATTTGCAACTGTTAACATGGGGGAATTTTTTCAAATTTCTCCCTACGACTCGCAATTGCACACCCCTTGCTTTCATATCCATAACTCACTCACTGGTCCTCCGATTTTCATTCTGTTTCAACCTACTTGAACCCGGAGTGTTCAGCATAGTCATGGGGAGGGGCACACACTGAATAGCACATAAATTTTTTGAAATTCATCATCACCCGAAGGACATTATTAAGGGTAATTAGTTATAAAATTAAGGATAAATGTGCCAGAAACAATTTCATCTCCTTAGTTATACCAGGAAACTAGATTTGAAAACCACCTAAGCAAAGAGGATTCAATCTTATAATCTTTCGGGGATATTTTCTCCTAATAAGTAACATCTCACGGAGATAAAGCAAATTCATTAAGGCAAGCAGTAAGGTATAACCTAACTTTGGTAACAACCTTACTAACTATTGGCCCCGTGTGATTGCAGATGGCCCTGAAACATGAACAACATNCGATTGGCCCCGTGTGATTGCAGATGGCCCTGAAACATGAACAACATGAAGGTCCTGCTTAAGGTGGGATCAAGCGACCTAGAAGAGGTGAAGGACAAGCTCCTGCCGAACAACATGCAAAGCAATAGGAACAATCATTTAGTATCCACCAAGAAGATCCTTCCACTGTACAATTAAGGTAGGTGGAAGGAGTAGCTGCTGTAGCATCTAAACAAGGACGACATCTCACGTTGCCCCAAGATTGTGTTCAAGCCATCCATGAAAGGTCCATATTTATCGCAGTGATCATGGAATTAAACTTTGTACCTTTCACAGAATTTTCTCTGGAGGCCATTAGGGATCACCCAAAGGGTCCCCATTGTGGCCTACCCTCTCTAAAATTGGTTCCTGGTACTTAGGGAAAACATATCAATTTTGGCACAACAAAGAAGAAGGAACCACGGTTAACATTTGTGGTGTGACTGTTGATTTCTTTGTTCAAGCCATTTCAGAAGTATTAAACCTTCCAAATACATGGCCAAAGGTTTCTCAAAACCAACTAGACAATTTTAGAATTGAGCAACATAATAAACTATTGATAGAGAATAAAAGGATGGTGGAAGAAAAATAGAAGGCTGACTGGGATGCCTCTATGGCACAAGCGCAAACTCACGTGCATGCCAAGGCACTCAAGGCCTTACAAGAGGAGAAACTCCAGGCCATACTTCAACACCATCAAATCCCAAGGCCTGAAGCATAAGACAAGGGAAAGGCACCCATGGAGGAGCCACCACAACTAGGAACTACATGAGTTCCACCCAATTTTGTAGCTATAGGATTTTCTTTTGTGTTCTTCATGTTGTGTCTCAATTTTGTTCTAATTCCACACTGCGGCATGAATCCATTCTCGTTAGTCAATAATCCCATTGCTATCCACTGTGCAATCAATGGAGCCTGTTCTCACTTTAACTCGAGGATGATTTTTAATTTAGTCATGGGGGTATGATGAGTCATGAACTTTTGGTTACGATATCGCACCCATGATATCGCATACATGATATCACGTACGCAATATCACAGCCTAGACGCGATATTGCGTATGCGATATCATAGCCTGTCTCCTCATCTATAAATAAGAGGTAGGTAGATTTAGTGGGTAGTAGTTTTTAGTACTAAGGTAGGGACTTTCTGTTATTTTTTCCTCTCAACCCTTTTCTCCTAGTGCATGCTCACAATGTGATGATTGTAATTGTACAACATCCTTATTCGAGTGTGATGTACTTGGACATGCACATGACTGGCAATAAAGATCGAGATCACTTCATCATTGCAGAATCCACTTAGCTTAATTATTTAATTGTTATTGTTATTTACTACTTTCTTATTTAATATCTCTCTACCCTTATCTCCTAGTAATGCGAAATGAGTACGACTTAATCATGAGCATTTAAGTATGACTACTTCGTAACCTAGTAGCGTACCTAGGCCATGTGCTTAGTAATCCCAGTGGTAGTCCTGCACGAGGTCCAAAATGTGTACAGATGATTAAGGAATGGATGCTCATCACACTTAGGATTGTTTAGATTCTCTCTCACTCTCACTCTCTCCTAGTTTAGTTGATATTATTTCCCATCATCCCCAGGAGTAGCATTAGTGTAGGAACACATCATACACCTCACTTTGTACTAAATCATACTTGACAAAGCTAATACAAGTCCAAGTGGGAAGATAGCAAACTATGATCTACAAGTAACTATCTAGATACCACAACTAGTCCATCTGCGGAGTTTGACCAAATCATGCGTGAAACGCTCGTATTCATATGGTTGAGTGTAGGGGTACCTTGCCACTCATCATACATCAACGATGGGATCCCTCATATTCATTCAAAAATTTTAATGAAAATAATTCCTACTAAAATCTAGGCTAAAGGAACCATCATAACCCTTCAAAAAGTGATAATGTATCATTTTTCCAATTGTTCCACCCCATGCTAATCTCATCTAGAACCAAACATGTCAACTACCACCATAGAACAAAATGCTACTGCTATGTCCAATGGTGTTTCTATGTAGTGCTCTGCATCTAGCTATTGCCACTATGCACCACATGTTTCAAAAAAACTATGGCAACTATAACCATGATCCACCGACAGCTACCATGTTGTGCACTCTATAGGTCTAAACCACACAACCACTTCTTGCAATTTTAATGTCAATGGTACATCCAGCACATCCTAGATTTGATCTAGAACATTATCTACTTTTTTTTCATTTGTAGGTTTGCACAATGGCTTATAGTTGCATAGTCAATGATGTAGTTTGAATGGTGTAAATAATTTACAACAAAATTTTCGATGCTTGATAGGATTTCAAGGCTTTTGAGGCTATTGAAACCTTTGTTCTCTTATGGATAATTGCAGAATCATGATTACAATTAGCAAAAAACCATGGAAATATCTTATTTTATTGCACACTTATCTACTCATTTCCTAGTAATTGATATTTGGGCAATCCCCTACTCTCCAGATTCTACTGTTTTTGTTCAACTTGTTTAATCAACTATGTCAAAACCGTGGCTTCATCTAGTGGAATTTTTATCAAATGCTGCCTCACATAGGAAATTAGAAATCCTTTTATTTATAGCATCTTTCATCTAATTATTATAAAAAATTTCCCTAATATTTCTAAGGTAATAAGCTTACATACTTTAGAAATATTTTCTAATCGAGTATGTCATGTAAAAATATTGTTTGAATCCAAATTCTTTATTTTTAGTTATGAATTGCACACACAATTGATCTGCTATAGGAAAACTTAAATAATGAGAAGAATATGAACAAAAATCTAATTTATGATGTTTTTTCCTTTTTTCTTCATCAAAGAGTTCAATGATTCTTGCTCTTTTTGCATGATTACTACTATAAGAAAATTCTATATGAGCATCAACTTGGATTTTCATTTTAAGTAAAGATGGGTATTGCACATCCGTGTCTTGCTTGCCACCATCAAGAATGGAACTCAAAACCTATTATATCTCTTTTTCCAAAAAAGTCCTCATTATTCTCATTATCATTATATTTTATTTTTAAAAATTCAAAATAGACCATACAGTAGACAAAATCCCCTTTTATGCCTATTTCATCAAATGGTCAAATGTGACAACAAACCTATGGGGCAAGGAGGAAAATATGAAGGTACTTCTGGATGCCTTTCAACTCTCGACAATAGTCGTAGGGCATCCTAGGCCTCTAGTAGAGTAAGGATGGGATGAAGGATCCTCCACACCATAAGAACCTTCACCTACAAGCATAGTGTGAAGACTTCAATGCATCTCCATATATCTAACATGCACCTACTAGTGTTTGCCAAGAAGCGTCTAATCCCTTTATACATTATGCTAATCTTGTAACAATGCAAAATGACACTCAAGAGTTCCTTTGTTTGTTAGAGTTAGTCAGTCAATTTCATATTTTTGTAAATTTTGTAGGAAACTCAATCTCATTTTGTTTACTCAAGGATGAGTTTTCAAATAATCATGGAGGTATGATGAAATGTCAATAAGTTAGCTACATCAATGCATGTCCATTGATGTAGCCCCATTGATGCTTCCCCATTGACACATCTTAGGATGTGTTGATGCATGTGCATTGATGCTAATTCTTTGAAGACTTATATAAATACACATACCAACCACATTTATGGCATTGTTAGTCAATCCCTTAGCTAAAATATTGCAATTTTTTTCATATAACTTAGTGAAAGTTTCCTCTACGTGCCCACAGTATGAATTGAATTGATTATACAAAATTTTATTTGAGTGCAATATGTACCTAGACATAGTTGCATGAATGCATATAAATTTATATTTCTTCTCTCCATTGCACCACTTTGGCTTATTTTAAGTTTACTTTTAGGCAGTATACTTTATATGTAGTTTAATTTCTTGCACTTAAGCATTTATAATCCTAATTCATAAGTAATATGAGAAAGACCACTTCAAGCATAATATACTAAGGCTTGGTGATCCTAGAAGTGAATACTTGGTATGCCCAACAACAAGTCCTTGGTAACCCAATAGCATTAGTAAATGTTCATGATGTGTACAAAAAGTGGGAATGAATGCTTTATGTTTAGGATAGTTTAGTTATTAATGAGTAAAGTTAAACATTTCAACCATTTCTTCCTTTAATATTTTTATAGATAAAAAATAATAAAAACTATAAATATAAATACCTTGCACCTCAATCACACTTAGCCATATGATAAAAGTTTACAAAAGTGATTATTGGAAAGATAATGACAAGTAACCACATGTTTTACTATCTAGGAAATATGTGATTTAGGTATAAGGTGTCCATGGAATTTGACCAGATCACACATACCCGCTTGTGATTTATATGGTTAGGCATAGGAAACATCCATTGCTCATCATGTGTAAGGGGTAAGAGGAAAGAAAGTTTTGGGGAGAGGTGGGGGGATTAGGCAAGGGATGGATTTGTATTAGAACCCTAAAATAATTGTAATACAGCTTAAGTAGAACTTTATAACTTAGCATTGCCTACTAGAATTGAACCCAAACTTTCAAGATACTTTTTGGTGGTGGGAGGTGTCAAAACTCAAAAGAATAATAATAAGTACAACCTAAGATATAAGCAACATGAAATTTTGAAAAATTATAGATTAATATAAAAATGTTTGAAGTGTAACTTAAATTAACAACCTCTTTTCTAACATGATGATGAGCTACCACTTGAGCCACATAGCCTTGAGACTTCTATAATATTTTTATTGAATATGATGGTGTGTTAGATCAACATATCTATCAAAATCAAACATATGTTGAATGGGTTGTTGGAACCCTAAAATAGTTGTAACATAGCTACACCCTAAGCTATATAGTCCAATTACACCTTTATAACTTAGCATTGCCCACTAGAATTGAATCCATGACTTGGAGTGAAACACCACCAATTTTGGACTTCAACATTGCAACTGCAAATTTTTCTAAGTGTCAAAACTTGGCAAATTCTTCTAAGTGTTGGTGCTACGCTCCCAAGTGTAGCCAGAGTAGTGTGGAAGAAGACCAAATTTGTGCTAGGTTTTTCTAAGTATCCCTACTATGCTCTAGAGCATAGCACGCACAGCTAGTGCTAGACATCAAATTCAAAATTTGACTAACTGTTGGGTTACACTCTACAGCATAGCCAGCATAGAACTATAAAGAAGCCTTTGACAACCACCAAAAGCCTCTAGATCTTAGCATCAACCTTCACCTCATCTCTAGCACTCCTCCAACAAGCAAGATCAGTAATTGGCATTTCTCCTATGCTCCCTATTTATCTCAAACTGTACCTATGCTCTAAAGCATAGTGAACATAGCAACTAGAGTTAAAAAATTTTTTGGTCACCTCCAGACTCAGAAAAGTCTCTAAATTTTTCTTGTAGTCCCACCTACTACACTGCCATGTGGCACTCGATCCATGTTTTTTGCTAAACCTAGCACTATAAATACCCATGGACCCCTAATAGTTTAATGGTTAGCATTCCCTGATTATTGGCATTCTCTGATGGTTGGCATTCCCCAACTGTTGGCATTCCCAAGTGGTTGGCATTCCTTGGATGTGAGCATTTTTATGCACTTAGCATTTGGCATTTTGGCATTTTGGCACGGAGCATCTTTGGGCAAACAAGACCCAGAGCACACCACACTAGCAGAGAGGTAGATTTGCACATCACAACCAACTACAACCTTGTTGCAGCCCTACAAAACACCACACAATACATTACAGCAGCCAACTTGGTAGCCACGGTTCATCACAGTGAGCACTAAACTTCATGGCCTGACACCACTAAAACTATGACTATGCTTCCACTATGCCTATTATACATTGTGTACCTTCTAAGACCCTTTTGGAGTTAACTATGCTCCCATTTGGGGCAATGTTCCACTTCTCTCTCTTGTTTCTAATGTTTTCTTGCATTTTTCTACACTTTTTTCATGCATTGTCATGCTATATAATGTGTTGCTTGCATTCACATTTCAGTTAATCATGCCACCCCCCGATTATACCCATAGCACTAGTTGCAACTAGTAATGTCCCTATTTGATCAACAAGACCATTTAGGGTGCTCCACCTCCATTTCCAGCAAGGCCCTCACGTGGAGGCAAGGTTAAGGCTATGCATCTATTAACCCCTTGGTGATTCCAGCCACCAATGTTTTTGGTTGTTACAAGTTTTGGCACAACACAAAAGCCCAAATGTATCCATTACATTCAAAAATTTGGATGCTCTAGAGAGTGTAACAAGTTCTCAGAGCATAGCAAGCTCCAGTGTAGCGAGCATAAAACCAGAGTTAGCCATTTTTAGTAGCTTTCACAATTAGCATTTTTTTTGAATTTCCATACTTAGCATTTTTTCTACATTTTCATACTTAGCATTTTTTTTTCTTTTTTTGCATTTTCATACTTAGTCCAATTTTCTGCAGTTTTATACTTGGTCAATTTTTTGTAGTTTTCATACTTAGTCATTTTTCTACATTTTTATACTTAGCCATTTTTCTGCTACTGGCAGACTTAGTCATTTTTTTGCAGTTTTCAAAGTTAGCCATTTTTTACAAACAGTAACTCTCACAACCCAATATATGAACACGAATCCAAATCAACCTTTCACATCGATTTCTAACACATTTGACACCATGATCCACCTAAAGCATGCCGCATTGAGCCATGAGAAATACAATTTTGTTTGTGCCAAAATCCAAGCAAGATTACCAATGGATTACTTTGACTTGAAGGAAAAATAGGACTATGAACGAGTCCATCGAGATGGATGGGAGTACAACCCCTTCTTGTTCGACATAATCCCACTCACAGAGTCCTACCACTAGCTATTGTTTCACCTCATTTGTGCAAATCAGCATGATGCAAGAACAACCCATGAGGAAGCCTCACATGAGGAAGAAGATGAGTTCAAGGCCTACTCCGAATGTGAGAGCCTTCTCTACACCATCTTTTAACAACTGCTTCCTAGTACGGCCCCTCCTTGGTTCAGTCCACCCATCCTCTTCGAGATGGTGACCATGCTAATTTAGCCTTCCTCATGAGCAACCACTACATTTGCCCAACCTTATGCTCACACAAGGGCCACCTCCCAACCCTAGACAATTCAAGCATCCTACATCTAACTTCTCTCATTGATGTTCCCAGTGTCCATCCAACCCACTCGTGTGTGGCCCACCTCGATCACCACATCCATCACTCAGCCAACACATCAACTAAACCCATCCACTATGATGTTAAACTGGCAATGACTATTCGCTATGACATTAAATTGGCAACAATCATCCGCTACGACATTAAACTGGCAACGATCATCTGCTATGATGTTAAACTAGCAACGACCATTCACTATGACATTAAATTGGCAAACTCCACAACCAACAGTCTGATCCTATGCTATGCAGCCAACACAAGCCCAGCCAATGTAACTAGCCAGCACATCCCCAAGCTTGTATCAGGCATTCCAACTAACCCAAAGTTTGACAGAGGAGATCAACCAACTCAAAGCTGCCTCCTCCGAAACCATCAAGATGGTGGACTTCTACTAGGATAACTCCATAATTCCTACAGTCCCACCCTTGACTCTCCCAACTAGGGTTTAGTTGCCTCAACTCACCAAGTATAATGGTAAAGGAAACCCCAATGCACACTTGGTCACATTTTGATCCAAGTGCCTACACCTTCAAGCCTAGCCACATGCCATCATGCGTGTGTTCCCCATGTCACTCACTAGCAAGGCCTTAAACTAGTATCATGTGCTACCCAAGGCCTCAATCTCTTCTTTGGAAGATCTCATAAGCCAATTTGTGATACACTTCAGGTACAACCTAAAGCCTGAAGTGTGAAGTTTGAAAATATCAGTCGTTGGAACACCAAGAGGTTGGTAGTCATACAGCGTAACCCCAAATCCATGTGAGGGCTATGCTAGGAAATAAAAATGAGGTGCCTTGAATGATCTAGTCAATCAAATAGGGACTTACATGGTGTTAAAATGACCATATGTGAGAAGGGTTTGTACTACGTTATGCACGAACATCGAGACTAGCTAAGCCAAAGCATAGCAGGGTGTCTCAGCTTGAAAACAGTGACATGAGCATGCAAATATGTATCAAATAATAGAAAAATGCAATAGTTATGCATAATATCAAAGAAAAATTCTTGGAAAAGAAATGGAATGGAGCTTATGAATAGAAAAAAACACCACCCAAAAAATGGAAAATGTAACTTTGCTAGACAAGAGGTGAGAATGGTACATAGCATCTAGCAGGCATAGTGGCAATGTAGCAATGCAGTCATAGTCTTTGGGATGCCCGAGATGTAGAGCTAATGGCTATAGTGAAGACTGAACTTTTTGGGTTGGCTGTTGCCATGTTCTGCAAGTGCACTAAAATGGTGGACTACGTTTTAGGAGGTGCCAAAATGTGAAGCTTAGATGCTCAAGTGCAAGGGTGCCAGTGATGCTCAAAAAGTTAAAATTTCCAATGCTCTTTTGATTTGCTAACCCCTAGAGTGCTGAACATTGGGGTATTTATAGGGCTAAGTTTAGCGTGAAATGTGGATCAAGTGCCATGTGGCATGGGTGCCACGTGGCATGAGCATAGATGGGGTTACGCTAACTTGTTATACTCTCATGAGAGTAGCAAAGTATTATGCTCTAAAGAATATCAACGAGTTCCCAGAGACTGCCAAACTATGACTACACTACTCAGACTACATGTGCCAAAGTTTGAGAGACCATAATGTACCTGCAAATAATGCAAAATAGTACAACTAAAGGCTATGCTCTAGGACTATGTCTTTCCCCTCTTTCAAGTAGGGCCAAGTGTAGGAACAATTTTGGGATCAATGGGGATGCAAAAGAAATGCAAACTATTGATATTGGCTACTGAAGCAACATTGGAGTTGGTACAAAGGCTAATGCTGATTTCTAGAGGCTTTTGGAGGATTTTATCTAGTGTCAAGCTAGCTACGCTCTAGAGCATAACACAACACTTAGTGAAAATTTGCAACAATTTGATGTTTCACACTAGTTACACTAGCTACGCTGGGAAGTGTAGTAGAGCATAGCAAGGATACTTAGCAAAATTTTAACAAAATTTGCAATTTTCCTTCATGGTACACTAGCTACGCTCTAGTGCATAGTAGGATAGGAAACCTCAGAAGTTAGAAAATGTGCTAAATGTGTCTTCCATGTTGAGCTAGCTTGACAAATCCTTGTCCAACACTTAGGCAAAACAGGACACTGGAACTTGTGCTACACTTGCTACACACTAGGGAGCATAACAAAGCATAGTAACCCAAGAGATAGAAAATTTGCTAAATTATTTTTTTCATCCTAAGAAATTTTGACAACCTCTAGCCTGGTACTTGCGTGAACTGGCTACTGGGACATGTGTCACGCTAGCTACCTTGGGGAGCATAGCAAGCATAACAACCTAGGAGATAGAAAATTTGCTAAACTATTTCATCCATCCCAAGCGACCCTTGATTACTTCTGGCTTGATCCTTGGGCAAACTAGCCATGGAAGTGTGTGTGCTATGCTAGCTACGCTAGGAAGCATAGTAAGCAGACTAAGAGCATAGCAGGACACTTAGAAAAATTTTCATGGGACTATTTCTAACACTTAGGAAAATCTTGCAAAACATGCCTCAATGTGTGCTACACTAGCTATGCTGAAGAGTATAACAACATACTTAGAAAATTATGCCAAGTTTTGACACTTAGAAAAATTTACCATTGAAGACACAAAAGCCTAAAATTGATGGTGTTTCATTGGCCCCTCTTTGTTGGTCTAGAGGATTGACCAGAGAGACATTAACAAAGAATACAAAACACCATGAGGAACATGACATCAACACCACTCTTCAATGCTCAATTAGACAATGCTTCACTATGCTTGAGAGTGCCAAGGGAATAAAGTATGGCAAGGAATAGGTTAGGGAGATGGATCAAGGGATAACAAGTGGAAAGATGTTCATTATGCATGTGGCTGTAGGATGAAGCATTGTGATGGCTTGTTACCAAAGCATGATCCCTCATCGAAGTGCTTGTGAGGGAGTCAACATGTGAAGATAGCCTACCCTTAGGATTTTGACCTCTCATTGGAGTGGTTGTGAGATGGTCAATCTGGAGTTGGACCAGTTGCAAAATGGTAACTATGCTATTTTACTTAGGCACTTGTTTCATCCCATTTTCTTTTACTCTTGGTCCTATATTTTATTTTTCTGGTCTTTCTCTTTTCTTTTCTTTGTTTTTACTTTCTTATTTCTTTTTCATTTTATTTTGCTTTTTTTTAAAGAGGAAGATGTTTTGTTGTCAAGCAAACTATGTGCCACTTAACAAATTTTTCTTAGAAGCAACTACATTGCATCTATAGGACAAGTGTTTCCTCCCTAGGATGAGTTGTGCTACATCTACTTGGGGCTTTGACCAGCCCACAAAGGCTCCTCATGAGATGAGTTGCATTACGTCCATCATGGGTTCTAGGGTTGATTGCAAGAAAGGTTCCATGTACATTAGGGAAGCTTGTAGGGAGTACCAAAAAATGTAAGATCAAGAGGTAGAGGTAAATTGGCTATAGTGGGATAGTAGGGATGTGCACTCTTAAGTAGCTTAGCAAGTTAAAGCGAATGCATCGAAGCAGTATGGTGACTTGCCACCATTATGAAATGCACCCTTGAGCAACATCAAAGAGGCTTCATCTTGCAAATGCAACATAGAGAAAGAGGAAAAATAACCACACCATATGAGATAAATGCAAAGTCTTGTTTGCAAAGGCACTGTAAGGGTCTTGAGTGCTGTGTCAGTTACAAGTGCATGCAATGTTCAAAGTAGGAAGGCCAATGCAGGTGCTGGTGGCGATGGGCTATGAAAGCTACAGCAACCATACCAGAAGTGAGCACTTAAGTGGTTAAAGGCATTAGTGATGCAAGTTCTCAAGAGTCCTCACCAAAGACAAGAGCTAGGAAACCCAACAACATAGTGGAGAATCACACTACTGGATGCTCTTCTGAGCTCAAGCAATGGTGAGGACTAGAAAATGGCAATGCTATGGCTGGTCCATAGTACCTTTGGTTCTCTAGAGAGTGATGCTGACAGTGAGATCTTTGATCAAGGTGATTGTCAATGGTGGTGGTAGCTCCAAAAGGTCAACAAGATACCAAAAGTCATCTCCAAAAGATCAGCAAGATGTTGAGGACAATGACATTGCAAATGTTCTAGAACGTTTTTCCTTGACAATGTGAACTTCATTCTGGAACTACAACATCCCACCCCACCTTGCCCAAGAGGTGTGGGCAAGTGATAGAGGATTAGAAGTATCCACGCTCGCTTGTCCGCAAAACTATGTCTATTGAACTATGGGTGCTAATTTGTGAAACCAATTTTAGGTCTTGGTGGACTACATTTTGTACTAGTTTAAGGTCCTAGCAAACTATTGTGCTAGTTTAATGTTGTATCAGATAGTGAATGGTTAGTCTAAGGTCATAGCAGACCATGCTATGGATGCTAATTTAATGTCATAGCCCAAGGAAATTTTGTTCCAATTTAAAATCATAGTGGACATTCTGTACTAGTTTAACATCATAGTGAACATTCTCTTATCTTACTTTTTCATTGGTGCAAAACTACATACTAGGCATAATACAGTTTCAAGTACGAGTGGTTCATTGGATTGGTGAACTCATTGTCATCTAGATTAGCAAGCTTGAATGCTCCATTATCATAGGCCTTTATGATTGGGAAAGTCCCTTCCCAGTTAGCTGAGAATTTGTCCATGGGCTCACAAATGATCTTGAGAACTAGGTCCCCTTTCTTGATCAGGCATTTATGTTGATTATGTTGATGTTTTTATCATTTCTTTTCCTAGTACCACTTGATGTGATCAAGTGTTTGCTTGCACTCCTCCTCTATAGATTTGAGTTCAATTGTCCTCAATTTGTTATTCTAAACCTCATCAATGAAGCTCAAGAGGATCATATGGAGTGATGGGACTTGTAGTCCAAGAGGAAATAGTGCTTCAAATCCATACACAATACTATATGGCTTCTTACCTATTATTGTTCTGCATGTCGTACAGTAGGCCCATAACGTGTAGACTAGCTGTTCATGCCATCGTTGGTTGCTTTTTCTAAACATCCTCTTTAGAATGTTGATGATGGCCTCGTTTGTAGCCTCTTCTTAGCCATTCACCTATGGGTAGCATGATGATGAAAAGGAATGCTTAATGCTAAGGTATTCATATAAGGCTTTAGTTTCTACACTGCTAAATTATAGCCTATTGTCTGTGACTATAGTCATGGGTAAACTAAATTGAGTCACTATGTTGTCTAGAATAAATTTGTAGACTTTTTGTGAGGTTGTCTTCCTAAGGGAAATGACTTCAACCCACTTGGTAAAGTATTCAATTGCGATAATGATGAAGTTGTGTCCTACATAAGACTTAGGCATTATGAATCCTATGATATCCCAACCCCAATGTCGTAACGGCCATGTGATCTACGTAGTATGTAGCTTAGTGGATGACACGTGCATTAGGTTACCATGTCGTTGATATACATCACATGTTTTGACCTTGGAAACAAAATCACACTCCATGTAAGGCGAACAATAGCCTAAGCATCTAATTTTTTCTGCCATTGCCCTGGATGCTATGTGGCCTCCACATAGTCCTTTGTGGACTTCATCGACAATCGTTTATGCTTCACTACCACTAAATCAAGTTAACAGTATTCCATCATAGGACCTATGACACAAAGCGCTATCACCTATAAGGATATACTACCGTGATCACTTTCGTACTGTGTCTTTTTAGGTAAAGGTTAGATTTTTCATAGGCTCTTCCTGTTAGATGTATGTCTTAATATTGTCATACCACTCTCAAGCATGAGTTGTGCTTGTCACGTCTATGGATGCAATGCTTATTTTTTGAGTTATCGGTTTGGTGCAATCCACTATCGAACCAAGCAATGCAAAAAACATGTTTGGTACTATGCTTAAGGCTAAAGTGGCTAATCCATCAGCAATGGCATTTTCATTACAAGGGATGTGTTGTACATCTATAGTTGCAAATTGTTTAAACAAGTGTTTTGCCAAATTACAATAAGGTTGTAAATTTTATGCCTTGCAAGCATAAACCTCTATGACTTGGTTAACAACAAGCTATGAATTGCCTCGAATTACTATACTTTGGATTCCTAAATCTTGAGCTACTAAGACACCTCTAAGGAGAACTTCATACTCCGTTACGTTGTTTGTGTAAGGAAATGCAAAGTGATGTGTGAAGGGTTTGATCTCCCCAAAGGGAAACATGATAATGGCAATGGCATCACCACCTTCTATGGTTGAAGCATCATCAAAGTGTAAAACTGCCTCAAAGTTTGCAGGCACTTAGCTTATGCTATTGACATGCTCATTCGAAAATTTTGGATCTATTGTTACTTGATTGTCTATGGGTGAAGCTGTGAGTTATGTAGCTATTGCTTAACATTTTGTGGATACTTGTGCTATGTAGTGCAAGTCAAACTCCATGGCTATTTCCTTCCATCGTGCAATTCAACTACTTTCATACATGTTTATAGTAACCACCCGAAGTACATTGCTTTTGCAGATGACATTAACTTGACTATAGAAAAGATAGTGTCTCCATTTTTTAGTGCAAAGACTAAGGTGAGACAATTCTTCTCTACATCATTGTATTTCACCTCATGGACCATTACCGCATGGCTTAAGTAGTAAACAAGGACCTCTGAGCCATCATCTCTCTTTTTGCAAAGTAGAGAAGCAATGGATGTGTCTGAGGTTATAAGGTAAATGTAGAATGGCTTATCTCCTTGCAGAGGATAGACTGCTGGAAGTTGAGCTAGCTCCCTTTTGAGGTTGTCAAATGGCTCTTGGCATTGAGCTATCCACTCAAAGTGGATCCCCTTTATGAGAAAATGTTGCATTAGTTGCGACTTATTGCTCAACCTGGCAATAAACCTATCTATGAATTGTAATCTACCTTATAGCATGCGTAGCTCCTTAAGGTTTGCCGATGGTGCTAATTTGGTAATAGCCTTAACCTTATCAAGGTCTACATGTATACCTACTTCTAATACTACAAATCCTAGCATGCAACCAATTTTGACACCAAAGACACACTTTTTGGGGTTTAGCCTAAGGTCATGTCTAAAGCAACATTTGAGGATGTGGTCCAAGTCATCTGCATGGTCGTGAGCTAACTTAGACTTAACTACTATATCATCAACATAGTCACTGAGCAAGTCTAGCAGATAATCACTAAAGATATACATCATCACACATTAGTAGGTTGCTCCTACGTTCTTTAGTCCAAAGGGCATCATTATATAGCAAAACGTACCCCAAGGGGTCATGAAAGTGGTGTTGAGTTGGTGCTCTAGGTTGATCTGAATTTGGTTGTGCCCTAAGAACCCATCCATAAAGGACAAAAAAGCATGACCAGTCGTAGTATCAATGAGTTGATCAATACTAGGCAATGGGAAGTCATCTTTGATGGTCACCTTATTCAAGTCCTAAAAATCTATGCAAATGTGTATGCTTCCATTTTTCTTAGGGACAACTACGATGTTTGAAACCCAGTCAATGTAGTCAAGTGCTCGAATGAAACTAGCTTCGTAAAGCTTAGTGATTTCATCGCAAACTACCAACACCACCTTAGCCTTGACTTTGCAAACTTTTTATTCTAATAGTTTTATGCGATGATCAAGGATAATGTTGTGTTGTATTATGCAAGGGTCCAAGCTTGGCATGTCCTCGTAGGACCATGCAAAAACCTTACCGTTATCATTAAGAATTTTAGAGATGTTTTGTTTGATTTGAGGCTCTAACAAATAACTAAGATTTAATTTCTTCACCTCACCTATACATGTTACTACAGGGATTTCAATAAGAGGATCCTTAGTTATGTCACTTACCTCTAGGTCTAGAGCTCTAATTAGATGGTCTAGCCAGTCTAGAGATGTCTTTAAGGATGCTACATTTGTGTTATAAGTCATAGGCTCATAGTCTATGAGCTCAGTGTTTATGCATCTCATGGAATCACTGTAAGGTCCAATTAAGACCAAGGGTGAATGAAAACACTTTTATACATTCATTCTGCAATCCTACCAAAAATCCTACAAAACAACTAGAAAAATGTCAAGCAGCACCTTCCTTAATAAGATAAAATGAATAACATAAGGAAGACAATGTTATGCAAACTTGCCTAACTATGCAATTGCTAGATTGGATAAGAAAGTAGGTGAAGTAATTTTGGAGCCTCAATTGGCCATAAAATTTCCAATTTAAGATCGTAGCGGACCATGGCTTGTGCAAAAAGTATCGATTTAAGCAAGGCTTAGAGGACTTTAAATGTGTGACTAAGTTGAGCGTTTATTTGGTGATCAGAAAAAATGCAAAATATTTTCTAACTATAGGACACTATCAACCAAGTAAGGTGCTATGCTCTTCCTTTATGATTTCTTTTTCTTGCCTCTTATTTATTGGGGTTTTGAGTGTAACTTGCCTTGGACATGGATTGCCACCACTGCCATGGCCACCTTAAGCCACGAGTAGGGGAGGGAGTGCATGTAATGCATTTTTTATTTTAGTTTTTGGTTTTTGGTGTTAAGGCTTTGGCATCCCACACATTGCACGAAATAGAGGTTTTCTCAGAGTCTCGCATGTGACACGAGATAAGCATTTTTTTAGCATCATGCACACAATGCGGGACAAGCATTTTTTGGCATCCCGCGTGTGATGCAGAACAAGGGTTTTGGGTATTCCATGCATGACGAGGGATAAGCATATTTTGGCATCCCATGCACAATGCGGGATAAGGCTTGGCTAAGGTGGCTTGAAAACAAATATAGAGCATGACGATCGAGGCAAGGTGACTAAGGATCACAATTGTCACGCCAAGGTACATTCTTAAGAGCATAACAAAAAAGTTAGAAAAATTTTCATTTCCTAGCATCACGCTTTACTGGCAATATAATACATAAAGAGTGTAACCAACAATTTGAAATTTTTTGACAGTTGGTTAGTTTTGTAGTTGTCATGCTCTGCGGGAAGCATAACTAGCCCTTAGAAAAATTGTTGCAATTGTTATGCTTGGCGGGGAGTATAGCCAACACTTAGAATTTTTTTTCTTGTTGTTGGGAGGGTTACACTCTATGAGGAGCATTGCTAACAATTAGAAAAAAATTTCTACTTTTGAAGGTTACACTCTATGTAGAGCGTAACCAATAGTTAGTGAATTTTTTGTCGACAATTGGGGACTAGGCACATTAGATTGGTATGCTGACAACCCTTTCTTGTGGACCTTGGTGAGAAAGCTAAGATTTTTACTAATATGTTAATTCTAAATTTTATGCATGTTTTAATTTTTATTTTGTATCCAACGCTAACTTTCTCTTATTGCCACTGCTATGGCCACAAGGTATTGTTAAAACCCATCCTCGTTGTAGTTGAATTGGTAAACATCTTGTGTTGCATGAGTGAGCTTGTACCGAACATACCTGCACTAGACACACGTGTAGGTCACCAAGCAATATGGTTCAGGTCAAGACTATAGGAATTCCTAAAATTTTTGCTCACCACTTCAATGTGATGATATGTCACACTTGGAGCTCGAAGCAGTAGGCATCATAATAGAAACAGTATTGCTTGGAAAAAACTAAGGCATCCTAAGGTTCATATCCAATGAGCCTGCTAGCAACAAAGGAGAAGAGAGTTTAGGATAGGGCTGTAAAAACCTTAGGACTTTGTTATAACCAGAATAACATTTTATTCATTGCCTGACACATACACACTCATTTCTAGAGCCCACCTGAAATAGTGTATTGTGCTAGAAGGTGAGTCCTCTTATGATTTCTTGTACTACCTATTAGATTATGACTTAATATACTAACCGCTAATGTCCATTGCCAAGTTTACCATTGATGCAAATGGCCTCCACAATAAAGAGGGGGCATTGAATTTGACTCTCACTACCCTATAAGAATTCTCATCTTTTGAGAATGTTCCATACACATATAACATTGAAAAATTGTCCTATAACTTCTCTTTCCTTTTGGAATAATAACAATATACCCTTTGCTTTTTTCTTAAACAAAGCAAAACAAAAATCAAATTAAATTTGATTAAAAGGTTTATATCCTATTGGTTATGCCACTAGGTGACGAGGCTTCACCTGACCAATGATAAATTAAGAATGATTGGTGGCTCCCATATTGGTGAAAGGAAAAATGCCTGAAATGTTGGCAACATCAACGTCCATGTCCATGTCCATGCTCCAGCTTAGAAATGGCCTATCTTGCAGCTGTGCATGCTGCTAAACCTCTTCCTGTTCGTTGTATTTCTATTTCACTGTAACGGCCATGAACTGCCACCACCATAATCATCTTTGTCGGCAACGGCCGTGAAGTGCCATCTCTATCTTCGGCAATGACTCTGCCGAAACCGCAATCGCAGGAGTCAGCATGGGCATGGAGCCAGCGTTTTCACGAAATGGTTGCTACAGTTGCAATGATTATTCCACGCAGTAGCAGTAGCAGAAAAGCTCAGTAGGTGCAATAATGGCAGACGGCGCAGATGTAGAAAAATCAAAGGCAGCATGCACGATATGTTCTCTAGCCAAATCATGGGAATTCACGCCTACATATGTGATGCCAAGTGTGAACATGAGCATCGTGTGGCAGAGTCCGACAGTGGCCGTGATGAGATTCGAAGGCGGGAGCATGGAACCAAGCTTTTCATTTGCTGGGACGACGACTAGGACATTCTTCTCAATGAAGATATTGCAGCCGCTCACACCGCGATCCAAGCCCTAGCACCTAATTTCGGCTAAGACTCTCTTCTCTATTCTTATCAAGGTTTCTGGTCAGTTTTGGAATTGGTTCTCGTTTAGTTTGTTGTGTTGATTCTGCTGGTTGTTCCTATTTCAATGGTTTCTCCACCAATATGTCATTTTGGGCCACCCCTACTTTTGATATGTTGATTCCTAAATCAATTATGGAGTAAGCAATAATGGACACCCATGAAATGTTCTCCAAGGATGGTAACCATTTTTTATTTTTTATTTTTTTTACCCTACCATAATGGACACCCAGCTGACTTTTTTTTTCATGACCTAAGTATTTTGGACAACATCACGATAGTGATAGTTTCTTATGCACTCAATCACGTGAAAGCACATCATAATTATATTTGCATGCTTATGAATCTTATTTTCCATAGAGTAAATTTCTAACCTTCATGTTGATTCAAATTTTTCTTCGTAATGAACTTCATTGCTCCATTAAATGGCCTAAATGTGCCAAAAATTAGGAAGGTAGGAAATTACAACATTGAGTGAGAGGTATTTCTACAAATCGATGCTAGTACTTCTGGCCTCATTTATAACCCCAAGCCACTCATCTTTTCGAGGATAGACCCAAGTTTAATTGTTACCCCTAGATCCCATACAAATGGTATGAAATAACACATTTACATTCTCCCACTCTTACAATAATGTTTACGATGAGTCTTACTGTTCCATGAAATAGCCAAAATGTGCCAACATTTCTGCCCCCTTTAAAAGGCTTAAAGAAATTTATGCAAGCCCCATTTTAAAACTGAACTGTATTGACTAGATAAATCTTTTTGGAGGAAAATTCTCATCAAACAGAAAGTTTGGTGGTATAAAAACCTCATTCCTAACAAAACAACAAACTATACATTATCAAGTCCTTTGTTCATGAACTATTCTTGAGATGGAAAGAGAATGGTGAGGATTGCTCTGATAGGAATCCTCATATCTCTAACCTTCTCATAAGCAATTTCTCTAATATTTTTTTGCTTTTTGGAGCTTTCAACTTGATCTTTTTGAGCTTTTTCTTCAGCAATCCTCTCATCTTCTTTCTCAAATAAATTCTCATTTTCTTGGAGTGTACAAATTTTATTTTCAACACCTCCTTTTTCAACCATCTTACTTTTTCCATTTGAAGTAATGTTATCAATCATGAAAGGTTCACTATAGATGTATATTTGATTTGGTTCTCCTTTCCAAGGTAACCACATGTGAGAATAATCTGTTGATATGTAACCTGAGAAGTTCTTACTCCAACTTCTACTCAAAAAGAGACTATGTGAATCTGGTATATCTACCACTTGAATGGTTACTCTACTTCTAACATGGGGTTTAGAAGAAATTTCCAATAGAACATTTGGTAATTGACCCACAATCTTCACTCTACTTTTATCCACTTGAACAATCTTTTTATTTGATTTTTCAGGAATCAAACCAAGTTTCTTACATATAGACAATGGCATTATAGTAGATGTAGCTCCAGAATCAATCAAACAATTGTGTAAATATTTATCCTTTAATTTCATTATCAAAAGAAAAGGAGGAGCTTCCTTATCATACAAGGTCTTTAATTTCTCATCATTACTAGACTCATAGCTTAACTCTGATTCTCTAACTCTCCTTTTACCTTTAATGAACTCTAAAGCCTTTCTTTGCTGATCTCCTATTTGAAGCAACTGATAAAAGCTAATATTGGCCTTGATGTGTTTAAGATCTTTAATCAAATCATACTTACTATTCATCACCAATAAAGCTTGGTTTCCTTATCCATTTATTAAAAGACTGATTTGGAGTGCTTTGCTCTACTTGATTCTTTTTACCTTTATTCTTATCTCTTCTATTTGGCTCAAAAGCTTTTCTCTTAGAAGATGGATTAGTAATAACATTTGGGGTTCTAGAAGTAGTTTATCTCTCTTTTGATCGAAGA